>CM054158.1:992500-1022500 GCA_028751875.1 Rapana venosa
GATGATGTCTATTGGAAGTAGAAAGCTAAGAGGCGTACCGTAAGTATAAGGGGAAGGTCATGGTTCGTAAATAAGTATGTCTCGAGTCAACAACAACAACAACAACAAAACAAGACTAACAACAACCACAAACAACAACAAACAACAACAACAGCAGTAACAACAGCAACAGCATCAACAACACAGAGGAAGAAGTTCAAAATGTGTCGAAACATGTTTGTTTTATCTGAAGATTGAAACAGATACAATGGGGGTCACAGAATATAGAACAGCTAGATACCACTCACATAAGTATTGGTGTTCAACAGAATTTCGTACGTGCGTACCTGCTTGCGTGTGTTTCTTCTTTTGTTTATTATTTATTTGTTCTTCTATTTCGAGGATAATGGTATAAGCACTCGTGTGCTTTTTTATCCAGTCCCCGTGTGTATGCAGTTTTGTAGTTTGTGTCATCCGTTCCCACCGGCACACCCTACTTTTCCGAAAAGCGGAACGGGTTTTAACGTGTGCGCAAGATGTGTGTGTGTGTATGTGTATACGTGCGTGTGATTGAGTATGTGTGTGTATATGTGCGTGTGTGCGTGTGTGTGTGTGTATGTGTGTGTGCGTGCGTGTGTGCGTGCGTGCGTCTGTGTGTATATGTGTGTGTGTGTGTATGTGTGTGTGTGTGTGTTTCTTTTCATTTTCATACCACTTTAAGTCACGTGAAATTCGGGATGCTCTCCCCAGGGAGAGCACGTCGCCAAAAGAGCAGCGCCACCCATTTTAATTATGTGCGTGTGTGTGTGTGTGTGTGTGTTCCTGCGTGCGTGTGTGTGTGTGTGTGTGTGTGTGTGTGTGTGTACGTGCGTGTGTGTGTGTGCGTTCGTGTGTGTGTGTGTGTGTGTGTTCGCCTTTCAGATTAAATACCCTTGTCACTGTCAGCTTTTGGTGTCTGAGTCTCTCTATCTGTCTGATGTTTATCTGTCTTTGTATCTCTTTCTGTCTGTCTGTATGTCTGTCTGTCTGTCTGCCTCTCCTCTCTCTCTCTCTCTCTCTCTCTCTCTCTCTCTCTCTCTCTCTCTCTCTCTTCTCTCTCTCTCTCTCTCTCTCTCTCTCTCTCTGCCTGCCTGCCTGCCTCTCTCTCTCTCTCTCTCTCTCTCTCTCTCTCTCTCTCTCTCTCTCTGTCTATCTATCTATTTATCTCCTCTCTCTCTCTCTCAACACTTTTCTACAGTGGATAAGTATAACCATGGTTGCACAAGAAGACACCATATGTTTGCCACATACAGTTTCTTCATTTAAAAACAAATCTTGCGTGCTATTTATAAATCAGGGGCAGCAACTCGCTTTCCGGGCTTTTTCTTCTGATCATTAAAGTTAATCCCATACCCGTACCCTGTTCTTAGAAAGAAAAAAAAATCCAAAAGTATATCTGTATGTGTGATCTAAGCACACCCATGAACACATACGCGCGCGCGCGCACATACACACACACACACACACACACGCACACAAAGTATGCATACATACACGTATATGCGTGCACACCATACACACACACACAAACACACACACTCAAACAGTATTCATATCTACACATGCATGCATATACACACATATACACATACACATGTATGCATGCACGCACATAAACCTACACACACACCCACGCAGACACACAAACACCTAAGCTTTCGCGCGTATGCATCTCTCTCTCTCTCTCTCTCTCTCTCTCTCTCTCTCTCTCTCTCTCTCTCTCTCTCTCTCTCTCTCTCTCCTTCGGATGAGACTATAAACCGAGGTTCCGTGTGCAAACGCACGCAGAACATCTTGCGCACACGTTAAATCCTGTTCCGCTTTTCTTAAGAGTAGGCCATTGTGTGCCGGTGGGAACAGATGATAGAATTCACAAATCCGCATACACACGGGGACTAGATGTAAGAAAGCACATAAGTGCTTATTCCATTATCTTCAGTATAAAAGAATAAAATAAAATAAAATCTCTCTTTATCTATCTATCTATCGATATATAGATATAGATATTAGATAGATAGATAGATATAGATATATATACGTGGTGTGTGTGTGTGTGTGTGTGTGTGTGTGTGTGTGTGTGTGTGTGTGTGTGTGTGTGTGTGTGTGTGTGTGTGTTCATTTTCATACCACTTTAAGTCACGGCAGATTTCTCTGCGTAAAATTCGGGCTGCTCTCCCCGGGGAGAGAGCGTAGCCAAAAGAGCAGCGCCACCCATTGTTATCACGTGTATGTGTGTGCCCGTGGCGCGTACGTGCGTGCTTGTGTGTGTGTGTGTGCGTGCGTTTGTATATATATATATATATTATATATATATATATATATATATAAATATATATATATATATATAATATGTGTGTGTGTGTGTGTGTGTGTGTGTGTGTGTGTGTGTTCCTAACACACGCTTATATTCTATTATTACTCAACCGCATTTGCGCACATAACCCTAAGACTTCCTTCACATGAACATCAACATCATTAAGCAGAATATTGGCAGTGCACTCCTTTTTATTCATCCACGTCTTCACTCCACCCCCACCCCCCACCCCCCATTCCCCCATCTTACTTTCTTTTCCCTTCCACAACCATATTTCATTTCATGGTTATCATTATAACCATCATTATCTATCATCATTAATCAGAGTTAGATATCGTCATCATTATCATGACTCTCGGAATATATCATCATCATCATCATCATCATCATCATCATCATCATCATCATCATCATCATCATCATCATCAATATCCTCATCATCTTCATTATCATCATCGTTATCAAAGTCACTCACTGCACCATCATCGTCATCTTAATTTTCAGAATTCAAACTCATCAGTAGCAGCTTCAAGTATATTCATAACAAACCACCACACAGAGAAAGTGAGAGGGGAAAAAACGCACCACCCCACCACCACCACCACAACAACAACAACAACAACAACAAGAAGACATATTGCATCACAAAACGCAGTCAGCGTTAAAATATTTTTAAATGAGTCTGTATATAAAAAAAAAAATCACTCACCTGCAAACAGGAACGCAATGTCCACCTTTCCGCGATTGACTCAGTGACACATACACACATTCACACACAATCCCCACATCAGAAAATAACACAACAACAACAACAACAACACAATCTCACCAAAAAAAATCACCACCACTAACTGCTTCTTCCACCATCAGCAGCACCACAACCTATATCACCAAAACAAAAAAAAAACCCACACCGATATATAACAAATATCATAAGAACATAACAACCACCACCACCACCAAACGAAACCCAAAAAAATCCCTCAAAAAAAAACCAGCACTGAAACTCTGGCGATATCACTAACACCAACGAAACCCCCAAAAAAACCACCAATAACCCCAAAAAAATACAAAAAGAACACCTTGCACAATATTATCCAATCTCGCACGTGGACTCAGCTTCTGTCTCTCCCAGCCTCTCCAATCACTGTACATAGCAGTCGATGTCCCACGCATTAGTCCAAACCTCAAAGGCAGCGACGCTTTCACTGATTTTCACCCTCGCTCGCGCGCGCACACACACAGACACGCACGCGCACGTACACAGACGCACACGCACACACGCTCACGCGCTCACTCTCTCTCTCTCTCTCTCTCTCTCTCTCTCTCTCTCTCTCTCTCTCTCTCTCTCTCTCTCTCTCTCTCTCTCTCTTTCTTTCTCTCTTTCCCTCCGCCAGTCGCTTGCAGCTTCTTTTGCTAGTCAGCTAGCTTGTTGCTGCTGCTGCTGCTGCTGCTGCTGCTACTGCCGGTGATGCTTGCGACAGGCTCCTGTGCTTTCTACGTATACAGTCTCGGATCAAGTCTGGTGCTACTATTGCAAAACCTTCTTCAAATCCTTGAGCAGCGTGCGTGTGTCGTGCGTGCGTGCGTGTGTGTGTGTGTGTGTGTGTGTGTGTGTAATGTGTGTGTGTGTGTGTTGAGGGGGAGGGTGGAGGGAGGGAAAATCTTGAGCAGTGCTGTGTGGTGCGTGGTGTGTGTGTGTGTGTGTGTGTGTGTGTGTGTGTGTGTGTGTGTGTGTGTAGTGTGTGTGTGTAAGTGTGTGTGTAAGTGTGTGTGATGTGTGTGTGTGTGTGTAGTGTGTGTGTGTGTGTGTTGAGGGAGGGAGGGGGTGGAGGGAGGGATGCTCTTGTCTGTCTGTCTGTGTCTTTGATTCTGTTGTGTGTGTATGTGTGTGTATGTCTGTGTGTGTGTGTGTGTCTGTCTGCGTGTGTCTGTGTGAGTCTGTCTGTCTGTCTCTGTCTGTCTGTTCCTGTCTCTCTCTCTCTGCCTCTCTCTCTCTCTCTCTCTCTCTCTCTCTCTCTCTCTCTCTCTCTCTCTCTCTGATGTATGTGGTGTGATGTCCAGTATCGGTATGTGTGTATGTGTGTGTGTGTGTGTGCTGTCCAACATCTTGTGCCTGTGTGTGTGCGTGCGCGCGCGCGCGCGCGCGTGTGTGTGTGTGTTATGTTGTCTCGTGTGCTGTCAAACAAAATAATTATCTGTTGCGCTAACCAGAAAGCGAGTGACAGGGAGAGAACGGTGACAGCGAGAGAGAGAGTGGGGAGGGAGACAGAGAGAGACAGAGGAGAGAGAGAGAGAGGAGAGGAGGAGAGGAGGAAGAGACGGAGAGAGAGGGGGGGGGGCGGCGGGAGAGGGGGGGAGAGGAGAGAGGAGAGAGAGAGAGGACACAGAGAGGCACAGAGAGGAGGAACAGAGAGAGACAGAGAGAGAGAGAGGAGAGGAGACAGAGAGAGAGAGAGAGGGGGGGGGGAGGGAGAGGAGAGAGAGAGGAGAGGAGAGGAGAGAGAGAGAGAGAGGAGGAGAGGAGCAGAGAGAGGAGAGGACACAGAGAGAGGACACAGAGAGAGGACACAGAGAGAGGACAGAGAGAGCAGAGAGACAGAGAGACAGAGAGAGACAGAGAGGGACTGTAGACTGTGAATTCGCCGGTTGAGACATTAACAACTTGTGTGCGTGGCATAGAGGTAGGCAGGTGACAGAGGTGTGAGTCAATTTCAATTAAGAGGGAGGAGGGGGAGAGGGACAGGGAGAAGAGAGAGAGGGGGAGAAGAGGGGATGAGACACAGAGAGGAGGATGAAGGGGGGATAAGGGGGGATGAGGCACAGAATAGAGTGAGAGGGCAGAGACAGAGAGAGAGGAGGAGAGAGGGGGGGAGGAGGAACAGAAGTAGAGAGGAGAGACAGAGAAGAAGACAGAGGAGAGAGGGGGGGGGGGGAGGAGGCACAGAAGTAGAGAGAGAGGCAGAGACAGAGAGAGAGACAGAAGAGAGAGGGGGGGGAGGCACAGAAGTAGAGAGAGAGAGAAGACAGAGAGAGAGGGGGGGGAGGAGGCACAGAAGTAGAGAGATAGACAGAGAGAGACAGAGACGAGAAGAGGGGGGGGGGAGAGGAGGCAATAAGTAGGAGAGAGAGCAGAGAGAAGAGATCAGAGACAAAAGGGGGGGGGGGAGGAGAGGAAAAGTCAGAGACAGAGAGAAACAGATACAGAGAGACAGAGACAAGAGAAAGGGAGGGAGACAAGACAGACAGACAGACAGACGGACAGATAGATAGATAGACAGACAGACAGGTAGACAGACAGGAGGCAGGCAGGTAGATGATAGATAGATAGATAGATAGATAGATAGAAGATAGATAGATAGATAGATAGATAGACAGACAGACAGACAGCAGGCAGGCAGGCAGGCAGGCAATAGATAGATAGATAGATAGATAGATAGAAGAAGATAGATAGATAGATAGATAGATAGATAGATAGATAGATAGATAGATAGATAGATAGATAGATAGATAGATAGATAGATAGATAGATACAGAGAGAGAGAGAAGAGAGCGAGAGGGAGAGGTAGGCATTAAGATAGACACACAGAGATTGAACAAAATTTGAATGAAAAAAGCCACCATCAACCCCCCCACCACCACCACCACCACCCACCAACCACCACCACCCCCCACATACAAACACGCACACACGAACACACACACACGTACACACACACGTACACACACATACCCCCACACACAATAAACACAACACCCACACCCATACACACACATATACAACACACACACACGCACACACACAACACACACACACACACATACACACACGTGCACACACACACAACCCAACACACACACGCGCGTACACACACACACACGTGCACACACACACGAACACACACACACACACACATGAACACACACACACACACACACACACACACACACACACACACACGATACCAAGTGGACAACAGGCGTGAACTAACTATCACATCACGTAACTATTGATTTCAACACAGCAGACAGACACCGTCAGTTCAAAGAGTCGGTTTGTGCTGAAATCATAACCATTCAAATACACGACCTCCTGCATCACTCTGCAACAAGCAGGCTTGGCTCGGAAGCTATTTGTTTATTCATTCATTCATTCATTCATTCATTCATGTATTCATTCATAGATTGATTTATCCTGTTTGTGTATTTATTTATTTATGGGCTGGTGTGTGTGTGGGGGGGGGAAGTTGTTTTGGTTTGGCGTTTGGTTTTTTTCCTTTGGGTGAATTCTATTTTGTGCTGATTCAGCGTACTCGATTTCCATCTTCCGCTAAAAGACTCATATTTCGTAACGCGTTTAGCTAGCGCGCGCGCGCATACACACACACATACACATACACACGCGCGCGCACGCGCGCGCGAGCACACACATACACTCACACTCACACACACAGATATATAGGTATATATATATATATATATATATATATATATATATATACCTATATATATATATATATATATATATATATATATATATATATATATATATACATATATAGAGAGAGAGAGACAATAACAATGACAATGACAGTGACAAATTCTTTTATTTCGAGGATAATGAATAAGCACTCATGTGCTTTTTTACATCCAGTCCCCGCCCGTAGGGATACATGTTAATAATAACCCAACACTTATACAGTCTCACAGTAGAAACATGGGGAAATAACCTTTTCAAAGCACCCCCCCCCCCCCCCCCCCCCCCCCCCCCCCCCCCCCCCCCCCGAAAGCAAACTAATAAAAGAAAACCCTAAAAACATCCCCCATCACCCCCACCCCACCCCCACCCCCACCCCCCCAAAAAACAACCAACCCACAACCAAAACAAACAAACAAACAAAAGAGAAAGAAAACCAAACCAACCAAAAGAAAAAAAAAGAGAAAAAGAAACAACAACAACAACAAAACCAAGAAGAATAACAACCAAACTTAATAAGTCACAAACATAAACATCTACACATTATCAAATGGTACATATACTTGTTACACATAACAATAAGATATTGAAATAGGGCACTCGTTAAGACTTAAGTGCAGAGGACAAGTCTAATAAGTATTGAAAATATAAAATATAAATCCTTCATCAGGATACACCATCACTATAAGCAAAACGATAAAAGGTGAGAGAGAGAGAGAGAGAGAGAGAGACAGAGAGACAGAGACAGAGACAGAGACAGAGACAGAGTGTGTGTGTGTGTATTTCAAAGATAATATCCAATTTATAATTCCCAAAACAGTACACGATCACCATCAACACTCATTTTTTTATTATACTCGTTTTCAAATTATATGTCATGATAATGAAATAAACTCAATACTCATATATTCACACAATAAAAACAAGAAACAAAACAAAAGAAGAATCTAAACCTATACAGTCATTGAGGGAGAGAATGTGAGTGAGTGAGTGAGTGAGTGTGTGTGTGTGTGTGTGTGTGTGTGTGTGTGTGTGTGTGTGTGTGTGTGTGTGTGTGTGTGTGTGTGTGTGTGTATGTGTGTGTGTGTGAGTGAGTTGAGTGAGTGAGTGAGTGTGTGTGTGTGTGTGTGTGTGTGTGTGTGTGTGTGTGTGTGTGTGTGTGTGTGTGTGTGTGTGTGTGTGTGTGTGTGTGTGTGTGTGTGTGTGTGTGTGTGTGTGTGTGTGTGTGTGTGTGTGAGGGATAATACTAAATATATAATACTCACAGAGCACACGATCAACAACACCAACACTTTTTAATTATACTCATACAAATTGAATGTCATGATAATAAAAAATAAGTGCAACACCCATACACTCACACAATAAAGAGGGGGGAAACCTCAATAAAGTCATAAAAAGAACATCTAAACATTGTAAGTAATAGAGACAAATTCTTTTTTTTTCAGGATAATGAATAAGTACTCATGTGCGCATGAGTACTTATGAGAGAGAGAGAGAGAGAGAGAGAGAGAGAGAGAGAGAGAGAGAGACAGAGACAGAGAGACAGAGAGACAGAGAGATAAAGGTGTTAATGGTGTTTTGTTTGTATGTTTGTGCATTGGCTCGCTGATTTGTTTCTCTGTTTGTTTATTTGTTTGTTTCGTGTTGTTTCGTTTTGTTCCTTCACCTCATCCTGCAGCTTCTTGTTGTTGTTTGGTTTATACGTGTGTCTTGCGGTTAGTTCTTTTGTCATCATTTACTTTTACGTTTTCATTTCTTAATTATGAGGCTGGGCTGAACAACAAAATGGATTCTGGCTTTTTTTCCCCAAAACGTTTGTTTACTTATGCTATAATCATGTCTTTTGAAGAAAATGAATCGTCAACTGTTAATGCTCTTGTCATCTTCTTCAGTCATTTTTCTCCACTTCGTTTTTTGGGTCGTTGTATGGATCATCATCGCCATGTGAATGTTGATGATGATGTACTTGAGCACAACATCAGCTACTTGCTTGTTGCTGCTATGCTGATTATGATCATCGTGTCACGCTTGTCCCACGCTTATTAATGACTAAACCTTATTCAAACCAAGACAACAGTGTCTTTTCTCTTTACTCTGCCTCTGCCTCCTCTTCTCTGATGCCGCCTATTCCGGATCTCTTCGTTCCAGCCAGATCAGGTCCTTCGGATGAGACTATAAACCGAGGCCCCGTGTGCGAACGCATGCAGAACATCTTGCGCACACGTTAAATCCTGTTCCGCTTTTCGAAAGTGTAGGCCATTGTGGTGCCGGTGGGAACAGATGACAAAATTTACAAAAAACCGCATACACACGGGGACTGGATGTAAAAAAGCACATGAGTGCTTATTCCCTTATCCTCGATTTAAAAAAAATAAGCGCTTTGATTTGTTGCTTTACAAGATTCAGCGCTTTATAAATTCCATACATTATTATTAGTAGTAGTAGTAGTAGTAGTAGTAGTAGTAGTAGTAGTCAGATCGCATTGTCAGGGTCTGAAGGTCCTTGTCGATGTCAAGCCGCCGCGAGGCCAGCAGTCAGAAAGGGCCCTGCACTGCTGCTGGGTCGCTTCGGTTTGGTGTTCAGTGATGCCTGTACTGACCTAACGTACACAGTACACCACAATACTTATCCCTTTTACTGCTGACAACAATGGTTAGATCAAGAAGGTGGGGGTTCTTTTTTTTTTTTTTTTTCCACTCGCATTGCAGGTTATGAATGTTATCTTGTAAAAGCATGTACATCCCCCATCATTACAAAATAGTCTATCCTTATGCAGTACGTAGCAGCACAGAAGTTCCAGAAGGTGGGGATGCTAATTTAAAAGGACAGGTCCCCACGGCATCCCCACGGGGTAGTTCACTATTATTCCACACTCACCATTAAACTTTTTTTTCCCCACAAAATACCAACACTGATGCTATTTCTTAACCTTTTCTCCTTCCACTCCTTCCTCTCGCTTCTTTAACTTCCCTTACACTTTCTATTTCCCTCGTCTAATGTCACTCAGAGTGAACAGAGGGTTAAGTTGAAGACAACAACAACAACCCCACATGCTAAAACCACTCTACACATTGTAACGAAAAACTGCCAGTTTCCCGTTCAGCACCCCTACTCTCTGATTTTGTTTTTTTTTTAAAAGCAGGGAGACTGACAGGGGTAGGGTGGGGTGGGGTAGGGTGGGGTGGGTGGGTGGGGTATCGGCATGGCTGCCAGAGCCCCTGAGTGTGTGCAAAGCCACGTGCACGGGAAGTGACCGCGAACAATGGGGGGGGGGGGGGGGGGGGGGGGAGATGGGGGGGGAAACCGACACTGGGGCGTGAACAGCCAGTGCACATCGATGACTTCAGCAGTAGCCACAATGCCACCACATTCAGGGAAGAAGGAGCAAGAATAAAGAGGAGAAGGAGGAGGAGGAGTGAAGGAGGAGAAGAGGAGGAGGAGGAGGAGGAGAGAAGAAGAGAGAGGAGGTGTAAAGGAGGAGGAGAAGAAGGAGGAGGAGGGAGAGAGAGGAGGAGGAGAGGAGAAGGAGAGAGGAGGAGGAGGAGGAGGAGAAGAGGAGGAGGAGGAGGAGAAGAGGAGGAGGAGGAGAAGAGGAGGAGGAGGAGGAGAAGAGGAGGAGGAGGAGAAGAGGAGGAGGAGGAGAAGGAGGAGGAGGGAGAAGAAGAAAAGGAGGAGGAGAAGGAGGAGAAGAGGAGGAGGAGGAGGAGGAGAAGAAGGAGGAGAAGGAGGAGGAAAAGAAGGAGGAGGAGGAGAAGGAGGAGGAGGAGGAGAGAAGAGGAGGAGATGGAGGAGGAGGAGGAGAGAAGAAGAAGAAGAAGAAGAAGAAGAAGAAGAGAAGAGAAGAAGAGAAGAAGAAGAAGAAGAAGAAGGTGGAGGAGGAGGAGGAGGACAGAAGAAGAAGAAGAAAGAGAAGAAGGAGGAAGAGGAGGAGGAAGAGAAAGAGGAGGAGGAGGAGTGAAGGGGAGAAGAAGAAGAGGAGGAGGAGGAGTGGGAGAAGAAGAGGGGGAGGAGAAGAAGAGGAGGAGGAGGAGGGGAGGAGGAGAGGAGGAGGAGAGGAGGAGAAGAACAAGAGGAGAAGGAGGAGGAGAAGAAGTGAATGAGGAGGAGGAGAAGAAGAAGGAGGAGGAGGAGGAGAAGAGGAGGAGAGGGGAGAAGAACAAGAGGAGGAGGAGAAGAAGTGAAGGAGGAGGAGGAGAAGAAGAGGAGGAGGAGGAGAAGGAGGTGGAGGAAGAGAAGAGAGGAGGGGAAGGAGAAGGAGGAGGATGAGAGAAGAGGAGGAGGAGGAGGAGGAGGAGAAGTGAAGGAGGAGGAGAATAAGGCTGAGGAGGAAGAGAAGAGGAGGAGGAGGAGGAGAAGTGAAGGAGGAGGAGGAGAAGGAGGAGGATGAAGAGAAGAGGAGGAGGAGGAGGAGGAGGGGAAGAGGAGGAGGAGGAGAAGAGGAGGAGGAGGAGGAGGAGAAGAGGAGGAGGAGGAGGAGAAGAGGAGGAAGAGAAGGAGGAGGGAGAGAAGAAGAAGAAGAAGAAGAAGAAGAAGAAGGAAGAAGAAGAGAGGAGGAGGAGGAGGAGAAGAAGAAGAAGAAGAGGAGGAGGAGGAGAAGGAGGAGGAGAAGGAGGAGAAGGAGGAGGAGGAGGAGAAGGAGGAGAAGAAGAGGAGGAGAAGGAAGCGGTTATGATTGTTATCTTGTAAAGCATGTACACCCCCATCATTACTAAATATTCTATCCTTATGCAGTACGTAGCAGCACAGAAGTTCCAGAAGGTGGGGATGCTAATTTAAAATGACAGGTCCCCACGGCATCCCCACGGGGTAGTTCATTATTATTCCACACTCACCATTAAACTTTTTTTCCCCACAAAATACCAGCACTGATGCTATTTCTGAACCTTTTCTCCTTCCACTCCTTCCTCTCGCTTCTTTAACTTCCCTTACACTTTCTATTTCCCTCGTCTAATGTCACTCTGAGTGAACAGAGGGTTAAGTTGAAGACAACAACAACAACCCCACATGCTAAAACCACTCTACACATTGTAACGAAAAACTGCCAGTTTCCCGTTCAGCACCCCTACTATCTGATTTTGTTTTTTTTAAAAAGCAGGGAGACTGACAGGGGTAGGGTGGGGTGGGGTGTGTGGGGTGGGGTGTGTGGGGTGGGGTGGGTGGGGTGTCAGCATGACTGCCAGAGCCCCTGAGTGTGTGCAAAGCCACGTGCACGGGAAGTGACCGCGAACAATAAGGGGGGAGGGGGGGGGATAGGGGGGGGGGCGACAC
Source organism: Rapana venosa (assembly GCA_028751875.1). Taxonomy (NCBI): domain Eukaryota; kingdom Metazoa; phylum Mollusca; class Gastropoda; order Neogastropoda; family Muricidae; genus Rapana; species Rapana venosa. The sequence goes on from CM054158.1 coordinate 1,004,581, forward strand.
TGGGGCGTGAACAGCCAGTGCACATCGATGACTTCAGCAGTAGCCACAATGCCACCACATTCAGGACAGAAGGAGCAAGAATAAAGAGGAGAAGGAGGAGAGGAGTGAAGGAGGAGAAGAAGAGGAGGAGAAGGAGAGAGAGAGGAGGAGAGAGGGAGGAGAGGAGAGGAGGAGGAAGGGAAGAGAGAGAGGAGGAGGAGGAGGAGGAAAGAGGAGGAGAAGGGAAGAAGAGGAGGAGGAGGAGGAGAGAAGGAGAGGAGAAGGAGGAGGAGAAGAGGAGGAGAGGAGGAAGGAGGAGGAGGAGAGGAGAAGAGGGAGGAGAGAGAGAAGGAGGAGGAGGAGGAGAAGAGGAGGAGGAGGAGAGAGGAGAAGAAGAGGAGGAGGAGGAGAAGGAGAGGAGGAGGAGAAGAGGAGGAGGAGGAGAAGGAGGAGAAGAGGAGGAGGAGGAGAAGGAGGAGGAGGAGGAAGGAGGAGGAAGGAAGAGGAGGAGGAGAGGGAAGGAGGAGAAGAGAGGAGGAGGAGAAGAAAGAGGAGGAGGAGGAGAGGAGAAGAGGAGGAGAGAGGAGGAGAAGAGGAGGAGAAGAAGAGGAGAAGAAGAGAGGAGGAGGAGGAGAAGAAGGAGGAGGAGGAGGAGGAAGGAGGAGGAGAAGAGAGGAGAGGAAGAAGAAGAGGAGGAGAAGAAGGAGGAGGAGGAGGAGAAGGAGGAGAGAGGAGAAGGAGGAGGAGAGAGGAGAGAGAAGAGGAGGAGGAGAAGAGGGAAGAGGAGGAGGGAAGAAGAGAAGAAGGAAGAAGAGGAGAGGAAGAAGAAGGAGAGAGGAGGAGAGGAGAGGGAGGAGGAGGAGGAGGAGGAGGAGGAGGAGGAGGAGGAGGAGGAGAGAAGGAGGAGGAGAAGAGGAGGAGAAGAAGAGAAGAGAAGAGGAGGCGAAGAGAAGAGAGAAGAAGAAGAAGAAGAAGAAGAAGAAGAGAAGAGAGAGAGGAGAGGAGGAGGAGGAGGAGAAGAGAAACGAGTGGAGGTGGTGGGAGGTGGGAGGGTGGTGAAGTGTGTGGTAAGAAGGAGGAAGAAGATGAAGAGACGAGACAAAGAACGACGACGACGAGACGCAGACGACAGGATGAGGATGAGATGAGATGAGGACGAGACGAGAGAGAGACGACGAGAGAAGAGACAGAAGTAATGATAAGAGACGAGAAGAGAAGAAGAGGAGGAGGAGGTGGAGAGAAGTCATGATGATGGGGGTGGTGGTGGTGGTGGGATGGAGTAGATGGTGGTGGTGGTGGTGGGTGGTGGTAACGACGACGACGACACAACAACGCGGACGACGATGACGACGACGACGACGGACGATGATGTGATGTGTTGATGATGATGATGACGACGACGACGGGCGTGGGTGACGGACGGAAAGACGACGACGACGACGATGATCATCATATATGATAAGACGACGACGACGACGACGACGACGTGATGATAGTCTTGGCAGTGCAGGTGGAGGTGGTGATGGTAGCAGTGGTGGTGTGAAGATGACAGCAATAAGTGGATGCAGTAAAAGTTCGGGTTCGATGGGGAATTGAACCCGCGACTCCTTACATTGTCCATCAGCGTGTTCCCTCCAGGCTACGGATTTCCTGCTGATTACAGGAGACTGTAAACCGAGGTCCTGTGTGTGCACGCAGGAAGAACATCTTTGTGCACACGTTAAAATCCGTTCCGCTTTTTGGAAGAGTAGGCCATTGTGTGCTGGTGAGAATAGGTGATAAAAAACAGGTATAAAAATCGTATATACATGGGGATATTATATATATATATATATATATATATATATATATATATATATATATTATATATATATATATATAACACGGCATATAAAACACTGCACGTAAGTGATTATTCATTATCCTCGGCTTTGATTTGTCTCTGCAAGATATAGCGCTATATAAATTCCATTTATTATTATTATTATTATTATTATTATTATTAATATTGTTATTATTATTATTGTTATTATTATTGTTGAGCTTCCCCGTTGGAATGCCGGGATCCTGTCAGTATAAACAGCGTCCCCACCTTCTGAAAATTCTGTGCTAGAAATTCCCTCTTTTCTATCCCTCTCTTTGTTTCTCCCGTGTCCTTTTTTCTTCCTGTCTTTTTTTTCCTTGTCTATGTTCTGCCTTCTTGGTCCATTCTCCTGCCTTTTTTTTGCAGAACGACTGAAAACATAACAGTTCTTTCCCATACCAAAGTTGGAAATGCTGGGCCTGACTTGTCAGGCGCTAAACGGCAGCGCAACGTTATGTTTCGCTCATATGACACAAAACAGTAGTTGCTGTCTGAGCTTTTGTAGAATAAGAAGGAGAAAAGATATTGAGCTACCCTTGCCATGGAAAGCATTTCACGATAACATGGCATCACTTTCCTCCTCTTTTCATTTTTGTTTGATATGTCTTCATGTGACGGGGCAGTAATTAGATTACCTCCCACTTCGCCCTACAAGGTGAAATGTAGCATTTATGCAGCCTCTTTTTTTAGAGGTCTCATCCTCCTGTCTAAACGTGCCTTGTACCCAGGGTATTGTACAGAGAGAAGACATTATAAATGTCTGATCTGTTACATTCATATATACTTCTACTCATGAATTCTTTGGTGGTGGTGCTGGGAGGGCGGGTTCCATTTTGCCAGGGACAACTCTCTCATTGCTGTGGTTTCTTTTACGTACAGGTACTGCACACTGCACAGACTTATCTCCAAACCACAAGCTTCCCAGGTTGCCTGTCATGATGCATTAAGCTGGAGAGAGAGAGAGAGAGAGAGAGAGAGAGGAGAGAGAGAGAGTGGGGGGGGGGGGGGTGAGAGACAGACAGAGACAGAGACAGACAGACAAACAGACAGACAGAGACAGAGAGACAGACAGACAGACACAGAGAGACTGACAGACAAACAGACAGACAGAGACAGACAGACAGACAGACAGACAGACACAGAGAGACTGACAGACAAACAGACAGACAGAGACAAGTACATAGAGATAGAAGAGAAGATAGAGAAAGAGACAGAGACAGACAGACAGATAGATAGACAGAGAGAGACAGAGACAGAGAGATACAGAGAGACAGACACAGAGAGAGACAGACAGACAGAGAAACAGAGAGAGACAGACAGAGAAACAGAGAAAGAGACAGACTGAGAAAGACAGAGAGAGAGCGAGAAACAGACAGACAAAGACAGAGACAGACACAGACACACAGAGAGGACAGATAGACAGACAGAGACAGTGAGACAGAGACAGACAGACATACAGAGACACACAGACACAGAGACAGACAGACAGACAGACAGGCAGAGACAGACACAGAGAGACAGAGAGACAGACAGACTGAGAAAGAGAGTCAGAGAGAGAGTTTGGCTTCAGACGAAGATTGAATCACGAACCTTTCGATTTATAGATGGGAGGCTGATCCCCCAGACCAACACGTCTGCAGTGCGGGGTAAGCATTGTTTTGTGTGGGGCCACAGACCCTACCCACATGATGGAGTCGATCGCTGGTGTGTTGTGTGTGTGTGTGTGTGTGTGTGTGTGTGTGTGTGTGTGTGTGTGTGTGTGTGTGTGTGTGTGTGTGTGTGTGTGTGTGTTGTGTGTGTGTGTGTGTTGTACGTGTGTGTGAGTTGTGTGTGTGTGTGTGTGTGTGTTGTACGTGTGTGTGTAAGTGTGTGTGTTTGTGTGTGTGTGGGTGTGTTGTGTGTGTAAGTGTGTGTGTGTGTGGTTGTGTGTGTGTGTGTGTGTAAGTGTGTGTGTTGTGTGTGTTTGTGTGTGTTTGTGTTGTGTGTGTGTAAGTGTGTGTATGTGTGTGTTGTGTGTAAGTGTGTGTGTGTATGTGTTTGTGTGTGTGTGTGTGCGTGTGTGTGTGTGTGTGTGTAAGTGTGTGTGTTGTGTGTGTTTGTGTGTGTTTGTGTTGTGTGTGTGTAAGTGTGTGTATGTGTGTGTTGTGTGTAAGTGTGTGTGTGTATGTGTTTGTGTGTGTGTGTGTGCGTGTGTGTGTGTGTGTACGTGTGTGTGTGTGTGTGTGTGTGTGTGTGTGTGTGTGTGTGTGTTGTGTGTGTGTGTGTGTGTGTGTGTGTGTGTGTGTGTGTGTGTGTGTTGTCGTGTGTTGTGTGTGTGTGTGTGTGTGTGTTGTGTGTGTGTGTAAGTGTATGTGTTGTGCGTGTGTAAGTGTGTGTGTATGTGTGTGTTGTGTGTGTAAGTGTGTGTGTTATGTGTTTGTGTGTGTTTGTGTGTGTGCTGTGTGTGTAAGTGTGTGTGTGTAAGCGTGCGTGTGTGTGTAAGTGTGTGTGCGTGAGTGTGTGTATGTGCGCGCGTTTGTATACGTGTGTGTACGTGGTGTGTGCTGTGTGTGTGTACGTGTGTTATTTGCGCGCGCACGCGTGTGTGTGAGATTGTGTTTGTTGTTTACGTGTGTGTACGCGCGTGTGTGTGTTGTGTTTGTGTTGTGTATGCATGCGTGTGTGCGTGCGTGTGTACGTGTGTGTGTGTGTGTTGTGTGTGTGTGTGTGTGTGTTTGTGTGTACCCAAACTAATTAAATGTGGGGGATGGAGGAGTGGGAGGGGGGGGTGGGCTTCTAGCTCTTATTGCAAAAAGTCCATTTCGCTTTTCTTCAGGTTATTGTTTCCTTCTTGATAAGTTTGCCTTGCACGTTCTACATTAAGTGAAGGATCGTTGTTGTTGTTGTTGGTGGTGGTGGATGGTGTTGATGGTGGAGGTCTGTGGTGGTGGTGGTGGTGGTGGTGGTGGTGGTCTGTGGTGGTGGTGCTGGTGGTGGTGGTGACGGTGGTGGTGGCAAGGTGGTGGTGGTGGTGATGGTGGTGGTGGTGATGCTGGTGGCAAGGTGGGTGGTGGTGTGGTGGTGGTGGTGGTGGTGGTGATGGTGGTGGTGGCAAGGTGGTGGTGATGGTGGTGGTGGTGGTGGTGGTGACGGTGGTGGTGATGGTGGTGGTGGTGGTGCTGGTGGCAAGGTGGTGGTGGTGGTGATGGTGGTGGTGGTGGTGGTGGTGTGGTGGTGGTGGTGGTGGTCGTGGGTGGTGGTGGTGGTGGTGGTGGTGACGGTGGTGGTGGTGGTGGCAAGGTGGGTGGTGGTGGTGGTGGTGGTGGTGGTGTGGTGGTGGTGGTGGGTGGTGGTGGTGGTGGGTGGTGGTGGTGACGGTGGTGGTGGTGGTGGTGGTGACGGTGGTGGTGGTGGTGGTGGTGGTGGTGGTGACGGTGGTGGTGGTGACGGTGGTGGTGGTGGTGGCAAGGTGGTGGTGGTGGTGGTGGTGACGGTGGTGGTGGTGGTGACGGTGGTGGTGGTGGTAGTGGTGGTGACGGTGGTGGTGGTGGTGACGGTGGTGGTGGTGGTGGTGGTGGTGACGGTGGTGGTGGTGGTGGCAAGGTGGTGGTGACGGTGGTGGTGGTGGTGACGGTGGTGGTGGTGGTAGTGGTGGTGACGGTGGTGGTGGTGGTGACGGTGGTGGTGGTGGTGGTGGTGGTGACGGTGGTGGTGGTGGTGGCAAGGTGGTGGTGACGGTGGTGGTGGTGGTGGCAAGGTGGTGGTGGTGGTGGTGGTGGTGGATGGTGGTTATGGTGAGGGGTGTGGTGGTGGTGGTGGTGGTGGTGGTGGTGGTGGTGGTGGTGGTGGTGGTGGTGGTGGTGGTGGTGGTGGTGGTGGTGCTGTTGTTCTTGTTGCTAGAACTTCCCCAGCTGAAAGCTCTGGGAAACAACAGCAAATAGTCACTCTGTCTTGCTCATCCCACCTGGGAATCACCGTGAGACTGAATGTGTGAGTGAGTACACACTGAATGAGAAGCTTGAGTGTCAGCCTGCTGTCAAGTACCTCCCCATAATATTATTATAGGAAGCCCCACTCAGACTTCATGGCATTTGTTTTTTATCCTGAAATGAAAAGTCCATGTTAGGATCTTGTTCATGGATGATGACAATCTCAAGGTAATATGTGTGCGTGTTTGTGTGTGTGTGGGGGGGGGGGAGGAGGAGGAAGGAGCATATGTGTATGTGTGTGATAGAGAGAGAGAATAGTGTGTATTTATGTGTGTGTGTTTTATGAGTGTGTGTGTGAGAGACAATAATGTGTTTGTGTGTATGTGTGTGTGTATGTGCGCGCGCGCGCGCGCGTGTGTGTGCGTGCCAGTAAATCGGCTGAGACTATAATACAATTTTAACAAAACAAAACAAGTGTGTGTGTGAGAGAGAGCGAGATCGAGAGAGAGAAAAGAGAGAGAGAGAGAGAGAGAGAGAGAGAGAGAGAGAGATAGGGAGATTAAACAACCCAAAACACTAATCAAATAAACAAACACACAAAATCATGTACTGGTATGTAAACGCACAATCCATATACAAGTTTGAGAAGCACACAGAGAAGAGTAGACACGTATACATACATACTCCAGATAAAGAACCAAGCCAACAAAGGATGTGAGTTTAGTATGCATCAACATGCACTGAGTTTGGAGGAGACGATAAAACAAGATTATGTGTGTGGCATGTACCCTTAACCCATGGTCCCTAAAACCTTGCCTCTGGCAAAATTGCCAAGAAAAATCCACCCCCACAACTAAGTAAACAGGACTTGACTTCTTCCTTCTTCCTCCTCATCCAACACTCAGACAGCAACTATTGCTGTCCGTCATAGAAGAGAAAATGCGTTGCCCTGCTGTTATAAGCACCTGACAAGTTAGGCCTAGTGCATCCAACTTCGGTGTAGGAGAGAACTGTTGTCTGTTAAGTCTTTCTGGGGGGAAAAAAGGGCAGGAGAATGGACCAAGGAGGCATTCAAATAAACAAGAAAGAGGTGACAAGAAGAAAGGGAACAAGACAGAAACAAAGAGAGGAATAGAAAAGAGGGAATTCCTCACATATAATTTCCAGTAGATGGAGATGCTATTTGTACTGAGAGGCCCTGGGCATCTCATCTCAACGGGGGACTTTCTCCTTAACCTCTTAAAGAGGCTTTGAGAAGAGCACTGCGCTGATTTTTAATTTAGACAGGATCAAACTTGTTGGAGTTCATTCTTCTGCAGGTAGCAGGGTGCATGCTAGGTATGTTCGTGCCATCCATCCCACCGACCATATTTGGCCTACTCTTTTGGGAAAGGTAGATGGAATTTTAAATGTGAAGTCAAGATATTCTGCATGTCTTCATGCACAAAACCTTGGTATGTAATCCCATTCAAATGACTTTTAGCCCAGTAGAATCAAAACCAATTCTGGACGAACGCCATAGAGGAGTGGTGAAGACTATTCTACATGGATCCATGAAGTCCTAGGTTCGATTCTCGGTAGCGTCTGGTCAATAAAAGAATGGGGATTTTTACAATCTCCCAGATCAACTTCAAATGCAGATCTGCCAGTACCTTCAATCCTTTTGTGTTTATGGATATTCAGAAAATCAAAACATGCATGGCAAAGATCCAGTGATTCCTGTCAACGTATGGTGAGTTACAGAATCCTAAACATACACAACATACACCCTCGAAGTCCTTCGGATGAGACTATAAACCGAGGCCCCGTGTGCGAACGCATGCAGAACATCTTGCGCACGCGTTAAATCCTGTTCCGCTTTCCGAAAGAGTAGGCCATTGTGTGCCGGTGGGAAGAGATGACAAAATTTACAAAACCGCATACACACGGGGACTGGATGTAAAAAAAAAAAAGCACATGAGTGCTTATTCCATTATCCTCGATATAAAAGAATAAATAAATAAAATAAATAAATAAGTAAGTCAGAATGTGGCTGTCTTCATGGTGGGCGTTAACAGCTGCACACGCAAACTCTGACCATTGGTGAACCCTGGAGCTCTAACCAAGGAACCAAAATAAACACCCCAATATTTTACCACCACCACCCCCAAAAGAAAAAAACAATCTCTCTCCCTCTTCAACAGAAAGTTTCCCGAAAAGACCCTAACCCACCCCTCTTCAGGGAAATTGCCATCAGCACGACATTCTAGCCACGAGTTAACCCTCTGCCCTGGAATAAACGCACACACACACACACATTCATAAAGCAAAATAATTGGGAGGCAGCAGTGCATTATAGCAGCACAACACTAGCAGGCAGACAGCTTGATGGGCGAGCGGGTGGGCGTCCCAAGGAACAGAACAGCGACCCAACTTTCACACCGAGAAGTGTGCCTTGTGATTGGAACAGCCCCTGTGCGGTTTGCCTAGCTGAGGCTGGGTCAATAGGGCTGATCAGTCTTTGCAGATCGATGAGAAACGATCCCCATGTTGCCTGTGCTCAGAGGTGCTGTGTGGTGCGGTGTGGTGTGGTGTTGTTAGCAGTTTGAAGTGATTAATGGTGGCAGTTACTGATGAAATGTGTCTGCAGACCCGATAAGAAAGCTAGACAGGGCGGGAGACAGACATGGCTGGAGAGACAGACAGACAGACAGACAGGCTGGCTGACATGCACACACACGTACGTGCATGTGCGCACGTGCATGCACAGACATGCATACATACATACATATACAAATGCACACACACATACACACACGCGCATGCACGTGTACACACACAAAATTAATGCACACACACACGTCATGCAGTTAAAGAAAATGATTGCCTCTTAATCGGTGGCCCAAGCTGCTCTGGTGTCATGGTGACCTCAATGTCGGTTTCCCATGCACCTTTGTGCCTGTGGTGACTTAATGTCAAAGCCTTTGGCGTTGGAGGTTCACGGGGAACGGTCATTGGAGCAATGTTGTGGTGATCACCATCTCGAGTGAGAGTGGATCTGCGATTGAGCTAATACTGTCGTTAGTAGGGGGCTTAGTAGGTGGTGTCCTGCGTATGTTAGCTCAGAACAAGCACTACTGAACACCACCAAAGTGACCCAGCAGCAGTGCAGGGCCCCTCTGGCTGGTGACTGGGCATTGATGGGCTGTCTGTGGATTTCTGACCCTGAGGAGGCGACATGACAAATCTGGACGTGGCTGTGGCGGAGAGATTGAGATGAGCGGCATGGAAACAGCAGGACAGGAACGTCACAGAAGATGAAGCAGCGAAAAAGTAACAGAAACCAGGAGACAAAGAGACAGACAGAGAGACGAGCAGATAGACAGACATAGAGATAAACAGGTAGACAGACATAGAGACAAACAGATAGACAGACGCAGAGGCTAACAGGCAGACAGACATAGAGACAAACAGGTAGACAGACATAGAGACAAACAGGCAGACAGACATAGAGACAAACAGGTAGACAGACAGACAGACATACATACGTACATGCATGCAGGCATACATATATACATACATACATACATTCAGGTAGACAGACAGACAGACAGATAGGTAGACATACATACATACGTACATTCAGGTAGACAGACAGACAGACAAACAGGTAGAGAGACAAACAGACAAACGGATAGACAGACAGAGAGACAAATAAGGAGACAGACAACGAAACAAACAGGCAGGCAGGCAGGCAGGCAGGCAGGCAGACAGACAGACAGACAGAGGCACAGAGACAGAGAGAGGACGAAGGAAGTTTATTGCTTGAAAGCTTTTAAGCCCAGCAAGCAGAGTGACACGTCAGGACGCGATTCACTGACATGGAAAACCATAGCGTTTTCTAAATGTACAATTCCAGTGAGAGAGAGAGAGAGAGAGAAGAGAGAGAGAGAGAGAGAGAGAGAGAGAGAGAGATAGAGAGAGACAGACAGACAGACAGACAGACGACAGACAGACAGACAAGACAGACAGAAGACAGGAGACAGACAACAGACAGACAGAAGACAGACAGCAGACAGACATGACGGAGACAGGAAGAAGACAGACAGAAGACAGACAGAAAGGACAGAAGACAGTAGACAGACAGAGAAGAACAGGACAGAAACAGAGACAGGAAGGAGAGAGGACAGATACAAAGACAAAGACGTACAGACAGACTACAGACAAACTGAACAAGGAAGTAAAGGAAAGGACATAAGGAAGGAAGGAAAAGAAGGAAGGAAGGCAGGAAGGAGAAGAAGGAGAGGCAGGAAGGAAGGGAAGGAAGGAAGGAAGGAAGGAAGGAAGGAAGGAAAGGAAGGAAGGATCATTAGTACGCAAGGAGAAAGATTTTGCGTCAATCCTCGTCTACACAATTTGTCCCTGTAAACATACATACATCAAAACAATCGCAAAATATGGAGAGAGAGAGAGAGAGAGGAGAGAGAGAGAGAGAGAGAGAGAGAGACAGACAGACAGACAGACAGACTGACAGAGAGACAGAGAGACAGACAGAGAGACAGAGAGAGATGGGGGTGGCTTTTGAGACTTTGATGCTTTGAATAATTTATTGTCGTTGTCCAAAGTAACTTATTGACAACGCGGGTTACACGTAACTCGACTTTCTTTTTCGAATACATGTACATACGAGAGAAATTACATGATGCATTTAACGTAATGAAAAGGAAAGAGCTCTTTATACATGAATACGACTACAAGTTCTAGCATCAACTAAAAATAATAACAAGAAAACTCAAGAATGCTGTATTCGACCATCCAGTCAAATTCTAAGTGAAATGTTCATGAAGTATTCTTGCTGGAGGTTACAGCAGTATTAAATGTCTTCAGATGTGTCTCAAAATATCAAACTGATTCTACTCGCTTCTGACTCAGGGAAAATCTTCCTTCTCACTCTACTCGACTTATCAGCAGCCTTCGATACTATAGACCACTCAATTCTTCTCTCCCGTCTTCAAAAAACGTTCGATGTTACTGGCACAGCCCTCACCTGGTTTAATTCATACCTTACTGACCGATTCCAGACAGTTGCAGTAAACAAGATTCAATCAATACCTGCCAAACTGAAATGCGGAGTGCCACAAGGATCAGTTTTAGGCCCTGTTCTTTTTACTCTTTACACTGCCCCACTGTCACATATAATAAACCGTCATCAAATCAACCATCATTTTTACGCAGATGACTCTCAGATTCAAAGCAGTGTTACTTCTGAAAATATGCCTTCTCTCCTGACAAATATGGCCCATGCTTTGAAGATATTCAAAACTGGATGACACAGAACAAATTACAGCTAAATGCAGATAAAACCGAAGCCATGCTCATAGGGACCAAACACAAACTCTCTTCCATTACAACAGCTTCAATAGAACTCGGCAATACATCAGTTCTTCTATCCACTACTGTGAAGTATCTAGGTGTTGTTATCAATAACACACTCTCTATGCAAAAATTCATCGCCCAGACCTGTCAGTCGTGCTACTATCAATTACGGCGTATAACTGCAATTCGAAAGTACCTGTCCACAGATACAACAGCCAAACTTGTCACTTCTCTCATTCTTGCACGTCTGGACTATTGCAATTCTCTTTTGTCTGGTCTGCCAGCATCATCAATCCACTTCCTTCAACGTATACAAAACTCCGCAGCTCGACTAGTTCTCAGAAAGACAAAAGTCAGAGCACATTACCCCTCTCTTCCGATCTCTCCATTGGCTGCCTGAGCCACAGAGAGTAAATTATAAGATCAGTACCCTCTGTTACAAATGTCTCCACAAAACTGTACCCTCCTACCTCTGTGAATGTCTTCACCTGTACACTCCTTCACGTTCCCTCCGCTCTGCTGCAGATACCTTGTGCCTACGAATACCTAGATTCAACCAATCCACCGTTGGCCGCCGCTCTTTCTCTATTCTGGGTCCATCAACCTGGAATGACCTCCCTCTCTCTCTTCACCAGAAACCTAGTTATGACACTTTTAAATCCAGCCTCAAGACATATTTATTTCAAACCTAAGATTTCTCCCCTCCTGTTTCATATCAGAGCTATCCCACCTTCACTAACCCATGTCCTATCACCCTGCTAAAGTATACGACCTGTGTGAGTGTGTGTGTTTGCTTTTGAAAAAACATTTGACTATTGAAATTTTATTTCATAGATTTTGTCTGCAGTGCACCATTTTTGTAATATTTGTTTGTTTAAAGTATTGATTATTTATCATTGATTGAATGACTGTGTAACATTAGGTTGAATGCATGCGCTTTGATTTGTCTTTGCAAGATATAGCGCTATATAAGATCCATTACTATTATTATTATTATTATTATTATTATTATTATTATTATTATTATTATTATTATATTATTATTATTATTATTATTATTGTTGTTGTTGTTGTTGTTGTTGTTAAGCAGTGGTTGTCGAAGTGTCTGTGCTTCAGCAATATGTGACAGATTTGGTCACAATATCACCATCAGAGGATAAGACAGAAAAAGATATCTTGTCTTTGGAAAGCTTCTAATAAACTGAGAAGCCTACATCTTTCACGTATTGAAACATATGCTTAACATTAAGAGAGAAAGAGAGAGAGAGAGAGAGAGAGAGAGAGAGAGAGAGAGAGAGAGAGAGAGAGAGAGAGAGAGAGAGAGAGAGACAATGACAGTGATAATGACAATGACAATGACAATGACAAAATCTTTTATTTCGAGGATAATGAATAAGCACTCATGTGCTTTTTTACATCCAGTCCCCGGCCGTAGGGATACATCTTAATAATAATCCAACACTTATACAGTCTCATTGACTCTCTACAGAGAGAGAGAGAGAGAGAGAGAGAGAGAGAGAGAGAGAGAGAGAGAGAGAGAGAGAGAGAGAGAAGAGAGAATGACAATGACAAATTCTTTTATTTCGAGGATAATGAATAAGCACTCATGTGCTTTTTTACATCTAGTCCCCGCCCGTAGGGATACATCTTAATAATAACCCAACACTTATACACTCTCACATTAGAGACAAGGGGAAATACCCTTTTCGAAACAGCCACCCCCCCCCCCCCCCACCAAAAACAAAACCAAAAAAAACAACAAAAACCACCTTAAAAAAAACCCCCCGTCCCCACCCCCCCCCCACCCCCAAACCCCCAACCAAAACAAACAAACAAACAAGGAGAAAGAAAAACCAAATCAAGAGAGAGAGAGAGAGAGAGAGGAGGAGAGAGAGAGAGAGAGAGAGAGAGAGAGAGAGAGCGAGAGAGAGAGAGAGAGAGAGATTGATTGATTGATTGATTGATTGGTGAACCCTGGAGCTCTAACCAATGAACCAAAATAAACACCCCAATTTTACCACCACCACCCCTCAAAAGCAAAAACAATCCCTCTCCCTCTTCAACAGACACTTTCCCGAAAAGACCCTAACCCCCCCCTCTTCAGGGAAATTGCCATCAGCACGACATTCTAGCCATGAGTTAACCCTCTGCCCTGGAATAAACGCACACAAACACACACACACACACATTCATAAAGCAAAATAATTGGGAGGCAGCAGTGCATTATAGCGGCACAACACTAGCAGGCAGACAGCTTGATGGGCGAGCGGGTGGGCGTCTCAAGGAACACAAAAGCGACCCAACTTTCACACCGAGAAGTGTGCCTTGTGATTGGAACAGCCCCGTGCGGTTTGCCTAGCTGAGGCTGGGTCAATAGGGCTGATCAGTCTTTGCAGATCGATGAGAAACGATCCCCATGTTGCCTGTGCTCAGAGGTGCTGTGTGGTGTGGTGTGGTGTGGTGTGGTTAGCAGTTTGAAGTGATTAATGGTGGCAGTTACTGATGAAATGTGTCTGCAGACCCGATAAGAAAGCTAGACAGGGCGGGAGACAGACATGGCTGGAGAGACAGACAGACAGACAGACAGACAGGCTGGCTGACGTGCACACACATGTACGTGCATGTGCGCACGTGCATGCACAGACATGCATACATACATACATACATACATAAATGCACACACACATACACACACGCGCATGTACGTGTACACACACACGCACACACACACACACAAAATTAATGCACGCACACACGTCAAGCAATTAAAGAAAATGATTGCCGCTTAATCGGTGGCCCAAGTTGCTCTGGTGTCATGGTGACCTCAACTTCGGTTTCCCGTGCACCTTTGTGCCTGTGATGACTTCATGTCAAAGCCTTTGGCGTTGGAGGTTCACGGGGAACGGGGAACGGTCATTGGAGCAATGTTGTGGTGATCACCATCTCGAGTGAGAGTGGCTCTGCGATTGAGCTAATACTGTCGTTAGTAGGGGGCTTAGTAGGTGGTGTCCTGCATATGTTAGCTCAGAACAAGCACCACTGAACACCACCAAAGTGACCCAGCAGCAGTGCAGGCCCCCTATGGTTGGTGTTTGGGCATTGATGGGCTGTCTATGGACTTCCAACCTTGAGGGTGCGACATGACAAATCTGGATGTGGATGTGGCGGAGAGATTGAGATGAGCGGCATGGAAACAGCAGGACAGGAACGTCACAGAAGATGAAGCATCGAAAAAGTAACAGAAACTAAGTAACAAAGAGACAGACAGAGAGACGAGCAGATAGACAGACACAGAGATAAACAGGTAGACAGACATAGAGACAAACAGACAGACAGACATAGAGACAAACATGTAGACAGACAGACAGACATACATACGTACATGCATGCAGGCATACATATATACATACATACATACATTCAGGTAGACAGACAGACAGACAGATAGGTAGACATACATACATACATACATACAGGTAGACAGTCAGACAGACAAACAGGTAGACAGACAGATAGCCAGACAGGTAGACAGTCAGACAGACAGACAAACAGGTAGACAGACAAACACACAGACAGGTAGACAGACAGATAGACAGACAAACAGGTAGAGAGACAAACAGACAAACGGATAGACAGACAGAGAGACAAATAAGGAGACAGACAACGAAACAAACATGCAGGCTGGAGGCAGGCAGGCAGGCAGGCAGGCAGGCAGGCAGGCAGGCAGACAGACAGAGGCACAGAGACAGAGAGAGGACGAAGGAAGTTTATTGCTTGAAAGCTTTTAAGCCCAGCAAGCAGCGTGACACGTCAGGACGCGATTCACTGACATGGAAAACCATAGCGTTTTCTAAATGTACAATCCCAGTGAGAGAGAGAGAGAAGAGAGAGAGAGAGAGAGAGAGAGAAGAGAGAGAGAGAGACAGACAGACAGACAGACAGACAGACAGACAGACAGACAGACAGACAGTCAGACAGAAGACAGACAGATAGACAGGCAGACAGACACAGACAGACTGACAGACAGACAGGCAGACAGAAAGTGACGGAGACAGAGACAGACAGACAGACAGAAGACAGACAGACAGACAGACAGGCAGACAGACACAGACAGACAGACAGTGAGGGAGACAGACAGAGACAGACAGAGGCACAGAGATGTAGACAGACACAGACAATCAGGCAGAGACACAGAGAGAGACAGAGACAAAGACAAAGACAGACAGACTGAGAATGAAGGAAGGAAGGAAGGCAGGAAGGAAGGAAAGAAGGAAGGAAGGTAGGAAGGAAGAGGAAGGAAGGCAGGAAGGAAGGAAGGAAGGAAGGAAAGAAAGAAGGAAGGAAGGTAGGAAGGAAGGAAGGAAGGAAGGAAAGAAGGAAGGATAATTAGTACGCAAGGAGAAAGATTTTGCGTCAACCCTCGTCTTACACAATTTGTCCCTGTAAATATACATACATCAAAACAATCGCAAAATATGGAGAGAGAGAGAGAGAGAGAGAGAGAGAGAGAGAGACAGACAGACAGAAGACAGACAGACAGACAGACAGACAGACAGAGAGACAGACAGAGACAGACAGAGACAGACAGACAGACTGACAGAGAGACAGACAGAGAGATGGGGGTGGCTTTTGAGACTTTCACGCTTTGAATAATTTATTGGAAATGTCCAAAGTAACCTATTGACCACGCAGGCTACACGTCACTCGACTTTCTTTTTCGAATACAAGTACATACGAGAGAAATTACATGATGCATTAAACGTAATGAAAAGGAAAGAGCTCTTTATACATGAATACGACTACAAGTTCTAGCATCAACTTAAAATAATAACAAGAAAAATAGAATGCTATATTATTCGACCATCCAGTCAAATTCTAAGTGAAATTTTCATGAAGTATTCTTGCTGGAGACTACAGTAGTATTAAATGTCTTTAGATGTGTCTCAAAAATTAGTATGAAACTGATTGATGTTAGGCAGTGATTGTCAAAGTGTCTGTGCTTCAGCAATATGCGTCAGATTTGGTCACAATTTCACCATCAGAGACAAAAACAGAAAAAAAAGATATCTTGTCTTTGGAAAGTTTCTAATAAATTGAAAAGCCTACATCTTTCACGTATTTAAACATATGCTTAACATTAAGAGAGAGAAAGAAAGAAAGAGAGAAAGAAAGAAAGAAAGAGAGAGAGGGGGGGGGGGGGGGAGAGAGAGAGAGAGAGAGAGAGAGAGAGAGAGAGAGAGAGAGATTGATTGATTCAATTGTATTTGCAGAAGGTGAAGGAATAATCACGACAGTTGCTTTTTTTACATCCAACCTTCTATAACAGTACAACTAGTAAACGCAAATTAATAAAAACAAAAAAGCCTGAAAACTCCACAATTCTGTAATAATAAATGGAACATAACACTTCATAGCTGTGAGGATATATATATATATATATATATATATATATATATATTATTATTATTATATACATATATATATAGAGAGAGACAATGACAATGACAAATGACAAATTCTTTTATTTCGGGATAATGAATAAGCACACATGTGCTTTTTTACATCCAATCCCCGCCCGTTAGGGATACATCTTAATAATAATAACCCAATACTTATACAGTCTCACAATAAAAACAAGGGGAAATAACCCTTTTCAAAACAGCTCCCCCTCCAACAACCCCCCCCCCCCCCCCAAAGCAAGAAAATAAAAGAAAACCATAAAAATACCCCACCCCCACCCCCACCCCCCAAAAAACCTTAACCAAAACAAACAAACAAACAAAAGAGAAGGAAAAACCAAACCAACAAAGATGATAAAAAAGAGAAAAACAGACAGACAACAACAAGAACAAGAACAACAACAGAGCCAAGAAAAATAACACAACCAAACTTAATAAGTCATAAAGATAAACATCTACACATTGTCAAATGGTACACATACTTGTTACACATAATTATAAATTAATTAATTAACAAACAATATCATTTCAAATAACAATGAAATATTTCACTCAAACTCCCATTCAATTAGTGAAAAATCAAGAAATCGAAAAATCAAATGAATAAACAAAACCAATTAAACAAGAAAAAAAGACCCACAAAACACTCCCCTTCCCAACACCCCCTCCCCTAAACAAACAACAACCCCCCAAAAGTCCAGACTAAATACAAGCGTGCGCGCGCGCGCGCGCACACACCTACACACACACATATACACACATACACACACATACACACACACTTACGCACGTATAGCCACGCATGCACACCACACACACACACACACACACACTCCTCACACATACACACTCACACACACATAATACGCACACACACACACACTACACACACACACACACACACACACACACACAACATCCTGGATACATATCCATTCGCAAGACATTTCCTCACATACAAGATAATAGACACATGTCATAATTATCAAAATATCATAACCGTACATTTGTACAGACAAAACCAGGAAATAAACATTATTTGATGTACGAAGACAGCAAGCCACAAAGCATCAAGAAAAATGACCAATCTAACATCAGCTATTTCAACAATAAACACACAGAACTGCTTTCTTTCCGCTCTCATCTGCACACACTGTGAATGGGCGCTCATTACTACTCACTGATACACGCACATACACACACACACACACATATTCATGCATGCGCAATCCTATATACACATTATTAGAATTGATACAAAAGTCCACAGAAGTAATGAAAGTGTCCAACAGAACATTGCAAATTAACAATCCATACCATTCTGCATTAACAACAAAATACAACCCAAACTTCAT
>CM054158.1:1027500-1032500 GCA_028751875.1 Rapana venosa
TCGGTTTATAGTCTCATCTGAAAGGTTTTGGGTGGAGAATATAGAGTTGGTACTGGTGTTAACTCCAGGGTAAAGTCCCCTTGAACGGGTGCCAGGGTGGTGGCTCGACCCTAGGCCTGTCAGAGCAGGATTGCAAGGCTCTGACCACTTGGCTATCCCTGCCCCTATGTTTATTTATTTATTTTATTTTATTTTAATCTTTTATTTCCGGGATAATGGAATAAGCACTCATGTGCTGTTTTTACATCCAGTCCCCGGTGTATCGGTTTTGTAAATTTTATCATCCCTTCCCATCTGCATACAATGGCCTACTCTTACGAAAAGCGGAACGGATTTTAACGTGTGCGCAAGATGTTCTGCGCGCGTTCGCGCACGGGACCTCGGTTTATAGTTTCATCCGAAGGACGTTTGGGAAGAGCGGAGTCGGCACTGATGTTAACTCCAGAGGAAAAATCCTTTTGAACGAGATTCGAACCCGGGTCAGCAGATCACGAGCGCATCACTCTAACCACCAGGCCATCCCGTGCCCAGCAGTTTCTGAAACATTGCTCCATCATGTTGATGGAAGCGATGTCCAAGGAATGATTGAAGATGGAATAAAACGTGTTTTCCAGTTAATGGTGTAGGCGGTCACGTTCGTATGCGTGTTACATGGTCTAGAAAGAGCTTTTCATGGTTTTGTTTTTTCTAAAATAGAGAATACATTTCAACGCAGGTCACAATTATGTTTCGTGTGGTGTGGTGCGGTGCGGTGTGGTGTGGTGTGGTGTGGTGCGGTGTAGTGTGGTGTGGTGTGGAGCGGTGTGGTGTAGTGTGGTGTGGTGTGGTGTGGTATGATGTGATGTGGTGTGGTGTGGTGTGGTGTGGTGTGGGTGTGGTGTGGTGTGGTGTGGTGCGGTGTGGTGTGGTGTGGTGTGGTGTGATGTGGTGCGGTGTGGTGTGGTGTGGTGTGGTGTGGTGTAGTGTGGTGTGGTGTGGTGTAGTGTAGTATGGTGCGGTGTGGTTGTAGTGTGGTGGTGGTGTGTGTGGTGTAGTGTGGTGCGGTGTGGTGTGGTGTAGTGTGGTGTGGTGTGGTGTAGTGTGGTGTGGTTGTAGTGTTGTGTGGTGTAGTGAGGTGAGGTGTAGTGTGGTGTTTAGTGTGGGCGTTGTGGTGTGTGGTGTGGTATGGTGTAGTGTCGGTCGTGTGGTGTAGTTGTGGTGCGGTGTAGTGTGGTGTGGTGTGGTGTAGTGTGGTGCGGTGTGGTGTGGTGTGGTGTGGTGTAGTGTGGTGCGGTGTGGTGTGGTGTAGTGTGGTGTAGTGCAGTGTAGTGTAGTTCAGTGTAGTGCAGTACAGTGTAGTGTAGTGCAGTGTAGTGTAGTGTATGGCGTGTAGTGTAGTGTAGTGTAGTGCAGTGCAGTGTAGTGTAGTGTAGTGTAGTGTAGTGTAGTGCAGTGTAGTGTAGAGGAGTGTAGTGTAGTGCAGTGTAGTGTAGTGTAGTGAAGTGTAGTGTAGTGTAGTGTAGTGTAGTGTAGTGTAGTGCAGTGCAGTGCAGTGTAGTGTAGTGTAGTGTATTGCAGTGTAGTGTAGTGAAGTGTAGTGAAGTGTAGTGAAGTGTAGTGCAGTGCAGTGTAGTGTAGTGTAGTGTATTGCAGTGTAGTGTAGTGTAGTGCAGTGCAGTGTAGTGTAGTGTATGTAGTGTAGAGCAGTGTAGTGTAGTGTAGTGAAGGTAGTGAAGTGTAGTGTAGTGCAGTGTAGTGAAGTGTAGTGTAGTGAAGTGCAGTGCAGTGCTAGTGATGCAGGTAGTGTAGTGTAGTGCAGTGCAGTGTAGTGTAGTGTATGTAGTGTAGTGTAGTGTAGTGTAGTGCAGTGTAGTGTGTGTAGTGTAGTGAAGTGTAGTGTAGTGTAGTGAGAGCAGTGTAGTGCAGTCAGTGCAGTGATTTAGTGCAGTGTAATGCAGTGTAGTGTAGTGTAGTGTAGTGTAGTGCAGTGCAGTGTAGTGCAGTGTAGTGTTGTGTAGTGTAGTGGAGTGCAGTGTGAGTAGTGTATGTAGTATAGAGCAGTGTAGTGTAGTGTGGGTGTAGTGTGTGCAGTGTATGGTGGGTGCAGCGTGTGTGTGTAGTGTAGTGTAGTTAGTGTAGGTAGTGCAGTGTAGTGAAGTGTGTGTAGTGTAGTGCGTGCAATGTAGTGCAGTGTAGTGTAGTGTAGTGCAGTGCAGTGTAGCGTAGTGTATGTAGTGTAGAACAGTGTTTTGTTGTGTAGTGTAGTGTAGTGTAAGGAGGCACCGTGGTCGAGTGGTTTAGGCGGTCAACTCGTGATCCAGAGGTCGCGGGTTCGATCCCCGCTCGGCTCGGTGTTGTGTCCTTGGGAAAGACACTTTACTCCTATTTTCCTCACTCCACCCAGGTGTACAAGTGGGTACCAGCTCTGCTGGGGAAGTATCTGGCGACAGACTAGCGTCCTGTCACAGGGGTGGTGAAAACCATCAGTTCGCTTAACGCTACAGAAACCGGGATAAGCTCCGGCTCTATGGGCCTTCTGGCTCGAAAGAACATACTTTTTAGTGTAGTGTAGTGTAGTGTAGAGCAGTGTAGTGTAGTGTAGTGTATTGTAGTGTAGTGTAGTTTAGTGCAGTGTAGTGTAGTGTAGTGCAGTGTAGTGTAGTGTATTGTAGAGCAGTGTAGTGTAGTGTAGTGTAGTGTACTGTAGTGTACAGCAGTGTAGTGAAGTGTAGTGTAGTGAAGTGAAGTGTAGTATACCACTTTCATTCAGGGCAGAATTCTCTGCGTAAACTATGCGTTGTTTGTTGTTGATGGGTTTTTTTACATACACTCAATTCGTGTTGCACTCGGGACCTCAGTTTATCGTCTCATCCAGAAGACTAGTACACAGACCACCTCTCAAGGTTTAGTGAATGGGGGGGGAAAAGTTCGGATACCAACGGGGATTTGAACCCGTTACTTCTGTCTTTGAAAATGGTTGTGTGGTCTCTAGATCACGATATGATGATCTCACCTTTCCCCGTGTGCATGCTGGGTGGATGGGGTGATGGGAGGGGCGGTGGGGGGGGGGGGGGGGGTGGGGGTGGCTGTCAGTATAAATAGCATCCGTACCTTCTGGAAACTCGTGCTAGGAATCCTATAGTTTCTAGACTACTCTTTGCTTCCGCTTTGTTCCTTTATTTGTGTGACCCCCTTCGCGTTCATTTTCCTGCTTTATTTTCAGAAAGACTTAAAAGATAATTCTCTCTCACGCCGAAGTCGAATGCGCTAGGCCTGATTTGTCAGGCGCTTAACGGCAGTGCAGTGTGCGTTTTAGCTCACATGACAGGCAACGATAGCTGACGAAGAAGAAGAAAAAGAAGAAGAAGAGAAGAAGAAGAAGAAAAGAAGAAAGAAGAAGAAGAAGAACACAACAACAAAAACAACAAAAAACAACAACAAGAACGAGAAGAACAAGACAAGAAGAACAAGAACAGAACAAGAAAAAAAACAAGAAAAAGAAAAAAGAAGAAAAACAAGAAGAAGAATGTATAGGTTGCTGTTGCTGTTTGTGTTGTTGTTGTTCTCCTCCTCCTCCTCCTCCTCCTCCTCCTCCTCCTCCTCCTCCTCCTCCTCCTTCTTCTTCTTCTTCTTCTCGAGCTATTCTCAGTTGCAGCATGCATTCAGGGGGTCACCCAGAAATATGCACTCTGTTCCCCTCACCACACCTGGGAATCACCCTGAGAAAACACACTGCAGTGTATGGAAAACATTGGCGTGTATGTCTGTTTCATAAATACCTCACCCTACATACATACAGGCAGGCAGGCAGGCAGGCAGGCAGGTAGGTAAGCAGGCAGGTAGGCAGGCAGGCAGGCAGGCTCCTGCTTCAGGTGACTTTCCCTTCCTTTCCCTCAACAGGTTACAGGTTGTTATGCTCAGAGCTTGTCGTGGATGAAGACTGTCCCTCCATCCCATTCCACAGCATGCAGTACCTACAACGCTGGCCTTGACACTTGGCTGACATCAGTAACGGACACAGCTTTCGGCCTGAGAACTACCTTTGGCTACGCTCCACAAAGTTTAGCTTCCGGGTCATGTAGTACCTTTTATAGAGTACATGCTAGTAGGAAGATTTTCTGCCTATTTTCACATATTTTTTGAAAGTATTAAAAATGCACTGCATGCTTGGTTTTTTGGGGAGGGATTGAGGACATAGAGCAATACCAGGTAGTCACTAGAAAGTTGGAAATGATCATCAAATGAGGATTGCTTGCGTTCCTATAATGTTGAACCCGCGCATGCACATTGTGGTTAATAAGCTAGCAGAGAAAAAGGACTGAAAGAATACATCATTTGCCGAAAAAAATTTCAAATTCAAACTTTCAAAATGTGTGCAAAAGCCCACAAGTTTTGATCCAGAGGCTAGTCTTTGACCAAAAAAATGTTTGTTATATCTGTAGATGCCTTAGTACGTGTAGTAGGAATGCAAGAGTGATAAAGGAAAACGGAAGGAAAAGTGGAGAGAAAAAAACAGTAATACTGGTGTGTAGCCTACATCTATCTCTGGGTTCAAGGGATTGGGAAGAATCCAGCACAGAGGATACCCAGCCCACTGTGTATTGTTATTCAAGTCCACACAGGCTTCAGGCTTGTTTTCACGAAGGGAAGAAATGATTTTTCCTCCTTTCTCCCTGTGGATGACTGATTTGTTTTAACAGGTGCAGTTTCTAGTTTCTGGGAGGGTATCCTTCTATACAGATGGAAACAAACGGGTGCTTTGGCCGCATTTTATGTTTGGCTTCCGGGTTGAGTAGTATCTTTAAGACTGCTATGTAGTATACAAAAATTTGCTCATTTCAAAAATACAAAAACCACTTTGAAAATACTTTATCTAAACAATTTTTAGATTTTAAACAGCATTGTATAAGATTTATTTTTTGTGGTTTGAAGGCTACTTTTTTTTATTCTTTTATTTCGAGAATAAAGGAATAAGCACTCGTGTGCTTTTTTCATCCAGTCCCCGTGTCTATGCAGTTTTT
>CM054158.1:1040000-1042500 GCA_028751875.1 Rapana venosa
CCCTATGCCCCTCTATGCCCCCCATGCCCCCATATGTCCCCATGCCCCTCTATGCCCCCCTATGCCCCCCTATGCCCCCCATGCCCCCTATGCCCTAAATGCCCCCACTATGCCCCCCCTATGCCCCCCTATGCCCCCCATGCCCCCCCCCCTCTATGGCCCTCATGCCCCCCTTATGCCCCCCATGCCCCCCTATGCCCCCTATGCCCCCCTGTGCCCCCCATGACCCCCTATGCCCACCATGCCCCCCTATGCCCCCCTATGCCCCCCTATGCCCACCATGCCCCCCCTATGACCCCCATGCCCCCTATGCCCCCCTATGACCCCCATGCCCCCCCTATGCCCCCCTATGCCCCCCTATGCCCCCTATGCCCCCCTATGTCCCTCATGCCCCCCCTATGCCCCCCATGCCCCCATGCCCCCTATGCCCCCCTATGTCCCCATGCCCCCCATGCCCCCCCATGCCCCCATGCCCCCCATGCCCCCCCATGCCCCCCTATGCCCCCCTATGCCCACCATGCCCCCCTATGCCCACCATGCCCCCTATGCCCCCCTATGCCCACCATGCCCCCCCTATTACCCCATGCCCCCTATGCCCCCCTATGACCCCATGCCCCCTATTGCCCCCCTATGCCCACCATGCCCCCCTATGCCCCCCATGCCCCCCTATGCCCCCCCATGCCCCCCTATGCCCCCCTATGACCCCCATGCCCCCCTATGCCCACCATGCCCCCCTATGCACCCCCTATGCCCCCCATGCCCCCCCTATTACCCCCATGCCCCCCTATGCCCACCATGCCCCCCTATGCCCCCCCCCTATGCCCCCCATGCCCCCCTATGACCCCCATGCCCCCCCTATGCCCCCCATGCTCTCTCCTCCTCCTTCTTCTCGGAGAAGGAAAACAACAACAACTACTACTACTTCAAAGTGGACATAGATGAATAGAGGGTAAAGCAGTGGAGAACCAAAGCAAAGAAAGAAAGAAAAAGAGATAAGGAAGAAGAAAAGGAAAATGGATGAAAGAAGGATAAAAGGAAGGCGGGGTGGAGAGAGACAGACAGAGAGAGAGAGAAGGAGAGAGAGAGAGAGAGAGAGAGAGAGAGAGAGAGAGAGAGAGAGAGAGAGAGAGGAGAGAGAGAGAGAGACAGAGAGAGAGAGAGAGAGTATAGGGGGAAGGGGAAATCAATCAACGTCATTTCGTCCTAGCGTTATCTTCCTTTGCGTCTGTGATACTGATACCTTTGTTTCTGACTGTGGTTCGGACTACTTCCAATCCTGACCCTCCCTCTCTCCCTACCTCCCTCCCCTTCTACCCCCAGCCCCCCTATCCCCACCCCCACCCCCTTCACCCCCTGTCTGTCTCTGTCTTGCTCTGTCTGCATGTCTGCTTCAGTGTGTGTGTGTGTGTGTGTGTGTGTGTGTGTGTGTGTGTGTGTGTGTGTGTGTGTGTGTGTGTGTGTGTGTGTGTGTGTGGTGTGTGTGTGTGTGTGTGTATTCAATTTAACGTCTGTTCACTGTGATATTAGTGTGTGTGTGGTTGTGTGTGTGTGTGTGTGTGTGTGTGTGTGTGTGTGTGTGTGTGTGTGTGTGTGTGTGTGTGTGTTGTGTGTCTGAGAGAGAGTGTGTGTGTGTATGTGAGTCTTTCTGTTTGTCTGTCTATCTGTCTGTATCTGCTTGTGTGCGTGTGTGTGATGTGTGTCTGAGTGGTGTGTGTGTATGAGTGTATGTATGTGAGTCTGTCTGTTTGTCTGACTGTCTATCTTTCTGTATCTGCTTGTGTGTGTGTGTATGTGTGTGTCTATGTGTATGTCTGTCGGTCAGTCTATCTGTCTGATAGTCTGTTTCTGTTCCTCTCTGTCTGTAAATCTCTCTCTCTCTCTCTCTCTCTCTCTCTCTCTCTCTCTCTCTCTCTCTCTCTCTCTCTCTCTCTCTTTCTTTCTCTCTCTCTCTGTCTCTCTCTCTCTCTGTCTCTCTCTCTCTCTCTCTCTCTCTCTATCTCTCTCTCTCTCTCTCTCTCTCTCTCTCTTCTTCTCTCTTCTTCTTCTTCTTCTTCTCTCTTCTTCTTCTTCCCCTCCCCCTCTCTCTCTCTCTTTAACGTGCTAGTCCAGTCGTTCGTGTTCAGTGTGGGGGTGGGGGTGGGTAGGTGCGTTTGCGTGACCTGAGTGCAAATGTCATGCCTGCGAATGTACTTGTCTGTCTATGTACGTGTGCATGTGTGTGTAGGTGTGTGGGCGGCGTGGGGAGAGAGGGGGGGGGGGAGGGAGGCCGGCGTACGCATGCACTTGCGAGCAAGGGCATACCCCACGCAGGCACGCACACATACACACATATCCATTCAACATATGCGTCCGTGCGTGTATGCGTGTATTGCTTGCGTGTGTGCGGACAGGTGTGCAACCGCGCGCGTGCTTGTGTTGTGTATATGTACGTGTGTTTGCATGCATGCATGCATGTGTGTGTGCATACGTGCATGTTTGCACACAACAGACAGCAAGATAG
>CM054158.1:1047500-1050000 GCA_028751875.1 Rapana venosa
CTTCAGTGGTGCCCCATTGGTCCACTAGACTACAGGGTAGGTGAATGGTAAAGGTGGGAATATCATTTTGTCAGACATGAGACATGGTCTCACTAATTATAAAGTATGAATATAAAAGAACCGGTGATATTGTAACCTGATATCATTTGATGTACTTTTTTCTCTTATTTCCTTGTAATCCAAATTCAAGTAGGACATACGTGTGCGAGTGTATGTATGTGTGTATGTGTATGAGTTTGTGTGTGTATGTTTGTGTGTTGTAGGGGGGGGGGGGGGCGTTGTGTTGCGTTGCGTGTGCGTGTGCGCGCATGTTTTGTGTAGAGTTCTGAGTGTATGCTACTTTTCTTATTTCGGAGGGGGGGGGGGGGGGGGTCCGTTTTTGTTGTTGGGGTTTTGGTTTTGTTTTGGTGTGTGGGGTTTTTCGGGGTTTTTTCTTTTGTATGGTAATAATGTAGTTAGATATTATTGATCAAGTTGTTTTTGTTCCTAGATATGTAGCATGATGAAAAAAAAGCAAATCATTGCTTATTCAATGTACCATCTCGAAATAAAAATTTGACTTGACTTGAGTCTAGCATGGATGGAAAGGGGGAGCACCAAACACTTTCATTCGCGTTATGAATATTCAACACTCTGTAGACAACTATTGCCCTTAGATGTCAGCAGTGAGTGGGACCGTTCTGTCTGTGGCCATGGTAGAGCTGTCAGCAGTGAGTGGGACCATTCTGTCTATGGCCATGGTAGAGATGTCAGCAGTGAATGAGACCGTTCTGTCTATGGCCATGGTAGAGCTGTCAGCAGTGAGTGGGACCGTTCTGTCTATGGCCATGGTAGAGCTGTCAGCAGTGAGTGGGACCATTCTGTCTATGGCCATGGTAGAGATGTCAGCAGTGAATGAGACCATTCTGTCTATGGCCATGTAGAGCGTCAGCAGTGAGTGGGACCATTCTGTCTATGGCCATGGTAGAGCTGTCAGCAGTGAGTGGGACCATTCTGTCTATGGCCATGGTAGAGCTGTCAGCAGTGAGTGGGACCATTCTGGCTATGGCCATGGTAGAGCTGTCCGCAGTGAGTGGGACCATTCTGGCTATGGCCAGGTAGTACAGAGGCACTCAGACACGACTCATTGTAGACATGAATCTTTGACTTTACACTGCTGCTGCAGGCAACATTTCACATCCATGACTGTCCTTCTTGCTTCTTCCTTCTTCTCTCGCTTACCCCCCTGTAGAGTCATTGGGACACTGCACTGGATTTTTCGAACTGTGTGTTTTTTGGCAAGTTGTTCGTGTTTGTGTAGCCCGCCAAATGTTGACATGAATTACGGTATATTAAATGTGCATATTTGATCTTCTGTATGCATGAACAAAGGGAATCAAGGCACTGAGAGACCATAAGGCCCCCACTTCTCGCTGACCCTTCGTTCACCAAATGCTGCTGTTAAGATTCAAACGCACAACTTTAAGGACTCACAGACATAGAACCCGAGTGCTCCATCCATTCAGCAACAATGCACAGCATTTTAATATAAAATATAAAAACTGTATTTTAACGAAACTATTGTTGTATAAAAAGAACGTCCAGTTTAATTGAAAACAAGATATCAAAAAGTGAGTTGCTGATGTAAATTTAATCATCAGGAAAAAAAATTCTATAAAAACTGCCATGTCCCCAGCTTGTGTTAGCTGCGTTTGATGTTAAATCCAATAACATGACCTGTCACAATTTGAAACATAGCATGACTCAATAAAATTGAAAATATACAGTATAATCTTCAAAAAACTGCTTCAGCTTTCATTCTTAGAACACACACACACACACACACCACACACACACACACACACACGCACGCACACAACACACACAACACACACACACACACACACTTAATAATCTAAGCTGCACTGGTGAAATTCTAAAAGTAACAACATCTGTGCACCTCATATTGGACATTCATATCACAACATGTGTTGAGACGTAAAAATAAAATCAAAGTAATATAATTTTGTCAGACATGAGACATAATCCCACAGATTCTAGCATGGATGGAAAGGGAGAGCACCAAACACTATGACTGGCGCTGTGAATATTCAACACACTGTAGACAACTATTGCCCCTAGCTGTCAGCAGTGAGTGGGACCATTCTGTCTGTGGCCATGGTAGAGCTGTCAGCAGTGAGTGGGACCATTCTGTCTGTGGCCATGGTAGAGCTGTCAGCAGTGAGTGGGACCATTCTGTCTGTGGCCATGGTAGAGCTGTCAGCAGTGAGTGGGACCGTTCTGTCTGTGGCCATGGTAGAGCTGTCAACAGTCAGTGGGACCGTTCTGTCTATGGCCAGGTAGTACAGAGGCACTCAGACACCACTCATTATAGAGATGAACCTTTGACCCCGCGCTGCTGCTGCATCAAACCCTTTACATTCATTAATGTCCTCCTTGCTCCTTCTTTCTTCTTTCCCTCAACTCCCTGAAGACTCATTGAGGCACTGCACTGAATGTT
>CM054158.1:1052500-1075000 GCA_028751875.1 Rapana venosa
CTTCTTCTTTCTTTTTTTCTTCTTCTTCTTCTTCTTCTTCTTCTTTGCATTCTTCTTCTTCTTTTCTTCTACTTCTTCTTTGTCTTCGTCTTCTTCCTCTTCTTCTTCTTCTTTTTCCTCCTCCTCCTCCTCCTTCTTCTTCTTCTTCTTTTCCTTCTTCTCCCTCTTCTTCTTCTTCTTCTTCTCCTTCTTCTTCTTCTTCTCTCTCTCTTCCTCTACCTCTCCCTTCTTCCCTGAAGAAGTATAGAAGCACATCCCTGAATATTTCAGGCCGTGTCTCTCGGGCATGTTGAATCTGGCGGAGCTCATCCCTGTATAATTTCAGAATGCATGCTGGGTATGTTTATGTTTTGCTAACTCATCGGAAGCTGACATGAATTCTGGGACTTGTATTATGCATAATTATTATCTTCTGCATTTTTATATAATATATATATTATTATAAATATATATATATATATATATATATATATATATATATATATATATACGAAGGAAGTTAAGGCACTGTTAAGTGTGCGCTTTGACCTGAGGAGTTATCCCCCCCTCCCTCCTCTTAACTCACCAGATACTACCGTTGAGATTCGAACGCACAACTTCATGGACTTACAGAGATAGAAGTCGAACGCTCTATCCAATCAACTGTAGTGTTTCTGTGAATAGAAAAAAAAATTACTGTTTTATTTATTTTAACAGTTTTCTGATTCAATTGAAAAGAAGGTAAGAAACAAGAAATGGCTGATTTGAATATATTAAATCGTCGAGATTTTTATTTCCAAATAATCGCTTTGAAGTTGGCACGTTTCATCTTTATTTGATGTGCGTTCATGCCTTTTGTCTGCATCATATTGTGTTTTTTGCTCCCAAGAATGGTTTTCTTCTTTCTCGCTCTGCAGTTCCAACACTCTTATTTCATTCAGTATTCCCTTCTTTTTCTGATATAAACTAATCTTGCTCTCTACACACCATTGTCTGTCCTACAGCTCATATTATTATTCCAGTATCCCATTTTTCATTGGTGTGCTTCCTTGTGTGGTTGATGTATAGCAACTTTTTTTTTAAAACCCAGAAAATCTAGATTTCGAAATTGCCTTGGGTAATTACGTATTCCTAGCACAAGTTTCTTTCAAACACGGTGTATTCTAACCCCCCCAGTCCTGTGCCCCTAGGCTGCATTGCACAAGAAGAGCAGGCAACTCTGTGGCCTGGCTGACACGGCTGATAAAGACCCACTGCTGTGCAGAAGCCAATAACTCAAACCCCACACTCCTTACCACACCACCTCCACCTCCACCTCCACCTCTACCACCACCACCACCCTTCTTTGTTCTCTCAGATGCACGGCTACTACCATGTACCATGCACGGTGTTCAATGTACCATCCTGGAAATAAAAGTTTGACTTGACTTTGACTTTGGGTGAGGACAAGGGTTTGGGGGACTGGTGAATAGCCAGCAGGGGTCAGGGTGGGGCCTGTGTTCTATTCCGCGCTCTTCTCTTGAATGGTTTGTTCCAGTTTCTCTGAAACGTCACGTGGGCATAGAGGAGAAAGGGCGATGACTCACAAGTTTCCAGCTGCTGGTGCGTGAATATTCGATTATGGTCCTCATGCTTTTCATTGATTGGTTGATTGATTGATTGACTGATTGGTTGATTGATTGATTGATTGATTGGGTCGTTGGCTTATTGATTGATTGATTGATTGATTGGGTAGTTTGTTTATTGATTGATTGATCGATTGGTTGGTTGGTTAGTTGGTTGGTTGGTGGGGTGGGTGGTTGGTTGGTTGGTTGGTTAGTTCGTTGGTTTATTGATTGATTAATTGATTGATTAATTATCTTTATTTCCAATGGTAACATATAAGCCTTAACATATTTTTATCTGGGCCATGTGACTGACTGTCATAGAGAGAGAGAGAGAGGGAGACAGAGGGAGACAGAGACAAAGACAGACAGACAGACAGACAGACAGACAGTTCGCCCTATCCCCTCACTTGGTTTGCTGGACAGTGGGCAGAATGGGGTGCCCGAGGACTTGTTCAACCTCCTCCACAACGACAGCTGCAGGAACCTGTTGCTCCATCCTGACCAGGCCATACCCAGACCTCCCTGTTGTTCTGCAGTGAGACAGGGAGGCAGGGGGGTCCTTAACTGGCGGGGTGATGTACTGCTGGCTACTGGATGGGGTGGTATCAAAACTCTTCTTCTGTTTTCTGGTACCTGAGGGGAGAGAAAGGATATCGTTTTTTCTCCCACATGTTCATACCTTGTTCCGACGTAGCATTTCGGACTAGAGAGGTTGTAAGTGGGAAGTTCTTGGGGATTAATATTATCATTGCATATAGATAGATAGATAGATAGATAGATAGATAGATAGATAGATAGATAGATAGATAGATAGATAGATAGATAGATAGATAGATAGATAGATAGATAGATAGATAGATCTTGAGTCACGGCAGAGCTCTCTGCGTGAAATTCGGGCTTTTCTCCCGGAGGAGAGCGTGTCACCACAAGAACAGTGCCACCCATATTTCTTTCTTTTTTCCTGTCTGCATGTGTATTTGTTTCCCTATCAAAGTGACATTTTTCTACCAATTTTACCAGGGACAACTCTCTTGTTGTAATAGTAATGCACAATATGCCCTGGGTCCTTTTATATGTGCTAAATACATGTTACACACGAGACCTCAGATTATCGCCTCATCCGATAGACTAGCACCCAGATCACCACTCGTGATAAATCAATCTATCAATCATGGGGGGATAGTTTTGAGCACAAACGGGGATCGATAACTTCAGTTCTTCAGTGTGTCTTATTCAGACACAGGATCTAAAAAGTTGAGGGAAGGCTGCTGATACTCGATCCTGGTTCCATGTGTGGATGCACCCATGCAGGAAAGAAGCAGTTACAGTGCTTAGTAAGCCAGACAAACACCGCTCCCCCTCCCCAACCCCTTTCTTGTGTGTGTGTGTGTGTGTGTGTGTGTGTGTGTGTGTGTGTGTGTGTGTGTGTGTGTTGTGTGGGGTGTGTGTGTGTGTGTGTGTGTGTGTGTGGGCAGAACTGGATGCCTTAAACTCAAAGCCAAGAAGACTTAAGTCATGCATGCCGGTGATTTTATACAAGTAAGATGGAAAACCCCTTGAAGCCACTGAACATGTTTCAATACCATAGGTCATACAAATCAGCTGATGCTTCTTTTGCCAAAGGTATCAAACAAGAATTGCTCAAGCTAAACAAAAATTCAATATCTGAAAAGAGGAAATGAGCCCAAACTTAAAATGTTGCCTATTCTGATAAGGATGGTTGTTATTTGTGGAAGTAAAGGTTGAGTTCATAAAGCTGCAGATGAAAACAGGTCTGTAGGGGTGTCATCTACTGAAGGCTTCTAAGAAAATGCCGAACCTACAGATGAAGAAACTGTGTACCAGAGAATTCTGGAGGGGGATGGGGGAACCAAACAACCTGAACTTTTAGACCCGGTTCAGAAAAATAATAATAAGGAGGCACCGTGGTCGAGTGGTTTAGGCGGTCAACTCGTGATCCAGAGGTCGCGGGTTCGATCCCCGCTCGGCTCGGTGTTGTGTCCTTGGGAAAGACACTTTACTCCTATTTTCCTCACTCCACCCAGGTGTACAAGTGGGTACCAGCTCTGCTGGGGAAGTATCTGGCGACAGACTAGCGTCCTGTCACAGGGGTGGTGAAAAACCATCAGTTCGCTTAACGCTACAGAAACCGGGATAAGCTCCGGCTCTATGGGCCTTCTGGCTCGAAAGAACATACTTTCAGAAAAATAAAGTAAATTATTTTGGATATGCAATGAGAATAGGGCCAAGACCACGCATAATCACGCATTTTTGTGTCCTGTTTAAGCAAGTAAAGCAGTTTTAACCGCCCCCTTCCTTCACAACGATGGAATTTCTCCCTCAAGTACCTTGGCAAGCTGACTGACCCAGTATCTGAAGCTGGACACATTTTATAACGCCTGCACACCAGTAAGTAGCACATGATGCTGACATGTCCTGCTGCTACCGCCAAATGGAATGATGAGACGGTGGTGGAAGGGGCAAAGAAGAGTGTGGGGCGGCGGGAGACAGCACCCATACCGGACAGTAAATATAAGACCCAGGAAGATAGCACTGGCAATGGTTTCTGGTCAGACTTTATTGCTTACTGTTTGTTGTCCCTTTATTTATTTCTGTTAGTTATTCCTTTATTGCTTACTGTTAGTTATTCCTTTATTCCTTACTTTTAGTTATTTCTTTATTGCTTACTGCTAGTTATTCCTTACTGTTAGTAATTCCTTTATTCCTTACTGTTTATTCCTGGACTGGTTCAGAGAGCAGACAGCGGGCAATGCCGGCCACACTCCATACATAGCTCAGAAAACTGAGTGATACATGCAGTGTTATTAGAAGTCCTTTGCTTGATTGAAATATATTCAACATTAGGGGAAGTTTGTGCTTGTTTAAGGGGTTTAGGAATCAGAATAATATAATATAGATGTAAATCTGTTGAAAATTATCATAATCCATGAAATGCTTGTTCCTTCACTCATGATTTCATAAAAGTACATTTTTGTAAAGAAGTTAGCAGACCACAAAAATATGAAGCTTTGCTTGATTTTAATATATTCAACACTAGGGGAAGTTTGTGCTTAAGGGGTTAAGGAATCAGAATAATATAATATAGATGTAAATCTGTTGAAAATTATCATCATTATCATAAAATTATCATAATCGATGAACTGCTTGTTCCCACACTCATGATTTTATAAAAGTAAATTTTGGTAAAGAAGTTAGCAGACCACAAAAATATGAAGGACCTACTTACTGGGTTTGCTTGAGTAAAACAGAACAGGTTTTCAGTCTTATAACTTTCACTACATTTGTGTCGAGTTGTCAATCAGCAGTTCATCTCTCAAAGAACAGATTTAGTATTAATGCTGATGGTCAAATGCCTGATGTACAGATTTTTTGTAGTTTAATCAGGAAAACTGATATGTTGTTTTGAACCCAAAACCTGTCAGATGCATGTACACTGCAGTTGCACTGGCAAAGCAAGGGAGGTAAATCTGACTTTTGAGATCAAAGACAAGAAAGCAAGTCATCGTCAGCTTGATAGCATTTGTTTTTGCTTATACAGAAGATAGGAATGAGGAACAATCAAGATCACATTTTATAATACTATACACCATAATACATGCAATATATAGGAATGCACAATATCATAAAAAATAGTTCAATACACTGCAGTGTCATATAATATAAAAGCAGTGCAATGAATCAGAAGTCAATGCCTTTAGTACACAGCAAAATAAAATAAGGATGTTTGAAAGAGTACACTGCAAGATAGTATACAGCATTACAATACAATAAATACAGTGCCTTACAAGGCACAACAATGATATAATGCCATAAACAGTATTTAGTGAATAGAATAGAATACAATGTAGCATAGTATTCTCCAGTACATTAAAGTACAAAAAAGTACAGTACAACAAAGCACAGTAAATATGATACAATACATTTGGACCTCCACAAGTGATCTATTTTTCTCATTGTTATGGTTGCTGTTGATATTATTATCAGTAGTAGTAGTAGTAGTAGTAGTAGTAGTAGTAGTAGTAGTAGTAGTAGTAGTAGTAGTAGTAGTAGTAGTAGTAGTAGTAGTATCATGCTATTGCCAAAAAAAGCTCAGTACAACACAGTATAGCAAACCACAACACAGCAAAATAGAGTAGCACTTTGATTTGTTTGCTTTACAAGATTCAGTGCTATATAAATACCATATGTTATTATTATAAGTACAGAGCCAGACGAGTCAGGACACAGCCAAAACAGGGGCAATCACTGCAGACAGTCACAAAGACCAAAAGACAGGCCCTGGCTTCAGTTCCCCAGTTTATTTGCTCACTTCTCCAGATTGTCTGGAGCAGTCATCGCCCTTGGCACGTGCCACGCATGCCTGCTGGCATCTTAATCACCACAAGGAGATCAGAGTGAGAGGCAGCACTGGGAATACGTAACCAGGAGTCTCTGTATGGGGAATAAGAGGATTGACTCTTGCTTCACAACAGAAAGCAGTGCTGGAAGAAAGAGCTTTGGGATATATCTTTTCTTTTCTTCTTTGTGGGATGGTGTGGTGTGGTTTGGCTAGGTCAGGTTGGGTTGGGTTGGGTTGTGTGGTGTGGTGTGGCATAGATTGGAGTAGGTTGGGTGTGGTGTGGTATAGTGTGGGGTGGTGTGGGGTGGTGTTGCATGGGGTGAAATTGGGTGGGGTGAAGTGCCTTGTTTTGTGTTGTTGTATGTTGTCTTCTGTTGTCTTCTGTTGCACTGTGCTGTGTTGTATTGTGGTATGTTGGGGTGTTTATTTTTAATTTCATTGTATTGTATTGTATTGTATTGTATTGTATTGTATTGTATTACCTGTCTATGCCTCGCCTTGTCTTGCATTGTTTTGTCTCGGGTTATGTTGTAGTGTGATGTAGTACATTCTGTTGTCTTGTTTTACATTGTTATTCCTTGCCTTCCCTTGCCTTGCCTTGCCTTGCCTCGCCTTGTGTTATGTTGTAACCCAATGTGTTGCGTTTTGTTGTTGCCTTGCCTTGCGTTGTATCATGCCTTTATTTGCCTTGCCAACTTCATACCCCAGAGGACAGACACACCACTAGAAGTCAGAGTAATGCAGTACACAGCAGCAGACAGCAAAGTATGGCCAGAAACGCCAATATCATCCCCAACCCAGAACCAAGATCTACTCATCCAGGTGAATAGATGACTAGGAATGCATAGCAGACCTCTCTAAAACACCCATAAGTTATTACCAAGAGTAGCATAAGGCCAGACATAAAACTCTGTTCTCACTTACCAAAACAAGGCATTCCGACAGAGTTCAGTCGACTGGAAGATAGTAAAAAGAAGCAAGTCCACATCTGCAAGTCAGAGAATTATGCCAGTATAGCGAGGATTGCCTGCATAAGTCACTCTCAGAAACACAGAGCTGGATTGGGTTTCTTTTTGACTGGAAGGTAGACACCAAGTACTCATATTGGAGACTGTGCCTCTGTATATACTCTTCTTCTCTGCTTCATTTCACATGGATTTGTTGTTGATCTCTCTTTCTCTCTCTCACACATAATACATTAAAATGGATAGCTTTCAGATCCAGAGCTCTTCTACAAGTTAACCACTTTCTTTCGCTATGATTCTAAACTACATTCAGCAATTTCAGTTCACAAAACAGCTGTATTTGCTGCTGTAAGAAACATTGATGTGTGTTATCAAATAATAAAAAATGAATGAATTGTAACAAACTGAAACCAAATAAACAAATGGAAAAGGTAGATTGTGCTGTGAGAGCCATCACATGGAAGAGATCTGCCCATTTGATATTTTGCTGACTTGAGATATCCAGAGTCAGTGTTCTTCTGTTGTGAAATCTCTTGCTGTTTTCAAAAGGTCTTTCTTTTTTTTTAAAGATCTCATTCTGTTGTTAATATCTTGATTGCTTCATATGTTGTTATGTAAGTACATTGCCTCTATTTTGTGTATGATTTGGTATCCTCCCCACCCCCTTGCCTCTATTTTGTGTATGATTTAGCATCCTCCCCACCCCCCTCTGTCCCCCTCACCTCTTCCCCTGTCTGCCTTGAGGTTATAAGTATGGACTGAGACATTGTTCAAAAATAGCCAGGATTGTCTCCTGCCATTCATGTTGATTTATCCCTTGTGGCATTCATCCCCCCCTCCTCAACCCCCACCCCCATCCCACCCCCCTCATCCTTCCTTTTTTACCCCTCCATTTCTTCTATGGCTGACCAAGGAGCCAGTGTTTATGAGAAAGTCACCCTGACTGGTGATAACGGCTCTCTCCCCTTTCCCCTGTCCCCTCCTTACCATTCCCTCTCCTCCTCCTCCCTCCCCACTCTTTGTACTGCTATGGAAATGAGTCAGCCCACAGACTGGGGTTTGACACTAGGTCTCTGTCTTGCCAGTAATTGGAGGCTGTTTTTCTGCACAGGTTATGGCAGACAGCCTTTGAGTTTAGCCAACAGATTCCTACTCACTAGCATTTATGTTGGTCAGCAGTAGTATCAGTTCTTCTGATGTGTGTTGACTTCCTATATCAAAAATTGTTGTTGCTAAAACATGAGTGCAGGTAATTGACAGGTACTTTTGGGGTTGAATTCTTGAGCTGAGAAGATTTGCTCATTATCTTTTGAAGAGTATTGTAAAGTAAGAAGAAGAAGAAGAAGAAGAGAAGAAGAAGAAGAAGAAGAAGAAGAAGAAGAAGAAGAAGAAGAAGAAGAAGAAGAAGAAGAAGAAAAAGGAAAAGAAGAAGAAGAAAAAGAAGAAGAAGAAAAAGAAATGGAATTTATATAGCACTATATCTTGCAAAAACAAATCAAAGTGCTTGCATTAATCCTACTCTTACACATACATCACGTTAAAATTAATAGTTTTTACAAATTCAAATGTATAAACATTCACGCGCACACACACGCGCACACACACACA
Organism: Rapana venosa; assembly: GCA_028751875.1. Lineage (NCBI taxonomy): Eukaryota > Metazoa > Mollusca > Gastropoda > Neogastropoda > Muricidae > Rapana > Rapana venosa. The sequence continues at coordinate 1,061,020 of CM054158.1, forward strand.
CACACACACACACACAAATACAGGTTCTACACTTTGCCAGGGCTATGGCAGTGTTGGCTGTTGAGAGCAAGGACAGATATGAGATGAAACAGGAGAGGAGAATCTTCATTAATCAGCATATAGTCAGTTTCTTTCAGTTTCATTACTTACAATCTTTGTATGTGGTGGAGCTAGTTATGCTGTGGAAAAACTATGTTCCAAAACTAATGCACTGCAGGACTAAGCAGAAAAGTTGATCTCTGTGACTCCATCTCCCACTGTCTGCTCTGATAAGAGTGGAATGATTGATTGTAATATACATCTTGTTTGAAAGTGCCTGTGTCTGTAGTAGTTTGTACAGTTATATATTAGGCAACAGCAAAGTGAGAGGCTGTATGACCAGTGGCTTTCCCACTCATGGAATTCCACTTCACAGCTTAGTCTTTAGTGATCGACTATGACTCTCTGAAAAGGAGGCTTGACTCGCACAGTCCTTATGTGCTGCAGCCCTGGGGGCTGGTTGGCCTTTGGAGAACATCTCCAACGCTGACTGTCCTTATACCCACTTGGCCGAGAGAGTGGGGATGTACTGTGGGAAAAGCATCTCCACTATAATCAAATTTCTGCCCAATTTCCAAAACAGAAGCTGCCTCCTCTGCTGTTTTGGAGGTCATCTTCGGACACAACCGACAAACATACAATCTCATTATTTACATGTAAACCTCAAAAAGCCAGAAACAATACAGTCTGTCCCCCATTGTCCTGCCTCAACCACTTTTTTGAAGATCACAATCCAAAATCAGTACGAGGGAAATGATCATGAAGACCAACAAATCAATGATGAATTACACAATTCATACGTGTGTCCTAAACTTAATGTAATCACGAGTTTTTGTGGAAAGGAAGCTGTTAGAAATGCCAAATCCTGCACTCTGATCAACCTTTGTCCTCAAGTGTCTGATTGACCCTATCATTTATGATGATTACATGTTATAACGCCTGCACACCAGTAAACAGCACATGATGCTGACATGTCCTGCTGCTACCACCAAATGGGATGATGCCACTGAGGTGGAAGGGGCATAAAGGAAAGAGTGTGGAGCAGCCGGAGACAGCAATGGACAATAAATACAACACCCAGGAAGACAGCACGGGCATAGATTTCTCATCACAGATTGTTCTTTACTGTTCATTCCTGAACTAGTTCAGAGAGCAGAAAGCAGGCAATGCAGGCCACACTCCATACATAGCTCAGAAAGTTGACTGGTATATGTAGTGCTATTTAAAACCATATGTTTGATAGGAATACATATCATACAAAAGCAACATAACAAATAAGAAATCAATGTGGTCGGTACACACAAAAATAAACTAATGTAGATACCTGAAAGAGTGCAGTGCAAGACAGTAGAATAAAATACAATACCTACCATCCACAACAATGCAAAAATAGTGTATGATGCCATACAACAGAATACAGTAAATACATTAAAAATAGACCTAGCAGACTATTCTTTAGTGCAGTGCAGCACAAGTTACAATACAACACAGCACACTAAGTATTATACAGTGCATTTGGACCTTCAAGGGAAATTTGTTTGGATGTTGATGGTGGTGGTTGCTGTTGATATCATTATAATCATTATTACTATTAGTGTGACACTGCCAAAACTAGCTTAGTACAACACAGTATAGCAGAACACAGCACAGCACAGCACAGAAACACTGTACAGCAAACACAGAGCTAGACAAGTTAGGACACAGCCAAAACAGGGACAATCACTGCAGGCAGTCACAAAGACCAAAAGACAGGCCCAGGCTTCAGTTCCCCAGTTTATTTGCTCACTTCTCCAGGTTGTCTGGAGCAGTCATCGCCCTTGGCACGTGCCACGCATGCCTGCTGGCATCTTAATCACCACAAGGAGATCAGAGTGAGAGGGGCACTGGGAATACGTAACGAGGAGTCTCTGTATGGGGAATAAGGGGATTGACTCTTGCTTCACAACAGAAAGCACTGCTGGAAGAAAGAGAGTTGGGATACATCTTTTCTTTTCTTCTTTGTGAGGTGGAGAGGTTTGGCTGGGTCAGGTTCGGTTGGGTTGTGTGGGGTGGTGTGGATAGGAGCGGTTGGATGTAGTTTGGTATGGTGTGGGGTGGTGTGGGGTGGTGTTGCATGGTGTGAAATTGGGTGGGGTGAAGTGGAAGATTGGGTAGGGTAGGATTTGCTATTTTGTGTTTCCTTGCCTTGTTTTTTGTTGTATGTTGTGTTCTGTTGTCTTCTGTTGCACTGTGCTGTGTTGTATTGTGGTATGTTGGGTTGTTTATTTTTAATTTCATTGTATTGTATTGTATTGTATTGTATTGTATTGTATTACCTGTCCATGCCTCGCCTTGTCTTGCATTGTTTTGTCTTGGGATATGTTGTAGTGTGATGTAGTACATTCTGTTGTTGTCTTCTTCTGCGTTGTTATGCATTGCCTTCCCTTGCCTTGTATTGTCCTGCATTGCCTTGACTTGCCTTGCCTGGTTTTGCTTTGTCTTACCTTATGTTGTCTTGCCTTGTGTTATGTTGTAGTCAAATGTGTTGCGTTTTGTTGTTGCCTTGCCTTGCGTTGTATCATGCCTTTACTTGCCTTGCCAACTTCATACCCCAGAGGACAGACATACCACCAGAACTCATGGCAACGCAGTACACAGCAGACAGCAAAGTATGGCCTGATACGCCAATATCAACCCCAACACAGAACCAAGATCTACTCATCCAGGTGAACAGATGACTGGACATGCATAGCAGACCTTTCTGAACAGGAAAAAACACCCGTAAGTTATTACCAAGAGTGGCATAAGGCCAGACATAAAACTCTGTTCTCACTTACTGAATCAAGTCACTCTGACAGAATTCAGTCGACTGGAAGATAGTAAAAAGGAGCAAGTCCACATCTGCAAGTCAGAGAATTATGCCAGTATAGCGAGGATTGAGTGCATAAGTCACTCTCAGAGACACAGTGCTGGAATAGGTTTCTTCTTGACTGGAAGATAGATACCAACCTACTGCTATTGGAGACAGTGTCTCTGTGTGTACTTTTCTTCTATGCTGCATTTCACGGGGATTTGTAGTTGGCTGTCTCTCTCTCTCTCTCTCTCTCTCTCTCTCTCTCTCTCTCTCTCTCTCTCTCTTGTATATTAGATAGCTCCCAAATCCAGATATTTTTCCTCAGTTACCACTTTTTATTTGTGATTCTAAACTATATTTACGAATTCTGTTTCACAAACAGCTGTGCTTGTTGTTACACAAAAAACGTTGAGTATCATTATCAGTGCTAATGGGCAAATGCCTGCTGTGCAGAATTTTGAGTTTAATAAGGAATACTGATATACAGTTATCAACCCAAAGCTAATTAGCAGCCTGTAAACTGCAGTTACACTGGTAAACCAAGGGAGGTAAATCTGGCTTTCAGACCAAAGACAAGAAAGCAAGCCATTGTCTGCTACATATAATTTGTTTTTGCTTATACAGAAGATAGGAATGGGGCATATTTCTTTTGCAACACAGGATTATGGTTTTTATAATGCTAAGCTCCACAATACATGCAATACAGAAATGCATGATGCTATGAAACGTACTTAAATACATTGAAATGGCATATAACACAAAACTATTGCAATAAAATAGACATCAATGCAACCAGCACTTCATGTTCACCTTCACAAGTCCTGTAGTCTAGCAGACTTTTGAGGCACCACTGAGGACTTCGCCACCAGCTTCCTCTACTCCTCTACTCCTCACAGTTTTCAGCTTTCTGAAGCAGATCATTCTACTCAAGGCCAGTCCTGTTTCTGATGTTGTCTTTCCATTGTTATTCTGTCCCGGGAGTATGGGATAGCCTGGTGGTCAGAGTGATGCACTTGTGATCTACTGACCCAGGTTTGAATCGCATTCAAGGGGATTTTTCCTCTGGAGTTAACATCAGTGCCAAAACCCCACTCCCCCAAAAGTTCTTCACATGAGACTATAAACCGAGGTCCTGTGTGAGAATGTATGCAGAACATCTTGTACACACGTTAAAACCTGTTCTGCTTTTTGGAAAAGTAGGCCATTGTGTGTCAGTGGGAATGAATGACAAAATTTACTGGACTGGATGTAAAAAAGCACATGAGTGCTTATCTCATTATCCTCAAAATAAAATAATACAATAAATAAAGAATAAAAAGTGGTTGCTGTTGATATTGTTATCATTATTATTAGCATTATTAATAGCAATTTTGCTATGCCATTGACAAAACTAGCTGAGTACAACACAGTACATCAAACCAGAACAGTACAGTAACACTGTACATCAAGTACAGAGCCAGAAAAGTCAGGACACAGCCGAAACAGGGACAATCACTGCAGGCAGTCACAAAGACCAAAAGACAGGCCCAAGCGTCAGTTCCCCATTTTATTTGCTCACTTCTCCAGATTGTCTGGCGCAGTCATCGCCCTTGGCACGTGCCACGCATGCCTGCTGGCATCTTAATCACCACAAGGAGATCAGAGTGAGAGGCAGCACTGGGAATACGTAACGAGGAGTCTCTGTATGGGGAATAAAAGGATTGTCTCTTGCTTCAAGTGAGAAATCACTGCTGGAAGAAAGAAAGTTGGGATACATCTTGTGTTTTTTCTTTGTGGGGTGGTGTGTTGTGGCTGGGTTTGGTTTGGTTAGGTTGTGTGGTGTGGTGTAGGGTGGATTGAGCTGGGATGGGTGTGTGTGGTGTGATGTTGTGTAGTGTGATGTAATGAGGTGTTGCGTGGTGTGGAGTGGGGTTGAGTAATGTGTCCTGTTCTGTTTTCTTCTGCTGCAGTGTGCTGCGTTATGCTTTGGTATAAACCTTTATTGTATTTTCTTGAATTGCATTGTATTAACTGGCCACGCTTTGCCTTGTCTTACCTTGTTTTGTCTTGTGTTACATTGTTGTGTGATGTGTTGCATTCTTTTTCTGCCTTGCAATGTGTTGTGTTGTACTGACTTGCTTTGTCTTGTCTTGCTTTGCCTGCCATGCCTTGCCTTGCATTGCATTTTATTGTGTTGCCTTGCCTGTCCTTCTTTGCCTTGCCTTGCCTTGCCTTGCCTTGTATCGTGCCGACTTGCTTTGCCTTGCTTTGTCTTGCCTTGCCTAGCTGTGCTGTCTTGCCTTGCCTAGCTGTGCTTTGTCTTGCCACCACAACTTCATGCCCATACCACCAGAAGTCATAGCACTGCTGTACACAGGAGACAGACAGCAAAGTATTGTCTGAAACACCCATGTCATCCACACACAGAAGCAGGATCCACTCACCAGTGTGAACAGATGACTGGGTACACATACCACTCCTCTCTAAATGGAAAAAACACCCATAAGTTATTACCAAGAGTGGCATAAGGCCAGACATAAAACTCTGTTCTCACTTACCAAAACAAGTCATTCTGACAGAATTCAGTCGACTGGAAGATAGTAAAAAGGAGCAAGTCCACATCTGCAAGTCAGAGAATTATGCCAGTATAGCGAGGATTAAGTGCATAAGTCACTCTCAGAGACACAGAGCTGGATTGGGTTTCTTCTTGACTGGAAGGTAGACACCAAGTACTCATATTGGAGACTGTGCCTCTGTATATGCTCTTCTTCTTTGCTGCATTTCACCCAGGTCTCTCTCTCTCTCTCTCTCTCTCTCTCTCTCTCTCTCTCTCTCTCTCTCTCTCTCTCTCTCTCTCTCTCTCTTGTAAACTAAATAGCTCACAGATCCAGAGCTTTTCCATCAGTTACTACTTTTAGGGTATTATTCTAAACTGTATTCAAGAAATCTGGTTCTCACCAGCCGCCATGGCGCAGTGGTTAGCGCCTTGGGTTACGGACTGGAAGGTCGCGGGTTCGATTCCTATAAGAGTCATAGGGATTTTTCGGACTCCGGCCGGCTACTACCCAGAGTGAGTGTGCTGTGGGCTCAGTGGGAAGACTGGGACCACACAGTCGAGCTTCATCCACTTAACGGATGCGAGTTTGAGAGTGTTGCTCAAATTACCTGACCAACACTGCAGGTGTCTGTATCTCTCGGGCCGGTTGATGCCGGGATATATTATGATAGTAAGTGTAGAGTACAACCCTGTCAAGTAGTCTCAAAGCATATGCACTTCCACAGCAGCATCATTACGTCATCCTCATTGTCATTGATCATCATGCATTAAAAAAAAAATTGCCTCTGATTCGGTGGTCCGGTTTCTCTGGTCTCATGGTGACCTCAGATTCGGTTTGCCCATACACTTCTGTGCCTGTGGTGAGTTTGTGTCAAAGCCTTTGGGGTTGGAGGTTTGGAGGGGACGTTCGTTGGAGGGACGTTGTGGTGGTTGCCACCTGGGGTGGGCAACTCACTCAGTCTGGCTCCGCGACTGAGCTAATACTGTGGTTAGTAGGGGGCTTAGTAGGTGGTGTCCTGCGTATGATAGCTCAGAACAGGCACCACTGAACACCACCAAAGTGACCCAGCAGCAGTGCAGGGCCCCTCTGGCTGGTGGCCTCACGGCGGCCTGATAGTGATGGGCTCCCTGTGGACTTCCGACCCTGAGGATGAGACATAACAAATCTGGGTGTGGTTGTGGCGGGGAGATTGGAATGAGCGGCGTGGGAACAGTAGGACGGGGTCGTCAGAAGATGAGGCAGCAAAAAAAAAAAAACAAAAAGAATTCTGGTTCTCACACATAGCTGTATTTGTTGTCATAAGAAATGTTGAGGTGTGTTATCAAATAATAAGAAGTGGATGAGCCACAACAGACTGAAACCAAAATTGATAAACAAAGAAACAAAAAGGTAGATTAGGGTTTGTGAATCATCACAGGAAAGAGACCGTCCCATTGACTGACTGGATATACCCAAATTCAGTGCTCTTCTGTTGTAGTTCTGTTGAAGATCAAATTTCTGTTGTTGTTAAACTCTAAATGTTTCATGTGCTGTCATGTAAAATACATTGCCTGTCATTTGTATATGGTTTGGCAACCACCACTCCCTACCCACACCACCTCCCTCACCTCTCCTCTTGTCTGCCTTCAGATTATATTTATGGACTGAGACGTTGTTCAGAAGAAGCCAAGATTGTCTCCTGCCACTCATGTTGATTTATCCCTTGTGGCATTCACCCTCTCTTCTCCACCCCACCCCATCCCCCTCCTCCCTCCTTTCCTCCCCCTCCATTTCTTCAATGGCTGACCAAGGAGCCAGAGTTTATGAGAAAGTCACCCTGACTGGGGATAACCTCTCTCCCCCCCTTTCCCCTGTCCCCTCCTTACCATTCCTTCTCCTCCTCCTCCCTCCCCACTCTATGTATTGCTATGGAAATGAGTCAGCCCACAGACTGTGGTTTGACACTGGGACTCTGTCTTGCCAGTAATTGGCAGCTGTTTTTCTGCACAGGTTATGGCAGACAGCCTTTGAGTTTGGGCAACCCGTTCCTACTCATTACCATGTTATGTTGGTCAGTATTACTATCAGTTCTTCTGATATGTCTGGTGGCTTTCTATATCAAGATGACAGTCTTTCTCCTGCTTTGTTCTCATTCTTTTTAAATGACTTGGAACAATATCGATCTAAGAGACAGAAATTATACACCATTAAATGTTCAGCTTCCATCTGATGAAAAATGTTTACTAGCTATGTTGAACTTTTAATTTTGTTATATACCAATGATGCTATTCTATTTCCAGATATGCAAAAAGGAATGCAAGATGCTTTAGACAAGTGATATGACTACTGTTCTCAGTGGAAACCCGTGAATCCAGTGAAAACAAAAATCATATTTGGTAGCAACAGATCTTGAAATACGTTTAAGTATGCTGAGAAAACTGTGGACATTGTTAATAGTTTCCAATATTTAGAAATGGACTTCAGTAAGAGTGGTAGTTTTGCAAAATGTAAGAAAAATACTTGTGATAAGGCCACTAAGGCCATGCTTAGTTAAACAAGACCTCCAAGACAAAAAGATTTACCTATACAATCATGTGACTGTTGATTGATTCAACAAAATGGTTGTGCCAGTTTTATTGTATGGATGTGACATTTGGGGATATGAAATCTAGCAATCCTAGATACATTTCAATAAATTTTTTAAAGTATATTTTTCTTTGAAGTGCACAACCTGGAGTTCATTGGAATGTGGAGAAACTGGAAGATACCCTCTCTCTACTTTGGTTTCTATTCCAATGGTCCGTTTTTGGATGCAACTGACTGAGTTTCATTCCGAAAACTTGTCATCAAATGTATATCATATAATAAAAGACTTCCATGACAAAATACTTAATTCAGTCAGTGTGGTAAAATAAGGTTCAAAATATTTCAGCACAAACCGGATTGACTGTTTATGGGAGAGACAGTTTTGTTCAAGTATCAATTCTACAAACTCACATATTAAAGCCTTTTTAATCAGTGATTTTGTCAATGAATGGAGAAATGAGCTTCCCAACAATAGTAGATATCTGTATTATAAGAACTGTAATATTTATTTTGGTATGGAAAAATACATAACCTGTCTACCAGATGTTTACATGAGCTCTTATCAAAGTTCGTTGTAGTTGTCAAAAGTTCCTGCTTGAATTAGGACCTTTTCTTAATATTCCACAGAAAGAGGGAACATGTTCCAGATGTAATATGCCTGTTTAAGGGGATGAACTTGATTTAATCATGGAATGTCCCTACTTCAGTCAATTGCGACAATTTTTTATTCCAAGATATTTTCTTCAGCCTATTTCAAGTTATACATTTTGGAAGGGTGTGGAAATGCAAATCTCGACAAGTTCTATTTCTGTCAAGCTTTATCAAATTTGTCGGTATTTCATAAAACTGATTTGTTTGCTTTCATAACAGACTACATTTTTTACCTTTTTAAAAAGAAAAAAGTGGATGTAAAAGTTTTTTAAATGCTTGCTTTTTGTATTGTTTTGTTGACTCTTTTACTATAATTCCTTTAATACTGAATGGGTTTTTTCATTTCTGTTGGTACTTATAATAGTTTCAAGTCAATTGATCTTAAAATTATTCTCCTGTGAAATTGTTTGATTGTTTTGTAATCCTCCATATCCCCAAAAGGGGTTATAGGAATTAACTCAGTGATTTTGAGTCTGTGTGTGACCATGTATGTGTGCATGTGTGTATGTTTGCGTGCATGAATACGTGCGTGTGCGTGCGCGCGCGCGTGTATGTGTGTGTGTGTGTGTGAGGGGGGGGGGGTGATTGTGGTAACAAATGCAGAAATTATTTGCATGTATAACAAGAATTATTTTAAAATCATACATATACACATATGCAGTGTGTGTGAGTGTATGTGTGTGCTCCCATGCGCGCGCTCATGAGTGTGTGTGTGCGTGCGTGCGTGTGCATGCATGCGAGAGGTGCGTGTGTGTTTATTTATCTTTTAAAATTTTTTTTATTATTCTTTTATTTCGAGGATAGTGTGCGTCTGTCTGTCTGTCTGTCTGTCTGTTTGTGCCTCTGTGTGAATGTGTGTGTTGTGTGTGTTGTCTGTCTGTCTCTCGCTCTCTCTCTCTCTCTCTCTCTCTCTCTCTCTCTCTCTCTCTCTCTCTCTCTCTCTCTCTCTCTCTCTCTCTGCATGCCCGTGTGTCTGTTTGCATATGCACGCACACACACGCACCCCACGCACGTGTACACACATGCACCAGCGCATGTGTGTGTGTGTGTGTGTGTGTGTGTGTGTAGGGCTGTAGATATGCATGAAACGTGAGACTCTTGAAAGGAGCTAGAGAGGGCGTTAGCAGACTGGAAATTGCGTCAGCTGGGAGGAGTATTCTTTTGAAGGCAAACGGCTTTCAGCAACGGAGGGACCGGCGCCATAAATCGTCACCACCCTCAGTCAGGTCTGGCTGGCTCTGGTCCATTTTCCATACCATTTCCCAGCCATGCTCTCCCCCACTCCCCACCCCGCAATGCCCCCACCCCCATCCTTTTCCTTCCCCCTCCTTAGCCTCTCCCTCCTCTTTCTTCCTCCTCCTCCTCCTCCTCTTCTCCCTCAGTTACTGCAGTACCTCCCTTCCCTCCTCCTCCTCTGGTACTCAGCTTAAAACTCGGCACCAACCTTCATCCAACCTTCATCGCACCATCACCGGTTTTGATTTGTCAGGGGGAGTGGTTACTTTATGATGAACATTCCATAGAGGCCACACCACTGCTTTGATTTTCCTTTTAATTCTTCCTCAGCTAAGAGCTCGATGTTTCATCAATGATGAGATTCTTGCATATGCCACCAGTTTCCCGCTCTCACACACACACACACACACACACACATCATACGTGCGCAGGTGTGCGTATGAGTATGTGTGTGCGTGTGTATGTATATGTGTGTAATTTGTTTTTTCCAATGTATTATTTTATCGAATTTCCTCTTTTTACTGGTTTAATGTATTGGTAAAGGTTGCAATAATGTAGTATTTCAGTATAATCATTAAGAAATGTGTTCTTAGATAAATGGCTTGATTTATTTTTTTTAAGCAGATGCATTGCTTATTCAATGTACCATCTGGGAATAAAAATTTGACTTGACTTGACTTGACTTGACTTTAAGTAGCTGTGGTCCGACTTGGGGGATGGTGTCTAAACAAGCCCACTTGTACACATGCATTATTCTAAATGTTGTCATCTGTTCCTACTGACACAACATAGTCTACTCTTCCAAAAGGCGGAGCGAGTTTTTAACATGTGGGCAGGTTGTTCTGCGGGCAATCAGACACGGGCCTCGGTTGATAGTCTTATCCGAAGGACTCTGACATCCGTTTCGATTTTCTAGTCAATCTGGGAGGAAAGGACAAGGCCGGGAATGGAACCCAGAACCTCACGGTTTACTTGTTGGGCAGTTAGGTGAACTTCTTATACCATCCTGCCACCTTTCTTCCTTAATTCTGATTTGACTTCTTTCTTGATTTAACTCCTTGAGGTGTGTGTCTGGGGCGCTGTATCGATTTTTTTCCATACAGTGAGTCTCGATCTTTCGGAACTTGACGGAGCTCATCCATCCCTAAGTTGCATGCTGGGTATGCTCGTTTTAGCCACACTAATTGCCATAGCTGGCCTCCTCTTGTGCCAAAAATTGGATAGCATTTCAACATGTGTACTGGATATTCTGCGTGCTTTTGCACACGAAAAATCGGTTTGTGGTCCCATTAGAAATATTTTCAGGAGAGTGGAGTCGATGCTAGAGTTATGTCCAAAAGAAAACTCCCTTCAAATGAATGTTTGAACACAGGCTCAACTTCCATGCCTTCAGTGGATCGGTGGTCTACAGGTAACGCGCCTGCTCACAAAGTGGACAGTCTCGGTTTGATCCCCATTTGTGCCCGAAACTCCCCCCTACCCAATCCACTAGACCGTGAGTGGTGGTCTGGGTGCTAGTCTTTCGGATAAAACGATAAACCAAGGTCCTGTGTTCAACACGAATTTAGCGCACGTAAAAACACTCAAGACAACAAGAGTGTTGTCCCTGGTAAAAATTCTATAGAAAAAAGTCATTCTGAGAGGGAAACAAGGTCAAAATACAAACACACATGCAGACAGGAAAAGAGCAAATAATAATGATGAGTGGCGCTGCACTTGTGGCGAGGCGCTCTCAGGGGGGAAGGGGGGGGGCAGCAACAAGAATTTGACCAAGAGAAATCTGTCGTGGTTTACAGTTTACAGTTACAATCTGATCACTAGCTCGACGATCTCACTACCCTGCTATCCCCCACTCCCCCACCCCACCCCCACCCACCCCCACCCACCCCAACCCACTCCCTTCGTTACATTACAGCATATCGTCCAAGAAAAACACTCAGTGTTATGCAATAACGAAGTCTCTGGTGTATGGTGGGTGTAAGTGCGTGTGTGTGTGTGTGCGCGCGCGTGTGTGTGTGTGTGTGTGTGTGTGTGTGTGTGTGTGTGTGTGTGTGTGTGTACGTGTGTACGTGTGTGTGGGGGGGGGGGGGGGGGGCGGGGGGGGGCCAAGTGTGTGTGCGTGTGTGTGTGTGTGTGTGTGTGTGCGTGTGAGTGTGTGTGTGTGTGTGTGTGTGTGTGTGTGTGTGTGTGTTTGTTGTGTGTGTGTGTGTGTGTGTGTGTGTGTGTGTTTTATTCTTTTATATCGAGGATAATGGAATAAACACTTATGTGCTTTTTTACATCTAGTCCCCGTGTGTATGCGGATTTGTGAATTATGTCATCTGTTCCCACCATCACACAATGGCCTACTCTTACGAAAAGCGGAACAGGATTTAACGTGTGCGCAAGATGTTCTGCATGCGTTCGCACACGGGGCCTCGGTTTATAGTCTCATCCGAAAGACTTTCGGGGAGAGTGGAGTCGGCACTGATGTTAACTCCAGGGGAAAATATCCCCTCGAACGGGAATCGAACCCAGGTCGTCAGATTGCGAGCGCAATGTTCTAACCACTGGGCTATCCCGTCCCCCGTCTCCCGTCTCCCGTGTGTGTGTGTGTGTGTGTGTGTGTGTGTGTGTGTGTGTGTGTGTGTGTGTGTGTGTGTGTGTGTGTGTTGTGTGTGTGTGTGGGGTGCGTGCGTGCGTGAGTGCGTGCGTGCGTGCGTGCGTGCGTGCGTGTGTGTGTCGTGTGTGGTGTGTGTGTGTGTGTGTGTGTTGTGTGTGTGTGTGTGTGTGTGTGTGTGTGTGTGTGTGTGTGTGTGTGTGTGTGTGTTTCAGCAGCATATTACTCTTCATTCACCCTGCTGGGTGGTCCAGAGGAGACGCTTCCCTCTACAAAGCCAGAAGTCAGGGGTTCGATCCTCCTTTGAACTTGAACGTTTGTCCTCATCCCCTAGCTCTAGACCTTGAGCGGTGGTCTGGGTGCTAGTCTTGTGCGGGAATTAACACGCGTACGCTCCTCGCTGGAAATGCTGTTTGAATTTCACACAGAGAAATCTGCCATGACCAAAAGAGAAAAAACAGTATAATACAATCTAATAGAATGCAATACCGTGTAATACAATACAATGCAATGCAATATAATACAATGCAATATATAATACAATATGATGCAATACAATGCAATTCAATACAATGCAATGCAATGCAATACAATGCAATACAATACAATGCAATGCAATACAATGCAATGTCTTTCGATACACTGCGATACAATGCAATGTAATACATTACAATGCAATACAATAAAATGTAATACAATGCAAATGCAATACAATACTCATTCCTCCGTCATACGTCTATCTGTCAGACCTAGACTATAGCGATTAGTTAAATTATACGGCATTGGACTCACACAAAAAGATATTTTCAACTTGACCTGAAGTATTAGTGATGATTATCACTTGCTCCTCTGTCGAGATTCCAACCAGTCTCTTAAGAAGTCTTGGGTTTTTAAAAAAATCTCTCTCTCTCTCTCTCTCTTCTCTCTCTCTCTCTCTCTCTCTCTCTCTCTCTCTCTCTCTCTCTCTCTCTCTCTCTCTCTCTCTCTCTCTCTCTCTCTCTCTCTCATTTTACTGATTGACTTTTGTCTCACTTTTTGTCATGGATTTTCTAGTGCCTTGTATAGAAAGTTGTTTTTTTTCTGATGATACAGGGTGATTTTTTAATCTGTTTAAAATCTGTTTTTAGATTTTTTTTAAATTTCACGTTTAACTGAAACTCTTAGCTCAGATTCTTAAGATTAGTACCTTCTTAGGGCAAGGGCAGGTTGAAAAAAAGTATATCAATATTTATCTGTAACCCTAGGGAATAAAGATTATCAATCAATCAAATATCTCTCTTTCCCTCTCCTCTCGTGTAACTTGATCTCTTGCTATTTTTGCTTCTTTGGCTTAGTTTTCATGGCATTGATTTGGTAAGTGTATGTATACGCACTGCTATTGAATGGGGATTTTTTTTCTAGAAATAATCCAGTGAAGTATGCATTGTATCGTTCAGTTTTCACCAAAGCTATCCATCACAGTCAATCACAAGAACAGCATTGCACTGGACCCCAAGAAGGAAGGAGAAAGAAAGGAAGACC
>CM054158.1:1077500-1087500 GCA_028751875.1 Rapana venosa
GACAGCTGCCTGTGATTAACACAGAGAAATCTAGGACAGGACAGGACAGGACAAGACAGGACGGGAACGGGACAGGACGGAAACGGGACAGGACAGGACAGGACAGGACAGTATAATGCATTGGAATGCAATACAATGCAGTAGAATGTGACACAATCCGATTTATTACTGCACAATGCAATGACACACACCTGCACGCTTGAACATGCCTGTTCTTTTGGGGTTTTTTTGGTTTTGTTGTTGTTTTGCTTTATTGAGGGCAGCCTTTATACATAGTTGGCAATTGTTCATGTTCCATTTTTAGAGTAGTTTCCAAGTGTTTTGTGTTTTTGTTTCTTTGCCAAGTTTCTGCAACCTATTGTATATGTGGTTTGGAATCAGTCTTTTAATGCGGATAAATACCTAAACGCATATCTTTTTCTTAAAGCCCTCCTCTCATTACACACCCCCTTTGTCTAATATCACTTTAAGTGAACAGACGTAAGGCACTTGTGCATGCATACATACACGCCCATACACACACACACTCACAAACATACAGAGTCCAGTCCTTCTATAAACCCAGGTCCTGTGTGTGAATGCACACAGAACATCTTGGGCACAAATTTAAACCCCTTTCCACTTTTTGGAAGAGTAGGCTATCATGTGACAGTGGGAACGGATGACAAAATTAAGCACACTGGGAATGGATATATAAAAAAAACATGAGTGCTCATTCCATTATCCTTCAAATAAAAGAATAAGATAAAAACACACACACTGGCTAACTGTATAACAGGCAGGAAGGCAAGCAGATGAAAGAGACAGACAGATAAATAGACCCCAGGACACAGGCAAAACTTCACGTAAATGCAGTCTAAATTAACCAAAAGATGGAGGCGGAATACAGAGGGGTTAGCATGCAAATCTGAAAGCCCAGATAATACAGAGAGTGTGGCGCAATGCCCTAACCAGAAATAGTCCTCCACTGCAGTTCACCCTGCTGCCTGAGTGATCATTAGTGGAGAAACAGGAAACACGTGTCCCATAGTTACCGGCCCTGAGCCAATAGGAACGCTGGTGCTGTGTTGTGAAGATGCTATTTTTAGTACATGCAAAGCATTTTGTATCTCTCCTGTCAGAAACCAAATCCACCTTGAAGAATTCCCACAAGTGTTTGGCATTGTTGGATTTAGCATTTAGGAAAGGATTTGGCACATCCTGCTAGGTTCTGAAACATGGCTGTGTGTACCTGTACCTGTGTGCAAGTACTCACATGCCTATGTACATATGCGTTTTTACAAATATGCACACACACACATACATACACATACACACTCATGGACACAAGACAGGAAAGGAGGGGTGAAGGGAGAGATGCAGGCAGAGGCAGCAAGACATTTCAATAATTTTTGAATTTAATGATCTATTCAGCAAAAAGGGCTTCTCAGGAAGTGGTGTCTTGAGTCGACATGATCCTGAGTTCAGATGAATAGCCATTGAACTCATCACCAGTACCAAAGAGCATAAGTATAGCTAGCTCTATAAACGTTTAAGGCTTTGTACAAATAAAAGGGCAGACAGAATACCAGAGTGATCAGAGAGGTGGCTGCTGTTTGATGGATGTAGGGATGAGGTTATTTCTGGACCTGCACACACACACACACACACAACATACTACATACATAATACAGACAGACGGGACGACGACAGGCTACAAACATCAAAATACATAGGCACAGGAAAACACCACGACACCTTTTTTTAATCTGGGGCAAACATGTAAATGATCATGTTTGAAATGAATTGATACTTTCTCTTCTGCACTCCATATCAGCGGGGCCTTTCACAGCTATGATCTGTCGGGTCTTCCCCTGAGCTGAAAAAAAAATTGCTGTGTAGTTAGCAAAAATCCACTTTCCGATGCTGTAAACCCAAATTTTAGACTGACAAACCCATCCTTCAAGATGCACGTAAGAACGGTGGGAAGTTGTGTGGCCAACAGGATTCCCCTGCAAACGGCTGTAGGCCAGGAGAGGAGCGGGAAAAGGACTGTTACTTTTCCCAGACAATTGATAGTGTAAAGCAGGCGAGAAAAGAAGGGTGGGTTTAAATGAACTTTTCCACTTCTGTTGTGGTGAGATTTTTGACAGAGCTTAAGTGTGTGCCATGTTTAATTTTTGCTTTATTTTGCTCTCCCCCTTTTCGCATTGGGTTGGTGTTGTCTTAAATGTGGGCTTTGGTGGCGGTTTTTGTTTTAATGTGAAAAAAACCCTATTTTTACAAAAAAAAGCCTTCTCTGTCTGTTGTTGTTTGTGGGTGTTTATTCTTTTTGTTTTTTCTTTTAACGAGGAAAATGGAATAAGACTCAGTGCATTTTTATACCTAGTCCCCATGTACATGCATTTTTGTAAAAAATTTTGTATTTTTTGGTGTGCATGGCGTATGTGGTGTTGCACTTAACATTAGTACACAACCATGTTCAGACCCAAAGGATGTGCCAAATTTTTTCCCTAAACATAAACGAAAAAGCCAAAACTTGTGGGAATTCTTCGGGGTTTTGGTTTTTTGACGGGAGAGATAAAAAAACGTTTTGCATGTACTAAAAATGATCTTCCAACACAGCACCGATTCCTATTGGCTCGGGGGCCGGTAATATAGGACCTTTGTTTCGTTTCCCACAAATGATATTGGCAGCAAGGTGAACAGCAGTGGGGACTTTTTTTGGTTGGGGCATTGCACCCACTTTTGAATTATTTGGCTTCGATTGCATGCTAGCCCCTCTGATTTTACCGGGTTTTTGGGTTTTGTTTGTTTTGCTTTTTTGGGGGGGAGGGGGGTTGGGGGAATGTGTGTTTTTGTGGGGGGGGGGGGGGTTGGTGGGGGGGGGGCCAAGGGTTCTTTGGGCTGTTTTTTTACCTTAATCTGTATGTTGTGTTTGTCGGGATGTGTGTTTGTGTGGCATTGTGTGTCTGTGCCGGTTTTTGCATGTGCACGTGACGTGCGTGTTGGGACATGTACTGTTGTGTGTGTAAATGAAAAATGAACGAAATTTTTCTTCAGGGGAAATGCTAAAAAGTCCCCATTCTTTCCACACATCATTTCTGCTTTGCATGTTATGGTTGTGTGTTTAAACCAGGTCATGTTGGTCAAGGGGGTTGTTGTTGTTTTATGGAAAATGATTTTAACTGTGTGGTTAAATTTTTACAGATGAATCTGAAAGTAATAGGCTTGTAACATTTTAGATCGACTCGTAACTGGGAGTGCAGCCCAAACCTTTTTTCCAAACAAATTTTCCCCTCTTTGGGTCAGTACCCCCGCCAATGCCCCAGGCGCCCTAAAAAAAGAGAAACAGAGAAAAATGGGGGTTTGGGTGCAGGCTTTTACATTCCCTCTTTATTAGCCCCTTTGGAAAAAATCATAAAAAGGGGGGAATAACTAGTTTCAGTAAAAAAAAAAGGGGGGTGCAGAAAAAAGGTTGGGTTTTTTTTTGTGTTAAATAGTTGATATAGCCATTGATTTTAGTGCACGAGAGAGGGGGGAGAGAGGGGAGGGGAGGGAGAGAGAGAGAGAGAGAAGGGAGAGAGAGAGAGAGAGGGGAGAGGAAAAGAAGAGGAGAAGAGAGGAGAGAGGACAGTATTTAGACAATGATTTTAAAGGGGAGTAGATATGGGAGGGGAAGACAGACGACAGAGACCCCCCCAAGGCAGAATGGGGAAAAGAGAGAGAGAGAGAGAGAAGAGAGAGAGGGGGGGAGGGGAGAGGAGAGAGAGAGGAGAGAGTGGTGTGTGTGTGTGTGTGTGGTTTTGTGTGTGTGTTGGTGGTGTGTGTGTTTTGTGTGTGTGTGTGTGTGTGGTGAAGTGTGTGAGAGCCTGTGGTGTCTGTTTTTGCTCGTATGTGGTATATTTGTATCCATGAGCCCAAAAATACACACCGCGCACACACATTACGAAACAAAACAACTAATATCACACACACACACACACACACACACCAACCACAGAGGCACGCAACCCCCCACACAACACACACCCACAGAGGCACATCACAAGGAACACACAGGCAACACACACAGAGGCACAACACAAACACACACGAGGCACACTCACAACAGAGGACACAAAGAGGCCCCCCTAACACACGGGCAACACCAGAGGCCACATACCCACAAGAGGCAACACCCATACGAACACACACACAACACACACACACCCCACACACCCCACAAACCCCACACAGGCACACACATGAGGCCACACACTTACGAAAACCCCCAAAAAACAAACACAACACACATCAGAGGCAACACACAGAGGCCACACCCAACAGAGGCACACCCCGCGCGACAAAAAAACCACCAACTCAACACATCACACACCATCACAACAGCACGCACGCACGCACGCACACACACTGGTGCATGGTCCACAAACATCAATCTATTCTAGCAAACAGGTGTGCATGTTTCCTTTTTGTTTGTTTTGTTGATTTTTTTTTTTGGGGGGGGGAGGAGGAGGAGGGGGATTGCACATACAAGCTTTTGTACGTGCATGCGGGTATAATTTTCCTTCACATAATATGATTCTGAACCCACCATAATGAAAGAAAAACAAGGACATTTCTCCTCACCATTCCTGCTCCTTCCAGCACTGACGTGACAGGGCTACAGAGAGACAGACAGACAGAGGGACATACAGACAGACAGACATATTGACAGACAGACAGACGACTAGGCTGACAGGTTTACGGACAAACAGACATACAGACAGGGTTACACACAGACAGGGTTACAGACAGACAGGGTTACAGACAGACAGAGACAGGGTAACAGACAGTGTTACAGACAAACAGACAGGGTTACAGACAAACAGGCAGGGTTACATAAGACAGAGACAGGGTTACAGACAAAGTTACAGACAAGCATACAGGGTTCCATACAGACAGACAGAAGGTGTTACACAGACAGACAGGTTACAGACAGAGTTACAGACAGACAAAGTTACAGACAAACAGACAGGGTTCCATACAGACAGGCAGAAGGGTTACAGACAGACAGAGTTACAGACAGACCGGGTTACAGAAGACAGACAGGGTTATAGATAGACAAGTTTACAGACAGGCTGGGTTACAGACAGACAGGGTTACAGACAAACAAACAGGGTCACAGACAAACAGGGTTACAGACAGACAGAAAGACTAGGTTACAGACACACAAACAGACAGGGTTACAGACACACAAACAGACAGGGTTACAGACAGGGTTACAGACACACAGACAAGGTTACAGACACACATACAGGGTTACAGACACACAGACAGGGTTACATACAAGGTTACAGACACACAGACATGGTTACAGACACACATACAGGGTTACAGACAGACAGGGTTACAGACACACATACATGGTTACAGACACACAGACAGGGTTACAGACAGACAAGGTTACAGACACACAGACATGGTTACAGACACACATACAGGGTTACAGACAGGGTTACAGACACACATACATGGTTACAGACACACAGACAGGGTTACAGACAGACAAGGTTACAGACACACAGACAGGGTTACTGAGAGACAGGGTTACAGACAGATAGACAGGGTTACAGACACACAGACAGGGTTACAGACAGACAGGGTTACAGACACACAGACAGGGCTGCAGACAGACAGGGTTACAGACACACAGACGGGCAGACAAGACAGACATTGTTACAGACAGACATACAGACTCCCCTGGAGTTAGCATCAGTGCAGACTCCACTCTCCCCAAAAGTCCTTCCATGAAACTATAAACCGAGGCCCCATGTGCGAACACACGCAGAACATCTTGCGCACAAGTTAAATCCTGTTCCGCCTTTTTCTTTTCTTTTTTTAATTCTTTTTATATCGAGGATAATGGAATAAGCGCTTATGTGCATTTTTACATCCAGTACCCGTGTGTATGCCTTTCCAAAGAGTAGGCCATTGCATGCCGGTAGGAACAGATGACAAACTTTACAAAACTGCATACACACGGGGACTGGATGTAAAAAATCACATGAGTGCTTATTCTAGTATCCTCGATAGAAAATAATAGAATAAAAAAAAATTAAATAAACAGACAGGGTCACAGGCAAACAAACAGACATACATACAGTCAGACAAACAGGGTTACAGACAAACAGACAGACAGACAGGGTTACAGATAAACAAACAGACAGACAGACAGGGTTACAGACAAACAAACATACAAACAGACAGACAGACAGGGTTACAGACAAACAGACAGACAGACAGGGTTACAGACAAACAGACAGACAGACAGGGTTACAGACAAACAAACATACAGACAGGGTTAAAGACAAACAAACAAACATACAGACAGACAGGGTTACAGCTAAACAAGACAGACACACGGATTAGACGAACAGACAGACAGACAGAGAGACCTGCCAGCAGTTTCCACCGCCTGCTTCGTTGCCCTGCAACGTCCATGGATTTCCGATGGAAGGCCTGAAGTCATGAATAATTCATGAGCCAGCACCACTCTTTAGGGGGCAGAAGCGGGAAGGCAGGTAGGGGTGAGGGTGGTGGGGGCGGGGTGGTCAGCTACACGCCCTGTGGACATGGTCATCGGTATCTCTCCGCTTCTGCCAGTCCAGTGCCACCTCGCTATGAAAAAGCTATCACTGACCAGAGAACCGTGGCTTCCAGTTAGAATGCTTGGGTAAGTGAGTGGTGGTGGTGGTGTGGTCTGGGCGAAAATGAGATAATGAGACAAATGAGTGAACAGACATACAGACAGACAGACGGTCGGAAATAGAGACCGACTGACAGACAGACTAACTGACAAGTTACGAGAAGGGGAAAAAAATCGAAAATCAAAATTCGAAATGAGATGGGCACGATCGAAAAACAAAATTCGAAATGAGATGGGCACGTAGCCAAATCGATTAATAAAAGTTCTTGTTTCTTTCTTTCTAGTAATAGCATCATATTCTGTGCTATGAATTACATCATTTCTATCCCTCTCTTTGTTCCTTTTCTTTCTTTACATCATTTCTATCCCTCTCTTTGTTCCTTTTCTTTCTTTACATCATTTCTATCCCTCTCTTTCTTCCTTTTCTTTCTTTGCATCATTTCTATCCCTCTCTTTCTTCCTTTTCTTTCTTTGTTTCCTTTCCTTTTGTTTCTGTCATACGTACAGTCTAGTTTTTGCCCTTTTGGATCCTTGTCCTTCCTTTTTTTTGTTTGTGATCCAGAAACACTTCAAACATAACAATTCTCTCCCACGCCGAAGTTGGATGCGCTGGGCCTGACAGCGCATTTTCGCTCCTGTGCCAGACAACAATAGTTGCTGTCTGAGCGCTCCACAAAGAAGAAGAAGACGAGATCAATGACAAGCATGTCACTTGGCCCCTAACTCTTCACAACGCCAAGGAGCCTTGCCTTTGTGTTGACGTGGATTTGTCTGGCCTCGGTCCAAGTATTAAAAAAAAAATAGTCTGATCTTTATCGCCTGGTAGTGGTCAACATAGAGACGGTGTTGTCAGTCAGCAAAGAAAAAGTCAGGGCTTTCTCCACAGTGTTGCATGACCAGCAACTGGCTTTTTTTGAGGGAATTACTCCGATTTTTAGTACAGCACAATGAAAAGGCGTGATCTAGCTTCGACCCAAATCAGGTGACCCTCCCCTTCCTTACCCCCTCCCTCCCCTGCCCTAACAGAGACACAGAGAGAGAGGATGAATGAATGAATGAATGAATAAATGAATGAAAGAATGAATGAATGAATGAATGAATGAATTAGTGGGTTATTGAATGAAAACATAACTGATATAGTGATAGTTAAATAAAGGAAAAACTCCCCACAATGAATAGAAGAAAAAGATACATCAATAACAAAAGATCCATCAAAGGGTTTTTTTCATAACTGTTTCTGTCTTTTTATTTTGGGGGGAACACGTATGACAATGAATCGACTATTCCATACCTGCTACACTACACAGACAAGTCATCTCTTTTTCCCCGTCCCTCACTACCTGTCAGAAAAAGCCAATAAACACCCTCAGTCATTCTGCCAATATCAGACCAGATCAATGCCAAACGTCTCCATTGTGGGGCCCCTACACCCCTCCCCACCTCTCCCCATTTCCTCAAGACACCGTGGAGTTCTGTCTGACAGCAGCACAGCGCAGCACAGTCTTAAACCACTTCCTTCCTGTGCTGACTGTCATGCGCCGTGGTCCACTTCCGCTGGCAGGAAGTCATGACTGATTCAGTAGGTCAGCAGGCTTCACGCCACCTTTAATGTTTGCCCACTGTTCCTTCTGTTTTCCTATATTACTCTCCCGTTCATACATAACACACGTACTGAGGGCATCTACAGAAATAAAAACCACTTTTTTTTGAAAAACTAGGCTCTGGCTGAAAACTAATGTGATTTTGAGAAAATTTGGTTGGTTCGGATTTTTTTATTTGCCAAATACTGTACCCCCCTCCTCCCCCTTCAGTATCTTGTCTGCTAATAGCTTCTTAACCTCAATTATTATGCATACAAAGGGTCAAAACTGCAAGAACACCAGCAATCCTTATTTGATGATCATTTCCAACTTTCTCATGTCTACGGAGTATTGCTCTATGTCCTCAATCATTAAAAAATGTACGCAGTGCATTTTTTTTTATACTTTAAAAAATTTGATAAATCAGCAAACATTTCTTCTGACTAGTACTCCATAGAATATCCTCATCCCGACCACCCCCCCCCCCCCCCCACCCCCCCCAAACAAAAAAAAAGTACGCAGTGTGCATTTCATCATACTTTTTTTTTTTAATCTGAGAAATCAGCAAAACATTCTCTTTTTTTTCTATCCAGCACTCTATAGAAGATAACTACTTGACCCAGAAGCTAACGGTGTAGTATCGCCATAAACCACTTCCTTCCTGTGTTGACTGTCATGCGCCGTAGTCTGCTTCCGCTGGCAGGAGGCCGAGACTAATTGAAGAGGTCAGAAAAGACGGGGAGCCCAATTCCTGACCCTTTGGACTCATCCCAGACAGGGGTCACCTCTCTGCTAGCTGTGACCTTCAGCGTGGCGTGGCACCGTGATGCTGGCAAGACAGTGTTGCTGTGTCAGCAGTGACCATTAGACCATGAGTGGTGGTCTGGGTGCTAGTCTTTCGGATGAAACGATCAACCGAGGTCCGTGTGTTACACATGATTATTTAGCGCACGTAATAGAACCCACGGAAACAAGACAATTGTCCCTGGCAAAATTCTGTAGAAGAAAAGCCACTCTGATAGAGAAACAAATACAGTTGCAGACAGGAAAAACAAAAAACTATAATGGGTGGCGCTGCTCTTGTGGCGACGCGCTCTCCCAGGGGGGGGGGGGGGGGGGGGGGGGGCAGCCTGAATTTCACGCAGAGAAAACTGTCGCGGCGTAAGGAAGTATAAACAAATAAATAAATAAAATAAGTGAGAGGATTGCACACACACACACACACACACACACAGACACACACACACACACACACACACACACACACACACACACACACACACACACACACACACACACACACACACACACACAAGCAGACACAGACACGGATATCAGCCAAAAACCACGGCAACAGGAGAGTTGTTCCTGGCAAAATGTTGTAGAAAAACAAAACACACAAGCAGACAGAAACAGATTTTTTTTTTTTAAACAGCTAATGGGTGGCATTGCTTTTGTGGCCACACGCTCTCTTGCCGGGGAGAGCTACTCTAGTTTTATGCAGAGAAATCTGCCGAGACTGAAAAACGATACAATACGATATAATACAATACAATACGATACAATACAATGTAATACGATACAATACGATATAATACAATACAATACAATACGATACAATACAATACGATACAATACAATACGATACAATACAATACAATACGATACGTTACAATACAACACGATACAATACAATACGATACGATACAATACAATACAATACGATACGTTACAATACAATACGATACAATAC
>CM054158.1:1090000-1092500 GCA_028751875.1 Rapana venosa
GTGCGTTCGCACACGGGACCTCGGTTTATAGTCTCATCCGAAAGACTTTTGGAGGTAGTGGAGTCGGCACTGATGTGAACACCAGAGGAAAAATCCTCTCGAACGAGAATGGAACCTGGGTCAGCAGATCACGAATACATCACTGTAACCACCAGGCTACCCCGTCCCCCGATCCTCCGATCTACAAGGTAGCTACATTTAGACTTCGGGGAGGGATACAGTTGGGAATCGAACCTACCAACTTTACCAGGACTGTCGGGTTTTCCCATTGTCAACTGTCGTGGGTTCTTTTGACGTGCACAAGTCCGTCAGCACACGGGTTCTGACTGGTTTAGAGTATCCTCCGAAACACTCGACATTCAGTTCCATTTCCCTGTCAAACTGGGAAGAAAGAGCAAGGCTGGGAATGGAACCCAGAACATGACGGTTTTCTTGTTTGGCTGGTGAAAGATTTAAACCGCCCTTCCCCATTCTTCTTATAACAGCATGTTAATGTGGACAGAGGCACTCAGTTTATTTTAAGCTTATGTCAATAACCGAAAAAGCTTTAAGCCTGGGCCATACCTATACATACATAATTATGAGACAATGACAATGACAAATTCTTTTATTTCGAGGATAATGAATAAGCACCCATGGGCTTTTTTACCTCCGGTCCCCGCCCTTAAGGATATATATGATAATAAAATAAAATAAAGCCCATAGCAATACACTTACACAGCTTACGGAAAAAATATCTACACAAAAATCCCCACAAAAATCACCGAAGAGAGAGAGAAAGAAAAAAAAAAGTAGCAACAAGTAAGAAAGAAAGCAGAACAGAAAACACAGAAACAACCGACAAAATAGCAAGAACCAAGAGCAAAACAAAAACGGCAACAACAAGGGGAGAGGGAACAACCAAATAGTCCCCCCTCAAAAAAGCAACAACAACCCCAAACCCAAACCAAAACAGAACCAAACAAAGCAAAACCACTATAAAATAAAGGAGAACAAACCACGTAAATAGTTTCATTTGGCTAACAGAAAGAAACGGCAAAAGTTCTTTGTGCTTTTATGGGAGGCAACAGCAATACTAAACTACATGAAACAAATATTGTAGAAGCAATTTGCATCCCCATGCACACGTACACACACACGCACACACACACACACACACACACACACACACACACACACACACACATACCCACACGCGCGCGCGCACTCACACCATGCATCAATGTCAACATAAACATCTTTATGAATATCATGTATAGTCATAGAGAAGGACATCTGCATTTTGGAATTAGCTATACATAATTGGTACGCTCAAAACAAGATATCAAAATAAAACATTCACTGAATCTCAAATACAGTCAATTTAGGGAGTAGAACTTAAAATATTAAATCTGAATAAAGCATTCAGCGGGATACTAATTGTAAATGCAACGATTAAATCTATAAGCAAATAATAAAAGGAGAGGGCGAGAGAGAGAGAGAGAGAGAGAGAGAGAGAGAGAGAGAGAGAGAGAGGAGAGAGAGAGAGAGAGCACAGTGCATTTTAAATCCATATGATATTGAATATAGTTTTCAATTCATCAACACTATCACCATTAGAACTCACTGTGATTTAACATTGTACATGTTAAGATCGTCCTAGAGTCATTATAAAGAAGTAGGATAGTGGAAAATTCCTTTTTAGAAGTCATTTTTCAATAACACAATAGCGATATACAAGTAAAACACTCACACTTAAACACAGAGAGAGAGAGGGGGGGAGGGGGAGAGAGAGAGAGAGAGAGAGAGAGGATAATTTGGTATAATGCAAGGGAGGATATATTTTCTTTGTTTCCAACAGATCAATTGTGGATTTTTATTTTTGATGCATCAAGTGGATGAAAAAATGACTTTTGAAGATTGTTAATGATTGGTGTTGTCTAAATGAGTCAGGAAGGGAGTTCCACAGCACAGGGCCTGAGTAAAGTAAGCTAGATTTGAACAAATCTATTCTTGGGATTGGGACACATGGCTTTTCAGTATTTCTGGAATGATTCATTGGGAACTTGTCTTTTAAGGATGAGGGAAAAGTTCCTGTCATTATCTTAAACATCATGATGCCTTTGTTAAATCTTAGTCTTTGGTGTAGGGGAAGAATATTTAACTGAGTATAATCCACTTCTAGTAAGGTAGTCTTCTTCAGAAGAACCAGTTTAAGAGCACGTTTATACAGACTTAATAATGGTTTCATAGTGTTTGCACTAGCAGAATCCCACAGGGTTGAAGCATAATCTATTCTTATAACAGCATGTTAATGTGGACAGAGGCGCTCAGTTTATATTAAGCTTATGTCAATAACCGAAAAAGCTTTTAGCCTGGGCCATACCTATACAGACATAATTTGAGATAGATAGATAGATAGATAGATAGATAGATAGATAGATAGATAGATAGATAGATAGATAGATAGATAGATAGATAGATAGATAGATAGATAGATAGATAGATAGATAGATAGATA
>CM054158.1:1115000-1117500 GCA_028751875.1 Rapana venosa
GAAGAAAAAAGCACTGATAGTGGGGAAAATACAGTTGCAGACAGCAATTTTTTTTAATGGGTGGCGCTGCTCTTGTGGCGACGTACTCTCCCTGGGGAGAGCAGCCCCACTGTCACACAGATAAATCTGTCGTGATTTAAGGTGGTATGAATAGGAATAGAAATACACACACACTTACACACACACACGCAAAACACACACACACACACACACACACACACACACACACACACACACACACACACACACACAAACCTATTTTCGCTGGTGTTATGCTGTGACAACGTGTACTGCTGTTTGTAGAGATAGCAGCCTGCATCTAGCATGGACAAAATGGTGAGGTTGCTGAAAACAGCCTCACATGCAAGCTTTCCGCCCTATGTGTCCTGACCATCTTGCCGTGATTCCCAGGTGTGATGAGAGACAGACAGACAGAGAGACAGACAGAGAGACAGACAGACCGACAGACAGACAGGGAACCAGTCTGGGTGGCCGTAGCATACATATTAAGCGGTGACACTCCCAAACAGCTCAAACAACGAGTACATAGGAAAAATTTAGATCACACAGTTCAGCATCATGCGTTTTATGTGTTTTGTTGTAGAAACCCAGCTCGAGGTACTCCTCACCTAATATTATGAATGTGCTTTTGCAAGTATTGCTCAAATTATGTTGTAGGTATAATGAATTTCTTGAATCTGATTGATGTATAAAGTATAATAATCCTACAAAGTAATCTCAAAGCAGCATCATTGCATCATCTTCATCACCTTCGCCTTTGTGCAGTAAAAGCTGAAAATTCTCTCTGATTCTGTGGCTGTTCTTGCTCTGCTCTCAGGGTAACCCCAGCTTTAGCTTCCCACACCCTTCTGCACATGTGTGATGAGTTTGTGTCCAAGCCTTAGAGGTCTGGAGATTCGTGGGAACCAGTCGTTGAAGGGACATTGCGATAATCGCCACCCCGGATGTTTTATTCAGCCTAGCTTTGTTGTCACAGACCTATTTTTGTTATCACTTTTATTGTGGATTCCATATGTGTCCTTCATGCTGCACTAGTATAGTGGCGACTAGGGCACTCCAAGCAGACTTCCCTGGGAGATCAGCCCAAATTTTTCACAAATAAATCTGCTGTAACTGGAAATAGCACACAGTACAATGGTACACATATTGCTGTACAACACAGTGCATTACTGTATTGTACAATACTTCTGACTTTTTCTGGCTTAGAACCCAACACCAGCAAGCAACAAACAATCAATAAAGACTATGGAATTGCCAGATTGTATATCTTTAAATTTCACTTTTACAGAACTTTTTCAAATCCTTCCAAAATTACCCCAAACCTTAGTGTCATTTTCTGAAGTCATTGTTCACCATCTGTGTGTCTGGTTTCAGGTCTGAAAAAGCGTTTCCACCATGGCCACAGAGACAATTCATCCACCACTTTCAGGGGGTTCCATTCACGAGGACCTCCCGGAAACGGAAGACGACCTAGCGGAAGACGAGGAAGAGGAAGTAGAACTGGAAGATGAAGAGCTTTTCATGACTCTGTCTCCAGAAGAGCGCCAAAGGTGGCAGGAAATGATGCAAGAAAGGGAGAGCAGTCTCAAAGCCGGAAAGGAACAGTTTGACAGATGGCGGGATAACTTCAACAGACGACGCATGTTTGCGGATTCTCGCACACGTAAACTGCAGGAAACGTACCGACAGCGTGGTCGTTTCTATGCTGATCTGTCAGTGTACCTCGCTTCTCTGCCAGGCAAAGGTCGCAGGAAAGGATCATCACGAAAAAAAGAAGAGAAAGGAAATGCGCCTGATTCTAACAATGAATCACAGCAGCAACAAAAGCAGCAGCAGCAACAACAACATCAGCAACAACAACAGAAGCAGCAACAACACGAGCAGCAAACGCAGCAGCAGCAGCACCAACAACAACGACAGCAGGAGCAGCAGCAACAACAACAAATATCACAGTCTCAGTCCCAACACACAAATGATTCCAGTACAGAAACGGTGACGGTGAAACCTCTTTTACCAGCTGTAAACTAGAGGATTAAATGTAAAACATAAAGTACTCTTCTGCTACAAGAAAACGCCTCTCTTTTTCATGGCTATCTATCACGGAGTGTGTCGCTTGCATCAGGTTACATACTTCCCGACATGGCATCAGGAATAAGGTTATATGTCATCAAAATTAGAAGGATTTAGTATATTTTCTCAATCACATATTATTTTATCTTCTCAAAATAACTGTGCAACAACTTACCATCAAGAAAAGTATCATTATTTTACTCTAAGAATAAAATTAGTGAAATGCTACAGATTCTCCTCCAAACAGAAACATGAGTACTTTATAAAGAAACATAGATTAAAGCCTTCGAATTGTGGATCGATAGAATGATTTCAAAAATTAATTAGAACAACAACATAACAAACGAACAAGTCCTCATTTTTTACTAAGAGTCTAACTTTTTTTTTAAAATAGCCACAACTCTTAAAC
>CM054158.1:1120000-1207500 GCA_028751875.1 Rapana venosa
TTATAGGTTATGGGACTCCTTTACCTTTTTTTCTTTTTTACAATGCAATACAATAATAATTATTATGATACAATACAATGCAATACAATAATTATGATACAATACAATGCAATACAATACAATATCTGGTATCTCTCTAGCGTGGGTACAATGGTTACATGAGGAAAAAAACCCATTCCACTTTAGATTCTTAGACAGAAGTTATACACCATGTAAGTGGACATGAAAGTTATGCAAGCTGGTTGCGCCTGCCTCTCTCTCTCTCTCTCTCTCTGTTTTTAGGGTTTTCTTTTATTTGCTTGCTTTTGGGGGAGGGGGGGGGGTTGTTGGGGGAGAGCTGTTTTGAAAAGGGTTATTTCCCCTTGTTTTTATTGTGAGACTGTATAAGTATTGGGGTTATTATTATTAAGATGTATCCCTACGGACGGGGACTGGATGTAAAAAAGCACATGTGTGCTTATTCATTATCCTCGAAATAAAAGAATTTGTCATTGTCATTGTCATTGTCTCTCTCTCTCTCTCTCTCTCTCTCTCTCTCTCTCTCTCTCTCTCTCTCTCTCTCTCTCTCCATTGCGGTCCCAGTTGGAGCCGCCATCCAGACGCCCGTTCAAGGGGATTTTCCCCTGGAGTTAACTTTAATGCCGACCCCACTCTCCCAAAAGTCCTTCGGGTGAGATTATGAGCGACTACGCATAGCACGGTCAAAGGGAAGTAATACGTGCTTTTCTCTCTCTCTCTCTCGCTCTCGCTCTCTCTATACACACAACCCCTTCATGAGGGGCCAAAGCCTATAATGAATAAAACTTTCGCATTCTCTCTCTCTCTCTCTCTCTCTCTCTCTCTCTCTCTCTCTCTCTCTCTCTCTCTCTCTCGAATTTGGATACGCTGTTTATAGGTCGTGCGAAGGCGCAAGATTCCAGAATATTTTGTTATCTCAGTAACAGAAGAATGCTGGGTGACACACGCACTGAAGTCTTCTTCCTAGTGGCCGAAACTTCAGACAGCAACTCAGGAGACCCCGACGAATGCCGCGCTACACCGAAGGCCCTCCAGGGGTCCTAAGAGCTTGTCCCTCATGGGCAGGTCAGTAGAGACAGATATCAGCCCTTCAGTTTTAAGTTTTAGCAGCCTAGGCTGGACAGGTCTGGAGGAAGTGTTCTTCCACTGTCATGGGAGAAGTGCCACAGGGGCACACCTCAGAATCACCAATGAGGAACTTGGTAAACTTAGTGTTGAAATCAGGGTGCTGCTTGAAGCCATCTTCTCTTTTTGCTTTTCCCTCGCTATTGTCTTTGCTTCTTCATACGTCACTTCCTGCTCCTCTAAAGGCTTCTTCTTCTTCTTCGTCGTCGTCGTCGTCGTCGTCGAACGCTCAGACAGCAACTATTGCTGTCTGTCTGTCATATCAACGAAACTGCGTTGCGCTGCCCTTAACAAGTATGTTGATATGAGAACAAGTCAACATGTAGAATGTTATGGACGAAGATATAAAAAGAAAGAATGTTTGAATAACACTTAACAACAAACAAGTTAATGCACAAAAGCCAAAAAGGGTTTTTGGGGGGTTCTTTTTAGCCGATTGGAGATAAGGTCACACACACACACACACACACACACACACACACACACACACACACACACATATATATATATATATATATATATATATATATATATATATATATATATATATATATATATATATATATATATATATATATATATATAAACACAAATGTATGAGTTCAAAATATTGATTTGAATAAAAAATAACGACGAAACACGTAGGTTTGTAAGATAAGGTTTGCTTGTTAAGGTTTGTATATATATATATATAAACTTACAACAACCACCCGCAGCCTACTTTTTTTTCCAGAAAAAAGCCTGGGTTTTGTGTGTGTGTGTTTTTTGGTGCTCAGTTATCATGAAGTCATGCCAGCCAGGTGCTCTGAAACACTGTTCCCCATGCATTCACATACAGTACAAACAAAATGCCTGGCCCTCCCCCCCCCCCCCCCCCCCCCCCCCCCCCCCCCCCACCACACACACACCTGCATGTGAGCTTATAAGAGAGAGAGAGAGAGAGAGAGGGGGGGGGGGGGGAAAGAGAGAGCTCTTCTCAGGTCAGAGGTCCTGATCTGGGATGTTGCACGTGCAGAATGATTTCTGTTCACCGGCAGAGGGAGCTGTCTTACCAGGCCTGCGCACTTGACTGTTCAGCGTGGTTTGAATATGATCTAGTCACTCTTCGGTTAACCGTTACTGACTCAATGCCTCTGCACGGACTGGTCAAGATGCAGTTTCTCTGCTCCATGCAGTTCCGACCTAAAGCCACAGGTAACTTCTTTGTTTGACTCTAAAGTTGTTATTCATGATTATTTCCACATTGTTGGAGCTAAAACGTAATGGAAAAACAATAGGGTTGTGAAAAGCGGTTTTGGTTTCTTCAATTTGTTTGGAAGGGGGGGGGGGGGGGGGTGGGGAACTGAATGAGGTGACTGCTCTGATATGGCTTTGTGGTCAGTTGGACTATTAACAATATGGAATAGAATGGTTTGGTTTGTTTTTATTCCTGGTTCTTGAGCGCTTTGATTTGTTGCTTTACAAGATTCATGGCTATATAAATTCCATACATTATTATTATTATTCTAAAATGTTGAGTAGATTAACATGCCCGGGTAAAATTTCACGTGTGCTCCCACTCCTGTACCTAGTTTTCATACTTTTAACTCATTTGGGGATTTTGCAACACTGAATTGAATTCTTTGAATGTTCCAACAAGTTAGCTCCCCTGTCCTAATTTCTTCCTGGACTAAAAGTAAAACGTTCTGCCTTTATTTTGGGAAACAATTTTTTTTTTCACCATTGAACCTAGGAGCTCCCCCTGTGGAATGACCAAGAAGCCTGATGGTTTTTGTGTCATTTCCCCATCCTTACTAATTTTTCCGACTGACTTTCCTTTTCAATTCTTGGAAAACTGAAACACCTGTTTCTGACTTGGTCCTTGTCTTACCCTCCCCCCCCCCCCCCCCCCACCACCACCACCACTACCCCCCAAAAATTCTCCATTTTAGAAACTTTTCTTCAAGGCTAACAAACAAATGAACAAGAAGAAAAAAGTCAAATCTTAACTGAAAATCTAAAACGATTTTGACGATTTCCAGATGTGTAATTTGTATTTCTATAACATTGTTATTCCTCCCCCCCCCCTTCTCCACCAACACCGGGCTACTGCAAATTCAATGTTTTGATGAGAGGTAGTTTCAACCGCAGAATCGAAGGGATCCATCAAACTGTATTGCAAAGATAGATTTAGGTGCGGAAAAAATGTTAAAATGCGTGCGTGTACGTTTTGGACGAAGCGAGTAGCCTAGGGCCTAGCAGACAACAAACTGTCCAAGGGAAGTAATTACTGATTGCGCGTGCGTGCGCGCGCAGTAAGTGAACAGTCGTCAAGTTTTGATGTTGGAGGAATTTGACTGTTCAAAACAAAGGCAAAATCTGCGCACTAAATCCTTGTAACTGACGAAAGCAGAGTTCGGAGGCTAGATTTACTTTGAGCAAAAAACACAAAGGTTTTCGCTTCGCTTGTGACAAATAGCATTAACCAGCAACCAATGGCGGGCAAGAGTGCAAAGACGAAACCAACTTCAGAGTCGACGTGGTCCAACGAAGTTTTGGCTTTTTGTTTGAACACAACTTGCTATGAAGCAGATAGGCTAGGCTACAAGGCTACAAACTTCGATGCCACTGGTGCGTAGGCCTAGCGCTCGGCTTTAAACGAATTGACCTGCTGATGCTGTACCTTATGGGAACGTGAACTAGAGGAATGAGCATTGTACTTTCGGTTTCCACCTATGGGCCCGTTGGGTCTATTTTCTTTGCTGACAAAATCGGTAGGTGTGGCATCGAAATTTATTGAGATAAAAACTGAAAATATTGTTTTTACTCCCGGTTTTAGTTTTTACTTTAAGCATACAAATTACAGTACACCAGTTTTGTGCTGATTGGAGAAAGATGTTACTCATGCTGACTGAATAGGGTTGTTTCCCCTCCCATGTTTCCATCCTCCTCCAAAAGTGACAGAATAATCATTTTGTTGATTGCAGTCACTCCCTTGGAAGAAGAAAAAGAAAGCATACATAAATGTATACACATTTCATTTCCCGTCTAAAATCACTCAATTTGAATAGATGTTAAACTGAAGATATCACATAAATTTTATGTAACACTCTCTCTCTCTCTCTCTCTCTCTCTCTCTGACTCTGACTCTGACTCACATTCACACACTATCCACAAATGTATACTTGTATGTGTACACATTTTCCATTTTTCAGACAGTGCCATATAATATTTAACTTATGTTTGTTTTTGTTCCTAGGTATTCTCCATCACTTTTGGACCTGACTTCTCACAGCAAATTACTATGGTCCTGTGACACATGATCACATGATGATAACCTTGTTTGGCCTTTATTAAGGGATTAAGGATGGAGGATTAAGGAAATGTCTAACATTAAAGATTCCTTTGGATATGGCACCTTAGAATGTTCATGAGATCTTTGTCAAGTTCAGAATGGGGATAAAAAGCCTTGCTTCATAGTTTTCCTACAAGTATGAGATCTTTGGCTTAAGAATTGGGATATCATTTTGTGGTTCAGAATTTTTGTGTATGAGGTCTTTGTCTTCGGAATGGGGATATTATTTCATGGTTCATACTTTTTGTCTTCAGAAATGGGATTTTATGCCATATTTCATAGTTTTGGTGTATGCAGTGCTTCATAGTTTTCATGTATGTTATCTTTGTCTTCAAAATGGGAATATAATGCTGTGCTTAATAGTTTTCATGTATGAAATCTTTGGATTCGAAATGGGTATTCTGACATGCTTTGTAGTTTTCAAGTTCTGTGTAGGGACTCTTTTCAGTCTGCTTATCCTATTTGTCTTCAAATGATCACTGGACGCCAAGCTTCTGATTGCATCAGTGCTCCTCACTAAAATATTTACTACTTTAGATCAGATTAGTAAAATTTAAATTTTAAAAAGATAACAAATTTAAAATGTAAAATATAAAAGATTAGAAAATAAAAAAATGAATAAAAAATGAAATAGGACATAATAAAATAGGATAAAACTATTTTTAAAAAATTTCAAAAGTAAAATTAGCAAAATAAAACAAAAACTAAAATAAACCAAACTTAGATAGGATAGAATAAAATAATTTAAAATAAACCAAAATTAAACTAAAATAAACCAAACTTAGATATGATAGAATGAAATATAATAAAAAATAAAACTAAAACCTAAAGGGGAAGGGTGGGCTTAGAGGAGAGCAATCTTGGTACCAGTGATCTTGATGTCTCTATCTACAAAAGTTTTGATACAGTGGTTAGGAGGGGCTGTGATTCCGTACTCCAGTCTTGCATCACTTCAGTAGTCATGAGGGCCTGTCACTCCAGTCTTCTCATTTCAGTAGTCCTGAGGTCTGTGATATTCCAGTCTTACATTATTTCAGTAGTCATGAGGGCTGTGCTATTCCATCCTTACATTATTTTAGTCCTGAGGGCTGTGATATTCCATTTTTACATCATTTCAGTAGTCCTGAGGGCTGTGATATTCCATTTTTACATCATTTCAGTAGTCCTGAGGGCTGTGATATTCCATTTTTACATCATTTCAGTAGTCCTGAGGGCTGTGATATTCCATTTTTACATTATTTCAGTAGTCATGAGGTCTGTGATCTTCCATTTTTACATCATTTCAGTAGTCATGAGGGCCTGTCACTCCAATCTTCTCATTTCAGTAGTCCTGAGGGCTGTGATATTCCAGTCTTACATTATTTCAGTAGTCATGAGGGCTGTGCTATTCCATCCTTACATTTAGTCCTGAGGGCTGTGATATTCCATTTTTACATCATTTCAGTAGTCCTGAGGGCTGTGATATTCCATTTTTACATCATTTCAGTAGTCATGAGGGGCTGTGATATTCCATTTTTACATTTTCAGTAGTCATGAGGGCTGTGATATTCCATTTTTACATTATTTCAGTAGTCATGAGGGCTGTGATATTCCATCCTTACATTATTTTAGTCCTGAGGGCTGTGATATTCCATTTTTACATCATTTCAGTAGTCCTGAGGGCTGTGATATCCATTTTTACATCATTTCAGTAGTCCTGAGGGCTGTGATATTCCATTTTTACATCATTTCAGTAGTCATGAGGGCTGTGATATTCCATTTTTACATCATTTCAGTAGTCCTGAGGGCTGTGATATTCCATTTTTACATCATTTCAGTAGTCCTGAGGGCTGTGATATTCCATTTTTACATCATTTCAGTAGTCATGAGGGGCTGTGATATTCCATTTTTACATTATTTCAGTAGTCCTGAGGGGCTGTGATATTCCATTTTTATATTTTCAGTTGTCTGAGGGTTATTTCCATTTTACATTATTTCAGTAGTCATGAGGGGCTGTGATATTCCATTTTACATTATTTCAGTAGTCTGAGGGCTGTGAATTCCTATATTCATTACTATTTCATTGTAGTCATGAGGGCTGTACTCTATTCTTACATAATTTCAGTAGTCTGAGGGCTGTAACTCTATTCTTACATAATTTCAGTAGTCTGAGGGCTGTAACTCTATTCTTACATAATTTCAGTAGTCTGAGGGCTGTACTCTATTCTTACATAATTTTACTTATTATCATTGAGGGCTGTCACTCTATTCTTACATAATTTCAGTAGTCATGAGGGCTGTCACTCTATTCTTACATAATTTCAGTAGTCGTGAGGGCTGTCACTCTATTCTTACATAATTTCAGTAGTCGTGAGGGCTGTCACTCTATTCTTACATAATTTCAGTAGTGTGAGGGCTGTCACTCTATTCTTAATAATTTCAGTTGTCGTGAGGGCTGTCACTCTATTCTTACATAATTTCAGTAGTCATGAGGGCTGTCTATTTTTACATAATTTCAGTTGTCGTGAAGGCTATCACTCTATTCTTACATAATTTATTCTGAGGGCTGTCACTCTTTTCTTACATTTCAGTAGTCATGAGGGCTGTCACTCTATTCTTACATAATTTCAGTAGTCATGAAGGGCTGTCACTCTATTCTTACATAATTTCAGTAGTCATGAAGGGCTGTCACTCTATTCTTACATAATTTCAGTAGTCATCGGGGCTGTAACTCTATTAATAATTTCAGTAGTCATCAGGGCTGTAACTCTATTCTTACATAATTTCAGTTGTCCTGAGGGGCTGTCACTCTTTTCTTACATAATTTCGGTTATTCTGAGGGCTGTCACTCTTTTCTTACATTTCAGTTATTATGAGGGCTGTCACTCTTTTCTTACATTTCAGTAGTCATGAAGGCTGTCACTCTTTTCTTACATTTCAGTAGTCATGAGGGCTGTCACTCTTTTCCTACAATTCAGTTGTCCTGAGGGCTGTCACGCTTTTCTTACATAATTTCAGTAACGAGGGCTGTCACTCTTTTACATAATTTCAGTAATGAGGGGATGTCACTCTTTTCTTACATAATTTCAGTAATGAGGGGATGTCACTCTATTCTTGCATAATTTCAGTAGTCATAAGGGGCTGTGATTCTATTCTTATTTCTTACATCCTTTCCTTGGGATAGTTTTTCTCCTCCTCCTTACCCTTTGACACATGGGTCCTAACTGGGTGGTTAAAGTCATGTGGATCATAAGCGGGTGCCTCTTCAGAAATGCCTGGCTGCCTGGAGGAAACTTACTTCATGGCCTTGCATGTGTAAGTATATGATCAATTGTATAGCTACAGTTGAATTATTACATAAGTTCAGTTGTCATCTTTGTCTGTGTAAACTTAGAAAAGTTTTTTTCTTGAAACGTGTCTAATTTGTAAAGAGCTTGAGGTTTTTGGTTGCTGTAGATATGGCAGTATGAAGATCTGGAATGAGTTAATATGTAGAAGTGACTCTTTGTTTGTAAGTTATATGAAAAAAAGGGTTTAGAGTTAGTTCATGGTCATTCATATCTTTGCATGTTTAAACACAGTAAATTGACTGCATTCATTTTTTTTAAAAGTTAATTTGAAAGGCTAATGAAGAATATGAGAGTGAAATCTGTCAAAAGTTATAAATCAGATTGGGATGTTTTACCTTTAGCCAAGATACCACCTGGAGTGTTCAGTGCTATTGATGGTAACTTACTGCTTTCAGGGGCTCTGTGATATTTTACCTTTAGCCAAGATACCACCTGGAGTGTTCAGTGCTATTGATGGTAACTTACTGCTTTCAGGGGCTCTGTGATTTTACCTTTAGCCAAGATACCACCTGGAGTGTTCAGTGCTATTGATGGTAACTTACTGCTTTCAGGGGCTGGAGTCAAGCATCTGTGACCTGACTTTTCACGACCTTCCATATCAAGCAGCCATCATGACCTGCCTTATCAAGCACCTGTGACCTGACGTGTGACAGCAGCCATCATGACCTGCCTTATCAAGCACCTGTGACCTGATGTGTGACAGCAGCCATCATGACCTGCCTTATCAAGCACCTGTGACCTGACATGACCTATGCCAGCAGCCATCATGACCTTCCTTATCAAGCACCTGTGACCTGACGTGTGACAGCAGCCATCATGACCTTCCTTATCAAGCACCTGTGACCTGATGTGTGACAGCAGCCATCATGACCTGCCGTATCCAGCACCTGTGACCTGACCTATGACGGCAGCCATAACGACCTGCCATATCCAGCACCTGTGACCTGACCTGACCTATGACAGCAGCCATCATGACCTTCCTTACCTGACCTATGATGGCAGCCATCACAACCTGCCATATCCAGCACCTGTGACCTGACCTGACCTATGACAGCAGCCATCACAACCTGCCGTATCCATCACCTGTGACCTGACCTGACCTATGCCAGCAGCCATCATGACTTTCCTTACCTGACCTATGACAGCAGCCATCGCGACCTGCCGTATCCAGCACCTGTGACCTGACCTATGACAGCAGCCATCATGACCTTCCTTACCTGACCTATGATGGCAGCCATCGCGACCTGCCGTATCCAGCACCTGTGACCTGACCTATGACAGCAGCCATCATGACCTTCCTTACCTGACCTATGACAGCAGCCATCACGACCTGCCGTATCCAGCACCTGTGACTTGGCATGTGATGGCAGCCATCACGACCTGTTGTTTCCTAAAAGAGAGGTAAGGCATTGCAGGACTTTGTCGGGTTTTTTTTCTTTTCTGACCAGATAATTTATCACTTCAGTCTTTGTCTTTGTTAGTCAGTTCCTTTTTTCAAGGGTTTTTTTGTTTTTTAATGTCAGATTTTGTAATTCCAAAATTTTTACTTTTTTTTAAAAACTGTTACTCTGTTTTCTTTTTTTATCTCTACTCTTGTTCATATACTCTTTTCTCACTGACCTCTCTCCTGTCTTAGTCTTGGATTGTGTTTATTGCTGTAATAGTGTTCATTGTTTTTCTGTCCACTATTTCCTTTTTGGTTTTCTTTTGATATTGTCCTTTTCATTTTGTATTGCTCCTTCCCTGTGGCCCCCCCCCCCCCCCCACTTTCCCTATTTTTCATTTTGTGATGTATGTCTGTTTTATCAGGTACCAGTTATGCGGGAGACTGCTCTGAAGTCGACTGTTGCCAGGCACTGTTCCTTGTTCATCACGAAAAAACTGGGCGCCCTTTATTTCAACTGGTAATCTTCTCAGAACCTGCACTCCATTTTGACAAGGTTTCCGCACTGTGTGGAAGAATCTGCCAAGTTTCGTTGCTTCCACCAATGCATCAAGTAGAAACAAGAAGTGCCACTGCCAAATTCCATGTAAGAAAATCACTCTACACACACACACACACACACACACACACGCACACACACACACACACGCACACACACACACACACACACACACACACACACACACACACACACACACACTCTCTCTCTCTCACTTACTCACTTTTCAGTTAATTTTTTTTACACACATACCCTCTTTTATTCCCCTGACCATTAGCAATGCCTGTTTTTCTCATCTATCATGTCTGTCCCTCTTCTTGCGAATCTGTCAGTCTGTCAATCTTTCTTTGTTTAAATTGTTTTTCTTAAACATCAAGAGATTTGGTTCTTCATACTTAACAAGGTTTTGTTTACTCTTATTACTTTTTCTTTGTTAGTCAACTTATGTTGTTTTTTTTCTCGAATTGGTACTTTGTACTGAAATTGTGTTGGGGGGGGGGGGGGGGTGTAATTTGTACATACATTTTTTTTTTTAATTTTAATTTCTTTTACTTTTTTTTTTATTTACCTGTGTTTTTAATTTTGCTTATACTCTTTTCTTAGTGACCTCTATCCGGGCCTAGTCTTTGATTGTGTGTAATTGTTTGTTCATTGTTGTTCTGTCCAGTTGTTTACCCATTTCCCTATTTTTTACTTTGTGATATACATCTGTTTCACCAGGTACCAGTTGAAGTGGGAGAATGCCTCTGAAGCAGACTGTTGCCAGGGTCTGTTCCTTGTTTGTCAGAGAGAGAAACTGGACGCCATTTATTTCAACTGGTAATCTTCTCCTCACCTGCACTCCATTTTGACAAGGTTTCCACACTGTGTGGAAGAATCTGCCTGTACTCTGTTGCTATCACCGATGTTGTGACTGCCTGGAAGATGTTGAAACAAGGAATGCCACTGCCGAAATCCATGTAAGAAAATCACTATTCTCATCATACTCAACCTTTGTAATAGATGTCATGTATACAATCTGAAAATGAGTAGAATGTTTTATCGCCTGAACTACATGGACAGGTTAGAACCTCTCTGATTATTTGTCACTATATTTATTAATAGGAAAAAAAGTTAATAAAATTTAGCTCAATTCAGTTCAAATACTTTACTATCCCACAAATTTATATAGGATACAAGCCATGCATAAAAACAGGAAAACATCACATAAAAATACAAAACGGCATCCAAACATTAGCACACAAAACGGCATCCAAACATTAGCATGCATGTATCACAAGATAAAAAGCACCCAGAC
The DNA here is from genome assembly GCA_028751875.1 of Rapana venosa. NCBI lineage: Eukaryota > Metazoa > Mollusca > Gastropoda > Neogastropoda > Muricidae > Rapana > Rapana venosa. Next base: position 1,131,047 of record CM054158.1, read on the forward strand.
ATCAGGAATATCAAGGCCAGAGATAGTCACCAGTGTAAAATGACATGCACTCATGCGCTCGCCAGGATGCACATGCAGATCTACACGCTTCCCCTGCAAGACACACAGTGGGCACCTTTGCACACACGCATACACCGATTTAAACCAAATTGTTATAACACGTTGTATAATGAAACAATTTCTTCTTCCTTTTTTGTCATGTTTCTCCCAAGGGAGGTTTGACATTGATGAGCCTTCTCCATCTCTGTTTTGAGCTTCCTCCTTATCTATGCCCCTTTCTCTAAGATCGTCTGCCATACAGGCAGCCCAGGTTTTGCTAGGTCTTCCCCTTGGTCTGTTTCCATCCACTACGAAGTTCATTCCTCTTTTTATGATGTGATGGTCTGCTTTCTGTTGAACGTGCCCAAACCAGCGCAGTCTATTGGTACTAGCTACAGACTTCAGATCATCAACTTTGTACATTCTCCATAGTTAATGAAACAACTATCAATTAACTTAATCCTATATTCTATTAACTTTGTACCTTCTCCATAGTTAATGAAACAACTATCAATTAACTTAATCCTATATTCTATTAACATGGTAAGGTCACAGTATGGAGATAACTTTGACTGTTGTTGACACACTTATTTCCTACCTGAGACTTCCCCTCATATCCGTCCCTACTTTTCAACAGCATCCTTCATCTCCTAAGTGTGTTCACGGGTGTGTTTGTGTGTGTGTGCGCATGCACATGCATAAATTTGAAATGTTATTCATTATATTTGAGGAAAGTTGCATGCGTGTAAATGATTTGAGTGCAAGCGCTTCGATTTGTTTGTTCTACAAGATTCAGCACTATATAAATTCCATATATTATTATTATTATGTTGAGATTTTTTTTAAATCAAGTTGAAGACGGTTTGTTTTCAATTCATTTGGTAAAGGTAAATTTTGCAAAGTTAGCAAAGTTTTTCTCATCTTTCATGTCTGCCCCTCCTCTTGCCAATCTGTCAGATATGTCAATCTTTTTTTCTTAAACTTCAAGAGAATTGGTTCTTCATATTTTACCAAGTTTTTCCTGGTTTTTTCTTTACTCTATTACTCTTTTTTTGCCTTTGTTGGTCAGCTTCTTTATTTTTTCTTTTTCTTAAGTCAGATTTGGTAGTTTGTCTAGACCAATTTTTTAAATAAAAAAACCCTCTTTTCCTTCACTTTTCTATTCTTGCTCATGTACTCTTTTTTTTTACTGACCTCTTTCCTGGTCTAGCCTTTGTGTTGTAATGTTTTTCTGCCCATCGTTTCCTTTTTGTCTTGTCTCCCCCCCCCCCCCCCCCCCCAACCTTTTGCCTATTTACTTTGTGATGTACATCTGTTCTACCAGGTAACCAGTTGAAGCGGGAGAGTGGCACTGAAGCCAACTGTCACCAGACACCATTTCCTGTTGATCAAGAGAAAAGAACTGGACACCATTTATTTCAACTGGTTATCTTCTCATCACCTGCACTCCAAGGTTCCCATGCTGTGTGGAAGAATCTGCCGGCATTCTGTTGCTACCACCAATGTTGCAATTGCCTGCAAAAATTAGAAAAACGAGAAATGCCGCTGCCAAAATCCATGTAAGAAAATCACTTTTCTCATAGAACATATGAAAATTGAAAATGAAGAGAATGTTTATCACAAAAAATTAACAAGGCATCCAAACATCAGTAGGCACGCATTACAATTTAAAGAGCACCCAAACATCAGCTATACCAAGGCCAGTGATAAACTCACCAGAGTAAAATCACATGCACTTGCTAGTATGCGTGTGCAGATTCGGATGCATGCTCAAAGCCCACACAGTGGGCACCTTCACACACACGCACACACATTTTAAGACAAACCAAACGGTTATAACAAGTTGTATGATATGACAAATATCAGTGAACCTAATCCTAATTTCTATTAACAAGGTAAGGTCACTGCATGGAGTTGAACTTTGACTAGATTTTGTTTTAGAATCAAGTTGTTAAAAGGCAGCTTGTTTTCAAGTCATTTGCTAAAGGTAAATTGTGACAGTGTTAGAAGAATCTTAAATTTTCACTTTAAAAGCAGTGAAATCAAGTGATTCACACCTCAGCTGATACAGCTGAACAAAGTACCAACAGTAGGCATCAACAGCTCTTAAGGCAGAGGGGTGACGGGGAATGATTGAAAGGAGGAGCTTTCACTGGCTGGCCAGATATGACCTTTGAGAGGTCTCAAATACCCCTACCTCCCACCCTCCCCAATCTCTCTCTCTCCCCCCCCTCCCTCTCTCCCTCACACACACACAGTTTGGCAGACTGTCAGAGTAGCACACACACAGACCCTCTTTTATTCCCTATTAGCAATGCTTGTTTTTGTCTGTCATGTCTTGTACTGTCCCTCCCTTTACGAATTTATCTTGACCCCCCACCCCCCCATATTTTCTGTTTCTAATACACTCGCACTCGCACAACACACACTCTCTTCTCTCCCCCCCCCTCCCCCTTTTTTTCTCTCTTGCTCGCTCTAACAACAAATTGAAGATGGTGTTTTAAAACATACTCTTCTTCATGAAAGCATGGCACAGCTAAAGAATCCACACCATAATTGCAACCATCAAATAAATGATAAAGGATACATCAAGAGCAAGAAAGATTGTGAATGCTATTTTTGCTATCAGAATATTATTTTGGCCTATTTTTGGTTATCGTTGGTTTTGAACTGAGTGAACGTTACTGGAGCCACTGAAACTGGATGAGGTGACAGCCCTGACGCACCTTTCGTGGCTGGTAGGGGCTGTAAACATGATAAAATGAAATGCTGGGAAGAGTGGATGACAAAGATGAAATAATTACAATAAATATATAGAATACATATCAACACCTTTGATTTTTGCTTTTTAATCTTCAGATCTCCATCACCGTGGAAGACCAGCACATCAAGAACGCAGCCAGTCGACGAGGAAAATAAAGTTATACCCCAGCCATTGAGGAGGATGAGGGCAACATCTTCAGACACGAGACCAAAATAAATGTTGGGAAAGAGAAATTCTTACTAACAAAGCAAATATTAAATCAAAGAAAAGAAGAAAAAAGACAAGGATTTAAAAAAATACAACAGAAAAAAAAAAGATTTGCGATCTGCTTGTAAATTGGGCAAAGTAGTACAACATAGTCATTATAAAAATGCAGACTGAGACCATGTTTTTGGTTGGTTTTTGCTTTTTGTTGTAGGGTTGTTTTTTTTTGCGTTTTTGTTTCAGGGGGTTCCATATGTATTTTAAACTTGTTTTGTGAAATAATAGAATGGCTGGCATTTCCAATACTGCCTGCTGTTAGTTGCCCTAAAAGAAAAGGTTTTGTGAAATAGCCATTGGCATTTCGACATTATAGAGAATATGGAGAATAAGTATGTTATAGTTCAATATCCATTTTGAATTAAAAGTGAATTGATTTTAAGTGAACTGCAAATGTATTTTCTAAAAATTCGAAGGATAATGGGACCAAAGTACTGCTGAGGAAAGATGCAAAATTAAATCTCCTTTGCCCCCACTCCCACGGCCAAACCAACTAGCAAGCAGCTTCAAATGCAATATATTCTAAAAATTGTGTGTGGTGTGTGTGTATGTATTATTGCGTGTGTGGTGTTTGTGTGTTGTTGCTTCGATTTAATGTCTGTTCACTCTGTGATATTAGACGAGTGTGTGTGTGTGAGTGGGTGGGTGTGTTTAAAGGGAGTAGATACATAGAAGACATTGGGTTGGAAGGAGGGGCAAGGAAGGGAAAGGGGTGTTTAGGAGGGGGGACGGATGCACATTTAGAGCAGACAGGGTAGAAAAGAGGGTTGGATGATAATTTTGTTCTTACATGGTTTGATTTTTTTTTTTTTTTTTACATAGTTTATTTTGGGATTTTAAAAAAATACAGCTTGTTCAGGAACGTCTTTGGCTTGGAATCACTTTTGATTGGGACAGTCGGGAATTTTTTTGGGGGGATTATGCGAGTTGTTCAAAACTCTTATGCTTGAAATTCTTTAATGATTTGGGCAGTCTTTTTTTAAAATCACTATTTGATGGAAGTTGTTAAAAAATTTCTTAGGCTGGAAATTTGTGAACACCGAAGTCCAGTGCGTAGCATTAGCTATTGTTAGGACTGGCGATTTTGATTTAAAGCCCCATACTATTACGAGCTATGTACCATTGTCTAAAGCTACATACCATATTGTCTATGTGCTTATTGCGTCCACATGCATTCTAGCATTCAGACGACCTGTTGACGGACAACCCCTGCATGCTGTTGACTTTGAATACTAACCCTAACAGTAACCCCAACACTAACCCTAACCCTGGCCCCACATGTGGACACAAAAGGCAGGTGGATGACATGGTATGCTGACACAATGGCTAAAAGTTTTTCTTGGGGTTGGTAGGAGGAGGGGTGCTAGAAGTTAAGTGAAAGGATGCTAGGAAAGGGAGGGGGGTGAGTCGAATGATTTGGCATATGGGGATGGGGAAGAAGTGCACTGAGGATGGGGATAGGGGGCGGGCAGTCTTTCCAATTAGGTTCAGGGGAGGGTTGGGGCAGCTAACATTTTAAAAAAAGGCTTATTTAAAAATATTTAAAAACAAAAGTGCTGGTTTTTAGAATGTATGATTGAATAATCTGGGTTTGCATTTTAGAAAGTATGATTGAATAGTCTGGGGTTGCATTTTAGAAAGTTTGTTTAAAAACAGAAATAAGGGCACTAGTTTTAAAATGCATTGTTGAATAATCATTGGGATAAGGTACTGGGAGACGGTGAGGAAGCATTACAGAAAAGGAGCGCTTTTTAAAAGAGGTAGAATGTTATTGCCAGTGGGGATGTTGAGTATGTAAGTGTATGTATGTTACCGCCAGTGGGGGGGTGTGAGTGCATGCGTGTGTGAAGGAAAGGATTTGTGCTGCAGGCAGTGATGTTTGTTTTTTGGGGGGAAGGGAGAGGGGGATGGGGGTATTAAGTAGAAAAAAGCTACTAAAAAAATTGTGTGTGGTTTAAGGAAATCTTAATTCCTGGATTTTTATAGCTATGATCAACATTGCTTTTAAAGATTTGCCATAGCTTGAAGAGGATAGAGGTGAATAATTGGGAATGTCACATTTAGAACATGTTTGCAGTATTTAAAACATAAATCTATACACCTTATTCAACAGCCTTGTATTAGAAAAGGCATTTTTGCATAAGGAAAACATTTTTGCCTTTCATTCTATCATGTGTAAAGATTACAGGCATTTCATATTGTATCCTTCTTACCATTTTCTTTGCCATAAGTCAGGGACATGCCCATTACCCAAGTCATTGTGTTCCCAGCCCATTAATATGCTCCATTTGCATCTCTCCCAGCAGTCTTTGGTTTTCATTGTCAGCACAATCATACTTTTTTTTTTAGGGGATGGGGTTGAGGGGTCAAATCTGAACAGGAAAAAGATGTTGGATGCCCCACAGTATTAATAAATAAAATGAAATAACAAAAATCTTTAAAAGAAAATGAAATGAGAAGCATAAAGGGATAAAGAGGAGGTTGGGGTGCCCCCACTAGCCAAAATCTGGTTGTATTGGCAAGGCTAAAATGAAAGATTTTACATCAATCAGTGCTTATCGCAGTTTGTTTTATACACTGCTTTTTTTGCATTTGCCCAACCTTCATACTGTATGTTAAGTCCACTTGTGCTTCTTTTCTGCAAATGTGGAACTCCACTTCAAATGTGTGTATTCTAAACTTGGTATAGCAAATGTTAGATGTATTCTAGCAGACCACTGTGATAATTCGATATGGTGCAGGTTGTGGTTTTGTGTTTAGCCTAAGCCTTTTTTTTTTTTTGCTTTTACTTTGTGCTCTCAGGAAAACTGGGTTGTGTATAAAACTAGAAAATGGTTTAGCATGTGCGGTGTTGGTTTTTTTAGTAGTTGGTTGTGAACTGTTAACAAGAAGTTGTATGAAAGCCTTGGTTGCGTTAATTGTTTTGCTTTAAATCATTGTTCATGTAGAATGTGCATTTTAGCAAGGAATGCTGATGGACAGTCTTGTATTTAAAGCCTTTACTTTTCCACATTTTTCTTCTTGTCAATCACATCTTTTGACATTTTTGTATTGAAACATCTGGAATTTTTATGGACTTAATTATGATAATAATAATAATAATAAATGGAACTTATATAGCGCTATATCTTGCAAAGACAAATCAAAGCGCATGCATTCAACCTAATCTTACAGTCATACAACCAATGACAATAGTTCAGATATTACATAGTATGCTGCAGACCAAATCTATGAAATAAAATTGCAATAGTCAATTACCAATATTTATGTTCATTTTATCTTTGCTTTTTTATATACTCGATTTAAAATATTGAGCAGCACAAAGTGAAGCAGTCGATTGCTGATGTCCATTTTCTCATTGTAGATGGTAGAAATTGTGTATTGTCAACTGCTGTGTTGCCCACAATATTCTTAGATCATTATTCCAACATAGCCTGACATCATTGTTGTTAAAAGTTTGTAGTGACTGTGGTTTTGCTCATGAAGCATGTGGCCATCTTCAGCTTAACCGGTTCCTCAGCTGTAAGGGACGTGCATTTGTTGTGTGGTTTCTCTTCCACCATTTTTTTTTATACTACACTTTTTTTGTTCTCCTGCATAAACAGCAAGCATAGTAATACTTGAGTGTGACCCAGTTAAGCTTTCCCATTGTTTTTTTTTCATTGTCCTTTCTACAATGAATTACATACTTAAATTTACATGTTCAGCAGGGTATTTTTCATCTGATGCTTTACTATCCATTTTAGAGGCTGGAAATTTTCTCAGCATGTCTGGGCAGCAGTGTACTTGGTTTATTTGCTGTAAAAGCCCTCCACTGTGTTTGCTGCCCTCTCCCCCCTTTTCCTATCATTCCAGGGTCAGAATTAGTTTTCTGCGAGTTATTTTACAATGTATTGCAATTGAAGCTGCTTTTCAGTTGATTTTACTCCAATGAAATGAACTGGAAACCCCATTTGCCCATTTGCCAGAAGCCCTCTCCCCCCCCACCCCCTTTCCTATCATTCCAGGGTCAGAATTAGTTTTCTGCGAGTTATTTTACAATGTATTGCAATTGAAGCTGCTTTTCTGTTGATTTTACTTCAATGAAATGAACTGGAAACCCCATTTGCCAGAAGTATGTTAACCTTTTCGGGGTTGCAAGTATTGTCAGTGGTTTCCTTGCTTTGTTGATACTTTTTTTTCCCCCCCCCCAAATCCTGTTAAGCTTGTTCACGAATCTCAACTGGAAATGTATGAATGTGTGGATAAACTTTTACATCACAGTTTTACTTCAGTTATGATAAAATCCAAACCTGCCCTTGTTAATGAGTGGCGATGTTGCATATTCTTTAGAGGATGAACAGTTTTGTCTGTGACCAGTATTGCTATTTTTCCTCTATTTCATAACAGCCATGTATAAAATGGACAAATGTATACCTTAAAGTTTAAAAAAACAAATGGTGAGCACACACCGCTGACACTTGACTCCCCAACTGACTTTATTTTTCTGGGAAAAATATAAGCATTGCACAACTCCCTCTTATAAAACTTCAAGCTGATGCTTTTGGTTGTAAATGTAACATGGCTTGAATTACGAAGCTTTTTGTCACTTGTGTTTTACAAGCTGATTGGAACAAATATGTTATTATAGTCTTGAGATATTTTCAAATCATGGTGTGAGAATTCATTGAACGCGCAGACAGCAACTATTTGTTATATGAGCGAAATTGCGTCATGCTGCCATTGCCTGACAAGTTGGGTCCAGTGCATCCGACTTTGGCATAAGAGATTATCTTTTACGTCTTTCTGGACAAAGACCAAGAAGGACCAAGAAGGAAGAAAATAGACAAAAAGTTGACGGGAAGAAAAGAAATGAGGCAGAAAGATTGATAGAAAAGAGGACATTTCTAGCACCTAATTTTCAAGAATGTTGGGATGCTATTTATACTGACAGGCCCCAGTATCCCCCCTGGGGAATGTGAGAATTCAAAAGCGAACAAGTCAGTTGGTCAGTCATTGTCACTGCTGGTCAGAGCATTGGGAAAAGCCTACCTCCCCCTTCAGCCCCCAAAAAGAGGTTGGAGTTAGGGTTGGGTAGCCGGCTCGCAGCTGAAATAAAACAAAATGAAAAGGAAACTTCAGAATGATTTACGAAAACCATTGTCAGAACTTGATGAAAAGCATTACATGTGCAAATACCATGAGACAAATAAAAACAAACTTTTACCAAAATCTTTGATATGAGTTATTCTCATTAATGACTGTTTACAGGCGTAGGGTATGTGGGCGACGTTTTGGATGTATTTAACACCTTTTATCTGTACTCTCTCTCTCTCTCTCTCTCTCTCTCTCTCTCTCTCTCTCTCTCTCTCTCTCTGTGTGTCTCTTGCTCCACATCCTCGCCTTCAAATGTACTCGGTCTATCAAATATACAGGAACTGCATGGGTGATTTTACTTCTGTATTAAATGGAATTCTGTATTGGCAATTTTCTTTTTTATATATTATTATTAAAGGAATGTCAGATTCAAGACCTTAAATTTATTGAAAATAACCACCTGTGATAGAAAGCTCCTTGAAAACCCTTGAAAATCAAGGCTTGTCTATATAAGTATTGGATGATGATACAGGTACTTTATGTTGTGAACAAAATAAAGGTTCAAATGCGTGTGAGTGCGTAGACAAACCTGTGTAGTGTCCAACAGAGGTAACTGCTAATTTGGCGCATGCGTAGTAAGTCACTGGAAGTTCTCTACTGATTGCAGAAGTTGATGGATTTTGGTCATTTAAAATGACAAAAAAGGGGTAAAAACATACCATTCAACACAACGCTTTAACAGTAACTTGGATGTTATGCCTATAACTATTGTAAGTGAAACGATCTTTCCTGTAACACGCATACACACATTCACATGCATGTATACAAAATTGATTCATAAAAATTGGAGGTTTTACGAGTTAGTGTATTGCCAAAATTGAAAACACACAGACACACACTGTGACCACTACACTATGTGCATAATGTTCACAAACCCATTCGCATGTACACGCACAACACACATTCTGTGACCACTATACTATGCACACAATATTCAGTGTCTTTAAAACGCCTATGACAAGCCAGAGTTAATGTGCATTGAAAATGTTTTCATGAATCGAGACCATGTTGGCATTTGACTATTTTTGCCTTCTTTTTAGATTTTCTGTGTGTGTGTGCATTTGACTATTTTTGCCTTTTTAGATTTTCTGTGTGTGTGTTAAAAAGTAGAGGAAAAAAACAATTTCTAAAACTTTTCATACAAGGGCAAATTAAAGAAAAGCCCCCCCCCCCCCCCCCCCCCCCCCCCACCCACACACACACACCAAATAACCAAAAGAAATAAAAGCAACCAAAAAACTAACAACCCTTCCTACCTCCAATCTGCAAATAACAGAAAGGAGAGCAAACAAACTGGAAAATACATAAACCAAGAAAACAAAAAACAAAACCCACACAGGTACCATGGGGCTTTTACAATCATAAAAAATACAGATTTAGCCTTGAAAAAACACTTAAGACACATATCCATGGATTTCTTCCATAATGCATTTTGTTCAGTGTAGTAGCTTTTAGCCTATACCAAAGAACCCTACATACCTTGAAATTGCCTGATGCCAGCTGTGGCTGTTGTGTCTTAAGTGGATTTATGTCGCTAATTGGCTTAGGACATTCAACTGAGCAAACACGGTCAAAAAATAACTAGAGGGTTTTTTTTTTCAAAATAAGAAATTATTAAATCTATCTTTTATTATTTTGGGTTGTGTTATCATCGGCGTTGACAGAAAATGATGTACTGAGCAGTTAAAACAAAATTTTCCAGTTACTTTTGGGCCGGGGTCCGAGCAGATGAACGTCTTGATCCAGTTAGGGACAAAAATACTACTTAAGGACAGCACAGGCGGGGCCGATTGGTTCCAGACCTTCCTGCAGCATCTCCCAGAATTCTTCACTAGCCTAATCCAAGATGGAAAACATGGCGTCCTCAGAGTTAGATGTTATGGAGGTAAGTGGCGGAAAAAAGTTATAGAAAAGTTACTAAGTTGGATGGAATGACGTTGAAACTCCTGTCATACAACTCGAGGATTGAAGACGTTAACAATCGGTATTCTTGTTTCGATAGATTATTATTTAAGACTCGAAAGAGAGATCAATCAAATCGAAAACAAATTCTCTTCATAAAAGTTCGACCTAACCCATAATGAGTAAACACAGATCAAAATTTTCATCCAGTTCCTGGAGGGAGTGGGAGAGAGAGAGATAGATCGATTGATTGATTGATTGATTGATAATCTTCATTCCCAAGGTTACAGATAAGTATTGTTAGCCCTATAGTTCCCCCCCATTCGGCCCTTGAGAAAGGGGGGGGGGGGGGGGGGGGGGGGGGGGGGTCCACTTGTTAAGGAAACGCTGAGGGAATAATGGAATGGCAATATTGAAGAAACACACACACAGTGACACAAGCACCCATGCATGCATGCACACACACAGTCACACACACACACACACACACAGTGACACAAGCACCCATGCATGCACACACACAGTCACACACACACACAGTGACACAAGCACCCATGCATGCACACACACAGTCAAACACACACACACACACCACACGTACACACACACACACACACTTTTTCAAGTCATAAGTTTCAGCTTAGTACATACACTAATTCAATCAATTCATTATGTTATTTCGAGGATAATGGAATAAGCACTGGTGTGCTTTTTTACACCCAGTCCCTGTGTATATGCTGATGCAGTTTTGTAAATTTTGTCATTTGTTCCCACCAGCACACAAAGTGTCTACTCTTCTGAAAAGGGGAACAGGTTATAAATGTGTGTGTCACACACACACACACACACACACACACACACACACGGAATAAAGGCACTGACAGATCTATACTTTAAGTTGATCTGGGAGATCTAAAAAAAATACCCACCCTTGTTTGACCATATTCCATTATAGATTATAGAACCCACAGCTTTAAAAAAAAAGAAGGTTTTTTTAGTTCTTTTATTTTGAGAATAGTGGAATAAGCACTCATGCTTTTTTAACATTTTTACCTCCAGTCTCCTTGTGTATGCAGTTTTGTAAATTTTGTCATCCATTCCACCAGCACACAATCACCAACTCTTCAGAAAAGCAGAACAGATTTTAACATGTGTGCAAGATGTTTTGTGTGCGTTTGCACACAGGACTTCAGTTTATACTCTCATCATAAGTACTTTAGGGGAGAGTGGTATCGGCACTGATACTGCAGCCTTCGTGGACCCACAGTCTTAACCAGGATTAAAAGCATATGTTTTTCTGCTTCCAACTGCTTTCTATTACTATTAGTTACCGAAACTTTTGCTGATTAGAGTAGTTCCACAGAACTCTTGTTATTTCTCTATTATGATTCAATATATAATTTAAAAAATATTTTGGTTGTTTTTAGGAGGTTTTTTGTTGGTGGTTTTTGTTGTTTTTTTTATGGGGGGAAAGGGTAAGGGGTAAGGGTGGAGAATGTTCCTCAGCCAGAGCTCCAAGATTCATCAATGGTGAGATTTTGAGTATGCTTCTTCTTCTTCTTTCTTTTTCTTTTTTCTTTCATCTGCCACTGATGCCTTTCGGCGTCGCGGGGAGACACAGACGTCTGTCTGCAGCAAGGCGGGAGGCTTGATGTAGTGAGTATGCGACTGTTTTTAACAGACCATGAACCCATTGAAGGTAGCCGCATTCCGACTTTGGGAACAACTCCAAGTTTAAATCATATCTCTTTGTAATGGAGCACTGATGCTTTGTTTGGGGTTTTTTCCAGACGAGCATGATGTCTCAGTCATCCATGGTATCAGCCTCAGGGTCCATGTCCATGAGGGAAAAATCGCAGCTGAAACGACGCATCAACAAAGAGCACAACAGCAATTTCCGCGCGGGTTATGTGCCGGTCAACGAGACCTACTTGCACAAGGCTGGCATTCGGGGCCGAAAGAGATTCCTGCTGTACGCCTGCTTTGTTTTCCTGCTGGTTACTGTCGTGCTGAATACAGTGGTATGTAACTGTGGTGGCTTTTAATGTTTTATGCCATTACGGTTAGTCTTGTGTGTTGTTTTCTGTTGATGTTTTTTTGTGGTGTTGGTTTGGTTTGGTGTAGTGTGCGTGTGCACATGCGTGTGGCGTAGTTGTGTGTTTGTGTGTGTGTGTGCATGCACATGCGAGTGTCACTGTGTGTTGTCTGTGAGAATGCGTGTGTGTGTACGTGTGTGCATGCATGCATGTGTGGGTTTTGGTTTTGGTGGGGGGGTTTTGTTGTTGGTTTTTTGTTTTTTTTGGGGAGGGGGGGATATGTTTTTTTTTTTTCTGGTTGTTGTTTTGGGGGGTGAGAGGGAGGGGCTTCATCAAGGATAAGTGATTTTGTGACATTTTGAAGGTCTGTTTATAGCCTTTAGGCCAGTGTGACATTGAAATTGCTTTTTATTTTGTTTCAATCTAGGTAACAACCTGGCTAATTTGGCTCTACCTTTTTACATTGGTTTTATTTTAGGTAACAGCATGGCTGATGTGGATCTACCACATCACGCACCGAGGAATGGAGCCCATGGAGTTTTCCCACAGTTCAGCAGGCTATCTGCTTCGTTTCCTGGAGCCTGCCCGATTCCACACTCTTCTGCTGAATGATGCTTTCCTGGGAAGTCGCTACAACAGGAGCCTGGTTTTCACAGGAATTGATTCAGAAGTAATTTTCTTTTGTTGGTATTATACATGTGTAGCATAGAAAAGATTTCAGTATGTAAGAGAGATTGCTTCTTATGCTTGGAAAGAAAACAGACCAAGTGAAGATTTTCTGGAAAATCAGAATGCCGAAGTACACAACTACAGTCATACAACTTTAGAAAGCCAGGAGGAAACAAGACAGAATGTAGATCATACTGCTTATTCTTCTCCGTCCAACTCTGAGACAGCAGCTATGATTGTATGTCATGTGAGCGAAATGTGCTACACTACCGTTAAGCTCCTGACAAGTCAGGCTCAGCACATACAGCTTCAGCAACAGACAGAATTGTTATCTTTCTGGAAAAAAAGGTAGGAGAATGGACTAAGAAGGCAGGAAAAAAAATAAGGAGGTGACAGACAGAAAAGGAATAAGGCAGAAACAAAGAAAGGGATTGAAAAGAGGGAATTTCTAGCTCAGAATTTCCAGAAGGTGGGGATGCTATTTATACTGATAGGCCCCCAGCATCCCCAGGGGGGAAAAAATAGTGATTATAAAGCCAGTGACAAGGTCTTTAAAAAGAAATTCCATCATTCTGGGAAAGTCTGTCATTTTGCAAAATTCAGTTTGACTGCATAACTCTACAGTGTCCTGATGTCAGAAATGAATTCTGAATGTACTAATCTAATCTTGTAGTGTTTGTGGTGTTTTGCTGCTGCTTGATATCTTGACTAAACAGTACTTTTGCTTTGTTTTCAGTTGGTTCTGTCAACAGTGGAAGCAAAGAATGAATCAGCGGGTAGGTGTTGAATGCATAGCTTGTTCTGTTTCTGTTTCTTTGTTCTGAACAGTCTGTCTATTTCTTTTGTCCTTTTTTAAATTCCTTATTTCTATTACTTTCCCATGTTTGGTTGATTGGTTGTGCATTTTTGTTATGGGATGGTTTGGTTCTGGTTTTCTTTCTTTTTTTTGAGGGGGTGGGGGGAAGGAGTTTGCTTCTGTTTTATCACAATTCAACTGTCATCATCTTGACCAGCTGGTTGGTTGGTTGTGCGTTTTAATCTTAGTGTGTCTTTGATTGTTTCATTTTCAATATCAGCTTTCACAGTGCCACAAATTGACCTCTTATGTAATGCATGTAAACATAATCAAATTTTAACTATTTTCAATTGGTGTCTGTTGAAATGAGTGTTGGGTTAGGGAATTCACAATTTAGGCCCTCCTTCTTTTGGTATTAAAAGCGGCACACACACATCAGTTTGTTCCATAGATAAAAACAAAACATGAAAACATACAGATTCTTTTATTTTATTTTGAGGATATTGGAATGAGCACTCACATGCTTTGTTTTTACATCCAGTCCCTGTGTGCATGCAGTTGTGTGAATTTTGTCATCCATTCCCACTGGCACACAATGGCCTACTCTTCCAAAAAGTGGAACAGGTTTTAATGTATGTGCAAGATGCACTGTGTTGTTGTTGTCGTTGCTTCGATTTTACCTCTGTTCACTCAAAGTCATATTAGACGAGATGTACTGTGTGCATTTGCACATACAGTTTGGTTTAAAACCTCATCTGAAGGACTTTCAGGGGGATTGGAGTCACATTATTGTTAACTCCAGGGAGAGAAAAATCCCCTTGAACAGGGTTCAAACCTGGGTCGGAAGATCATGAACACAATGTGCAATGTTCTAACCACCAGGCACTTTTCTAGTACTGGTTGAATGCACCAATAAGTTAAAACAGCACCAACCAACCAGACAGCCGCAACAACAACAAAAGCAACACCACCCAACAACCAGTCACACAAAACCCACTTTACAGCAGACATTTTATTCGACAAAATGCTTCACTCCTACTGTCTACTTTTGATTTGATTTTTTTTTTTTTGGACTACAGTTGAAGTTGGGAAGGATCAGATCCAGCTGTTTGTGGATGACCTGCAGCTGAGGACCTCAGGGAAGCAGGAGGCCTTCTCCCTCAGCAACATGAAGGTGACCCAGCTGAAACGCCTGAAGAATCTGCACGTCGACCTGCTGCAAACCTCGCAGGTAAGTCCGCACTATTTTGTGACTGTTTTAAGATATAGAAAATTTGTTTCTTTTGTATTTTTAAGCAGGGAATAAATCTCTCCCCCCCCCTCCTCTTTTTTTTTTTTAAACCTGGATTTGTCCCCTCTTGGGTTTTTTTCCTGTGGAAGTAAATACCAGTTTTTCTCAGTGTGATGGGTTGGTGGGGTGGGGTGGGGGGGTGTCCTAATTGCCTCTCTTGTGGATAGAGTAAATGGGACACACCAGGACATTGTGCGGGGTTCTTTCTTTCTTGGGTGGCGATTCTGACTTCTCCTACCATATACTTTGCGTTTACAATGAATTGTAGAAATAAATATAGCCTCTCTGTTAGAGAGGCCACATTACTCCTCATTGTTATTCTGATTGTGCTTCATAGCTTGGAGGTTGTTGCAAAGGTGGGAGCTAATTTATCTCTTCTCTGTTACATTAGCAAATCAGCATATCTTTTTGCATCATAGTATCAGGCTTATCGATCCTCCTGGGTTTCTCTACATGGGACATGAGCTGTTTACATTCTGGCTTTTTGTATGGTGTATGGTTCTTTTTTATTTTGTAAGATGTATGGTTCTTTTTTATATCAGTGAATTGTATATCAGTGGATTATCAAGGGTTCCCAGAGGTCATAAATAAGTGATGATAATAAAGCCTAAAATTGTTAAAACACACACACACACACACACACACACACATATATATATATATATATAGATAGATAGACAGACACCCACTTGATTTTTCTGAAGCTCAGTATATCGGATCAGCTGAGGTGACTAAAGGTAAAATCATCCTGGCTATTAATTAAAATCCGAGTCATTATTTCAGATTTTTTTACATATTTTTCTAAAGAGATAACACTGTGAACACAAGTACTGTAGAATTTCGTGATGGGTTTATTTCCCAAAATTATGATAGTACGTGTGTGTTTTCCATGGTGCAGGTGAAGAACGCTCCTGATTACAAGGACCTGAACATCGAATCCTGGAATGAGATCCAGATCAACGGGTCGACAGGAGTCAAGACAACCAGCTCCAAGGAAACAGAAATTCAGGCTGAAAATCTCCGCCTGATTTCCAGGGTCAGTACACCATGTGATGTGCGCGGACAAGGAGTGCTTTCTTTTTTCTTTTCTTTGCAGTGTGTGTGTGTGTGTGTTGATTTATTTATTATTGTTTTTTATATAAAGATCTTTGCATCTACACTTTGTATGTGTACGTGTGTATGTGTGTGTGTGAGCTAACGAACATACACTAAAACAGTCTAAAGGATTAGAAAGGACATTGTCATTATTTCTATTTCATAGTGATGATGTGATCACAGGGGGTTTTTTGTCATTTATTATGGTGATTGATAAGAACAATGTTGTCAGTAAGTGATAATACCAGCAGTGGTGGTGATAATGATAGTGATATTGATACCTCTTGTTACAGATCTGAATCATTCTCCTGTCAATTTTTGATTTCATGAAAATGAGAAGAAAACTCCGTCATTGCCATTTTTATCCTCATTGTGCTGGTTTCAGAACGGAACAGTGGTGCTGGACGGCCGGGTGGTCATCAAATTCACCAACGCTGATGGCGTGCCAAAGAACGGCACCGGGGACTCCAAGATCAACGCCAAGCTGTGCGTGTGTGGGCGCAGCGGTCTTCTGTTCACCGTTCCTGTCTGGAAACCGGGGATGGGCTGTGGCTCAGTGGCCAGGGATCAAAACCCTTGCGTTGCTTGAACAGAGTTTTGGCATGCTTGGCCTTGTCTGTGCCAGAGAAGAAAAAACGTAAATATGTGCTTGCCTGGAACTGGGACAGTCGGAATAAGAAAACAAAAACAAAAAATCATTGTAGTGCAAAGACTTTAAGTGTTAAAAATGAAAGACTATGGGTTTTTTGGGTTTTTTTTCTCGGGGAAAATGAGTTGAGGATTTGGAATCTGGAGTTTTCAATGGGTGTCTGTGGAAAGTGGGCAAGTTTTAACCTTTATTGCTCATTGGGAATCATGGTGTAAATGCAAATTTCGTTTCTGTGAATATTCCTGTGAGAATGTGTGGGTGTGTGCAATTTTACATCTTTCTATTTTTGTTTATTTATTTATTCTTTTATTTTGATGGTAATGGAATAAGCACTTGTGTGCTTTTTAAAAAAAAAACTCATCCAGTTCCCATGTGTAAGCAGTTGTGTAAATTTTGTCATTATTTCCCTCCAGCACACAATAGCCTACTTTTCCGAACAGCTGTACAGGTTTTAACAGGTGTGGAAGATGTTCTGCGTCCGTTCGCTGCAGGACTTTAGTTTATTGTCTCATCCAAAAGACTTTTGGTGGAAGTGGGGTCGGCACTGTCGTTAACTGCAGGGAAAAATGTCCCCTTGAATGGGATTCGAACCCGTGTCAGCAGATCACGAGTGCAATGCGCAATGCTCTAACCAACCAGGCTATCTCGTCCCCAGTCCCTATGCTTGAGTGAGATAATGCACATGTGTGCCTTTGTGCTTGTGTATATTCATATGAATTTATGCATATCTATATAAGAAGGTTGTGGTATAAGTTTTATTTAAATGTACGAGCATGGTCACAGTATGATGAAATTATGTTATATGGATTTGGTCTCATTTGTGAGTGTGGTTTCTATATGATAGTGTTTTATTTGATAAATATGATTTTATATGTGAGTGTGGTTTCTAAATGATCAGATTTTCTTTTCTTTTTTATGAAGGTCCAACGCTCATGATAATCTTGTCACTAGAATGAATCCAAATATGTGCAATAATTGTATAATTGTATTTTAACCTTATTAGCCTGAGTGATTGTTAAAAAGTTGCTTACGCTCTGTTGAGAATTGTAATATATACAATATTGTATATTTATAACAGATTATGAACTGTCTGGTCCCTTGAAGTTTATCACAGAACCTGTCTGTTCACTACTTTGATAGTCAGTTTGTACATGTGTATATGATAAATGTTGTGTAAATATTGGGCCTTAACATATTGTGAAAATAGCAGAACTCTATATTATAAAGTTTGGTGCTAACAACTTTGACACATGAAGCAATATGGAGAATGTTTTTGGATTAGTTCACAGTCTTTGCATGTTCATCAGTGTGTGTTTGTGCATGTGTGCGTGCAGTGTCAATGTCCAACCTCCTTGAAGAGATGGACAATGCTCTGGTCAGGGATTTAGGGAGCTGTGTCAATACTTCAGCCAAGAAGCACCCTCTCATCTCTGCAACTGTCTTCACCTGTACACTCCATCTCATTCCCTTCATTCAGCTGCAGATACTCTGTACTTCTTAACATTGAGATTCAAGCAAACCACTGTTGGCTGTTGCTCTCTCTCTGTGTCTGTGGTCCATCCATCTGGAATGACCTCCCTCTGTCCCTTTGCCAAAAGCCTACATTCGATACTTTCAAATCCAGCCTCAAAACACATTTATTTCCTTACTAAGATCTTCCCTTCCACATTATCTATCCATACTCTTCAGCGGCCACCCTCATCTCCATCATCGTGTATAGGCATGCTGTGTGTGTGTGCATGCGCACGCACGTGTGTGTGTGTGTGTGTGTGTGTGTGTAATATTTGTATCTTTTTATTTTAGTCATGAATGATTGCATAAGTGTAAATGATTTGAATGTAAGCGCTTTGATTTGTTCCTTGGCAAGATTCAGCGCTATATATATAAATTCCATACATTATTATTATTTTTATAAGAAGTGGGCATGGCAGTCTGACTATTATTTTTATAAGAAGTGGGCATGGCAGTCTGACTGTAACAGACAATATTATGACTTCACCAGCAGAAAAATGAAATCAACCATAGATCTGTGCTTCATTCAGTTTGGTTCCAACTTTGATATGGTGACGCAGGAGGTAGCTGAGTGCTGTCAAGTCTGTTATCCTTTGAAATGACGAATTTTTCATGTGCAAAAATCTCGCCATTGGTGAACTGCCAGCTCTTGCTGAGGAACAAACAAAAAAAGCAATCGCGATATTCCACCACTAGCACTGAACACTTGTACTCTCAAACACTAGAACTGAACAGGAAGAAAAAGAAAGAGCAGGGAAAGAATACATAACTGTCTCCTCTTCTCTGCAATCCCATATTTGGTGGGATGTGTAGTGCCTGGTCTTACGTGCTTGTAACTCTGTAGGCGGTCTGCCTGCTGGCCTCACCTAACACGTTTAGACTTCAGAGCAGCTCAGCTTGTTGTACATGATGCATGCTGGGTATGTTTGTGTACCCATAACCCACCAGTCACTGACATGGAGTACGGAATCTTAACATACTTTATTTGATCTCTTCTGCATGTGTATAAACATGAAGGGCACTGGCAAATCAAAGACAAACTTTCATTTCCAGATGGTACATTGAATAAGCAATACATTTGCTTTTTATATCAAGCCATTCATCTAAGGGGGAAACGGAGACCCAAGGGAAAAAAAGGTAATAATAGAAATGAAAATAATAGATGATAATTACCTGGTGGGAGAAAAACAGTCGCATATGAAATATTCTCAGAGCTCTAGCTGAGGAAGAAAATCCACATAGCTGATAGAGTAAACTTCAGTGCATTCCTGTTCATGCTTAAGTCTTTGCTTACACACTCGTACACTCACAAAGTTAAGTGTGCTCACACACACACGCATGCTTATGTGCACACATATGTGCTCTCTCTCTCACACACACACATGCGCACAAGCACACACCCTCACACAGAGGAAAAATAAAGTACACACCCTCACACAGAGGAAAAATAAAGTAAATAATTATTAACATTGCCATCAGTATTGGAAAAACAAAAAACCCAAACCTACAAAAAAACAACAACTTGATCTTTGAAAATTCAGAAGCACATAAATAAAAGTTGCACACTTTAAAAAAAAGTCTGTCATCACCCAAACTCTCAATCTCTCTCTCGCTCTCTGTCACACGTGCAATAAATTCTGCTCTCACATGTGCTTCATTACCCAAAATTCTGACATCAACCAGGGGAAAAGAACTACAGAAAATATTACGTAAGCTAGTTAAGTGGAAAGATGGATGAATTTTTGGGCTCCGTCCAGCTCCTACCCAGCTGGAGTGCGCTATTGGAAAGATTGGGACAACACAGTTGAGCTTCATCCTCTTTACGGATGTGATTTTGAGAGTGTCGCTCAAATTACCTGACCAACACTGTAGGTATATGTATCACTTGTGCCTGAGTATCTGTATCTCTTTAGCCCTGTCAAGTAGTCTCAAAGCACATGCATTTCAATAGCAGCATAATGACATCATCTTCATTGTCATTGACCATGCAATGAAAGAAAATGTTCCCTGTGCTTTGGTGGTCAGTCCCTAAATGGAAGTCTCCCCTGGGATGTAAAATCAATCACAACACTATGCTTCAGTGGTCCATGCTGCTCTGGTCTCGTGGTGACCTCAGATCCAGTTTTCTGTACATTTCTGTGGTGAGTTTGTGTCAGAGCCTTTGGGGTTGGAAGTTCATGGGAATAGGTCATTAGGGGAGGGGAGGGGTGTTGTGGTGATTACCACCTCAGTGGGCATCTCAGTCAGTCTGGCTCTGTGACTGAGCAATTACTGTCAGTAAGGGGTGCAGTGGGTGGTGTCCTGAGTCTGTTCAGATCAGGCACCATTGAACATCACCAAAGTGACCCGGCAGCAGTGCTGGGACCCTCTGGCTGGTGGCCCCACGGCATCCTAATACTGATGGGCTCCCTGAGGACTTCAGACCCTGGGATGTGGCATGATGAATCTGGGCAAGGCTGGGCCAGGATTGAAATAGGTGGCATAGGAACTGTAGGACGAGGCAGCAAACGACAAAACCAACTAGTAGAATATATGAATTTCTATTATCCCATGTGTGTGTGTGAGAGAGACAATGACAAATTCTTTTATTTCGAGGATAATGAATAAGCACTGCTTTTTTACATCTAGTCCCTGCCTGTAGGGATACATCTTAATAATAACCCAATACTCATACTCTCAAGCAGTAGAAACAAAGGGAAATAACCCTTTAAAAACAAAGCAAATAAAAGAAAACCCCAACCCTCCCCCCCCCCCCCCCCCCCCCAAAAAAACCCCCCAATAAAACAACCAACCAACAAAAGACCCACCAAAGACAACAAAAAAATAATTTTAAAAAAAGGACAAAAAAGAGATAAAGAAAAAACAAAAACAAAGAAAAACCAAACTTAGAAAGTCATAAACATCTACACATTGTAAAATGGTACATGTAGTTGTTACATGTAACAATAAGATATTGAAATAGAGTATTCATTAAAACTCAAGTACAGCTGACAAGCCCAATAAAATATTGAAAATATAAAGTATGAGTACGTCCTTCAACAGGATACACAACTTTAAGCAAAACAATGAGAGTGTTTCGTGAATAAACCATAACCATGATAACGGTGATATACATGCCCCCTCCCCCATCAACATAGAAATGTTTAGTAGGCTCATAACAGCAATATTCACTTTTTCTTTTACCTGTCAACAGAAAAAAAAAACACCTAGGCGGTCCATAAATTTCTTAAGTGAGTAGTGTCTAGTTCTTTATTAATTTCTATCCTACTGCTTCTCCCACGCAGATTAATAAGAGATTAAAAGCAAGAGTCAATTTATTCCTCTAGCTCCCGGTGCAGCCATTATTTCAGAAAGCTGGTTAGAGTCATCTCCCTTATCTGCAATATGGCACCGTCATAATATTATATTGACAAGTCCGTTTGAGCAGGCACCCAAAAAGAAGATATTCTTGTGAGATAAATATCTCTGGATGCTGTGCAACTCTTGCGAACCATGTCAGCTCTGAGACAACGATCCTATTCGTAAGTTTTGTTCTCAGTTTGAAGGTGGAAATAATGAACTGGCTGCTTGGTTTTTGCTGTCAATCTGTGTAGTTTTGACTGAAGCCTTTTTTCCGGTTTAGTGAAGATGATGCGTATCATGAGACTAATGTTACGTGTGTCGTCAAAAGAACTGCTACATTTTCATTCGGGCATATAAACAGAATAATCTTGCATGTTTTCTTCTGCTGTACTAGTTCAGTAGTTTTTAAGTTGGCATGTTTTATTTCGTGTAGGCCCACAAAACATGTTCGTTTCACCATGAACTGATGAAGTTAACATGGTAAAGTTTGATTCCTTGGTAAGGTAAACAATGTTATACATACATGTACAAACTACAATAAGACCCAGTGTTCTAGTTTCTTTATGATCCTCAACAAGTATTTAAACTCTATTATACAGCCAGATGGAGAACTTGGTGTGTGTGTACTGTGTATTTTTATTTTATTTTTATTTTATTCTTTTAAGTTTTATATCATGGATAAAATGAATTAATGGTATAAGCACTTATGTGCTTTTTTTACATGCAGTCCCCGTGTGTATGCAGTTTTGTAAATTCATCTGTTCCCACCAGCACACAATGGCCTACTCTTATGAAAAGCGGAACAGGATTTTAACCTGTGCTCAAGATGTTCTGCATTCGTTTGCACTTGGGGCCTCAGTTTATAGTCTCATCCAAAGGCCTTTTGGGGAGAGTGGAGTCTGCACTGATGTTAACTCCAGGGGAAAATATATCCCCTTGAACTTGAACGGGAATCGAACCGGGGTTGTCAGATTGCCAGCGCAATGTTCTAACCACTGTGTATAGTATGTGTGTGTGTGTGTGTGTGTGAAAGACTGTGTTAGTGTCAGAGTGTGTGTGTATTGTAGATTAGCCTTTTACTAGTTACTAGTGTGTTAGTACTAGGTACGTGCATGAAGACACTCAATTGTTGTATGGTTTCATACAGTTAATTCTAAGTCGTTAAAACAATAAAAGTGTGTGAAAATTCACTGTTTTGGGGTTCAGTTTTGCTTACACTATGATACAGTGTGTAGTACTTATTTGACTATCATTGTGGTATCAGTCTAGTATTTTTTGTAGAACTTTTGATATAACCTGGGCAAGGGCTTCTGTGATAATGATTCCTTTGTATTTTTTTGTATGTCACTTTGCTTTGAAGTTTCATTCATCACCATGTTTTTATTTCTGGTATGTTTTGAATTTCTTTTCATTCTGTCTGTTGCTTACTTTGAGTTGTTTGGCAGTTTCCCTCATGATCAGTTACTGTATTTTTCTTTAAAATATCCATATCTTTTCTTCTTGCATTTTTCTTCTTGCTTAAAAATTCTTATGGGAATTTCTCATGACATGTTTTTGGGTTGTTTTTTTCTTCTTCTCCTGCGTATTCAGTTATTGTACTACAATTTCTTTTGGTCTTGGCTTTCCTATCATTTGTTTTTGTCTACAAGAATTCATTTTCCTTTTTTATTAACAAAAAAATCTATCACTAATTTTAGTAATTTTTTGTGCTTGTTTTGTTCCAGGTCACAATGGTTGTTGTTGTTTTTTTTACAGTGTTTTTGTTTTGTTTTGTTTTTAAAAAATTGAGGTAATTTTTTTTCCTCTTCGAATCTTTTCCTGTTTCTCCCCAAAAAGAAATAACAGAATCATGACAATGAATAAAACTTTATACGGCCTTTATTCAGGAAAAGTACTTCTAAAGTACTGTTACTGTGTTAGTTTTACTGAATATGGACCATATCATATGGAGTTTTTAATTATTTTGTTACAAATTCATTTTTTGTTTGAAAGAACACTTTTCAAGTATACAGTACATGTTATGAGAAATGGAATAACAACAGAACATCTTTTTTCTCTTTATTTAAAATTAGTTCATGGTTAGATTGATAGCAAGCAGCATGGAAAGAGGTGGATGGAGGAATAGGTGGTGGCTGTGAGGTCAGAGAACAACTTATCTAGAGTGAATTAAATGATGGCTTTTACTTAACATTGCAGTAAGTTCTTTATAATCATCATCAACATCATAGTGGAATGTTTACAAATACGGAAATAGGATACAGTGCTTCTTGACTCTCTGAGGTTCTTTCCTATGGGGAAAAGTGCACGCAAATGCATGCTCATACGTTTATGAAATAGACAAAAATAATAGGATAGTATTGGTAACATGACTTATTAGAGACATCATGATCAGCTACCTTGGACTTGGTGCAGTGGTTAGCATGTTGGATTAGGGACTGATTGGCAAGTCACAGATCATCCAAGTTCCATAAGTGTCATAGGGATTTTTGGATTCGTGCCATTTCCTACCCAGAGTGTGTTTGCTATTGTGGGCTCATTGGGAAAACTAGGGGTGTAGTTAGTAGGTGGTGTCTGAGTATGTTAACTCAAAATAGACACCACAGAACACCACCAAAGAGACACAGCAGCAGAGCAGGGTCCCTCTGGCTGGTGGCCGCATGGCAGCTTGACATGGATACTCTCCCTGTGGCCTTCCAATCCTGAGGATGCAACATAGCAAATCTGGGTATGGCTGGGGTGGAGACTAGAGAGGTCATTGATATGAGCAGCGTGAGAAATACTCTCCCTGTGGCCTTCCAATCCTGAGGATGCAACATAGCAAATCTGGGTATGGCTGGGGTGGAGACTAGAGAGGTCATTGATATGAGCAGCGTGAGAACAGCAGGACAGGAATGTCACAGAAGACATGGCATCCAACGCCCTCCCCCCCCCCCCCCAAAAAAAAAAGATACAGATAGTATTTATGAATATAACAAACATGTATACAAAAAAACTTCAGAGCTGAGTGTTTCAGAGGTTGAACATTTGTAATATTATATCATAACAGGCACTTACAAAAGTTACAAGAAAACTTATCCAAAAGAAGAAAAGAAAAGTTGGAACCATTTTCATTCATTTGATCATCTCAATTCTAACTTTTGCTACCAACCATAATTGTGTCGTTTGTTTTCATGCTGAAGGGTTTATTCAAGCAAGTCAGGGTTAAGGACGAAAAGACCAGGGGACAAATTAACTTCCATCACTTAACTGAAGTTAACTCTCATAGACTTTTACTGCTAGATTTTTTTTTCTTTCAAGGGAAGGCCATTTTGAAAATGAAGAAAAACAGTGTGCTTTTAAAAGTGAATTCACTTACTGAGGAAAAAATCTTTTACACTTTTTAAGCTTCCAGGGTTCTTCATGTTCGTACTTTAATCATAGTGTAATGATTGTTAATTATTCTTTGTGTTAATTGTTTAATTTCTTTACTTAAAGTATACTCCAGGTAACTACAATTTTAAAATCAATTTAGACATCATACATGCATACTATATGTATCATTGTATGCCTTAAAAAATCAACATTGCTTATTAAATTTGTTATTTCTCTCTGTCCACTGTCCATGCTAACATGGCAACCCTCATCTCCCCCCTTCTCCCCGCCTTCAAAGCCCAGAATAATGTTGCTGTGTTGGCAAAAGGCCGGCCCTGCTGTGGCAGTAATTGAATCCGCTCTTCCCATGGCCATGCCCTGAGGGAGACTGAGGAGGGGATGTTCCCCAACTTGTGTCTGCCGCTATGGATTAGGTCCAGGACTGAGAGAGAGGAACGGGAGGAGAATAAGCTGGAACCAGATCAATAATAACGGCAAAGTAGATCAAAGGGAAGGGGAACATAAGGGAGGAAATAGAGAGAGAGGGGGAGTGGGTAGAGAAAGGAGAGGAGGGGGGCTGTGAGAGTTCCATGTTCTTAATTAATGTATTATTATGGTAGTGGCTGCCAGATAGGCTTGATTTTTTTTTTTCTAACTGTTCATTTTGAATGAAGAAGATTTTTTTAAAAATAATAAAGTCCCATCTTTCCTGTTGTCTGTATAGATAGATCATGGTGAATTATGAGAATTGATTATTCATCAACTTTATTTAGGATTTTACTTTCTTGTGGAGTAAATAAAAAGGGTGGGGCTTTACAAAATTCAGCGCTATATAAATTCCATACATTATTATTATTATTATTACATGTATACATGTACTCTCAATCCTATTTTCGTTTGTGTTAAGTAGTGATTCACTAACTTACTCTAAAAACTGATGTTGAGTCTGATTGTCCATCCTGGTGTTGTCCTTATTGGTTTCAAGAACAACATGCCCATAGTGGATCGGTGGACTGACTAGAGGTAACCCACCCGTGTAGAAAGCAACAAGTTGTGGGTTTGTTCTTGATAGATTTTGACTTCTGATTATTTATCAGCATCTCGTGGGATCATGTAAATGTCAGAAATCCTGATTTATTCTGAGATATGCAGTAGGACCTTTTAGAACATTCATGATTCTTTAAATTACTCTGAAATTAGTTGAAGAGTCTGTCTCTGTCTGTCTGTCCATCCTGATATTGTTCTCATTATGATTATATTTCTCTGGAGTAAACATCATTGCTGACTCAACTCTCCCTAACCAAGGTCCTGTGTGCAAACGCTTGCAGAACATCTTGCCCACATGTTAAAACCTGTTGCACTTTTCTGAAGTGTAGGCCAGTGTGTGCCAGTGGGAACGGATGACAAAATTTACAAAACTGCATACACATGGGGACTGGATGTAAAAAAGCACATGAGTGCTTATTTCATTATCCTCAAAGTAAAAGAATAAATAAATACATGAATAAAAACAAATAAATAAACAATTTGCCCCCAGTGGACCGGTGGTCTAGAGGTAACACACCAGTCAGGAAAGTGAGAAGTTGAGGGTTTGATCCCTGTTTTGTTTTGTTTTTGTTTAATGTCCATTCACTACTTGGTGATAAGGACACACCCGCATTCAAACCAACATCTCTCTCTCTCTCTCTCTCTCTCTCTCTCTCTCTCTCTCTCTCTCTCTCTCTCTCTCTCTCTCTCTCTCTCTCCTCTCTCTCTCTCTCTCTCTCTCTCTCTCTCTCTCTCTCTCTCTCTCTCTCTCTCTCTCTCTCTCTCTCTCTCTCTCTCTCTCTTTCTCTCTCTCTCTCCCCCTAATAATTATATGTGTATTTATATTCTCACAACTATCTACAGTAGAGGTCTTACTGGGGAAGAATATATAACCTCAGCAACTGATGTTATGAACTGCTGAGAGTCATATAAAACTTCTTGAACAGTAGAATATTTTTTATGACTATCTATTCCTCTCTTTTTAAACAGGTCAGTTAGGATTGGGCAATCAAACAATAAATGGTGGATTGAAAGAGATTGGGAACAGCAACATGTCACATTTTTAGAATATTTGGTGTTCCATGCATTTAGTCTCATTTTATATATTAAAATTTCTACTTTCCGTGAGCAAGAAATGTTTTCAGAGTGTGTTTTCTTCATTTTAGAATGTATACAATTCATCAATTTAGCATTAATTTCATGCGAGGACAATGCGAGATTGGAACCAAACGTTTCAATGTTGCAATCCGAGGCAACTTGTTTTGCTAAAGAATCAACCAACTCATTCCAATAGATTCCACAGTGAGAAGGAAATCCAAGCGTATCCCCCATCCTAGATCTTGAGAGGTGGTTTGGGTGCTAGTCTTTCAAGTTAGATGATAAGCTTAGGCTGTGTATGTGCAAGACACATTGAGTGCACATAAACGAACCCACAGCAACAGAAGAATTTTCACTGGCAACATTCGTGTTAGGGGGAAAGCCCCCACTTTCATATGGAAACAAAAACAAATCCAGACAAGGAACAATACAGAGAGGTTGAGGGAAAAAGAGAAGGAATGTAGTGTGTGTGTGAGTGTGAGAGAGAGAGAGAGAGAGAGAGAGAGAGAGAGAGAGAGAGAGAGAGAGAGAGAGAGGAGTGAGAGAGAGAGAGAGAGAGAGAGAGAGAGAGATGGCTGGGCGAAGGCCTTTTGAGTACAGGCAGGCATATCAATTATCAACATTATCATGTGTGTAGTCTTAGTAAGTTACTATACAAATGATGAAATACTTAAAGGGCGAAAGGTATCATTATCAGGTTTGTTATGAGCATATCTTTGATAAAACATTTTGTTTTAAGCAAGCTACAGGATTGGTGTATTGTTGTCAGAAAAACACCCACCTGTAGAACAAAATTGTGCCTGTTGGGCAAGAATGATAAACATCGATGTAGTGTGCATGTGTGGGATGATGTGTGTAGGATAGACGACAAGTCTTTTCATGAAATTGATAAGGACTGATGCGTAGGACTGTGCCCACACAGTACATGTAAATTGATTCAAAAGAGGTAGTAATGTAGAAATATGAACCAGCATGCAGGGTTGGTTACTTAAATTCAC
This sequence comes from Rapana venosa, assembly GCA_028751875.1. Taxonomy (NCBI): domain Eukaryota; kingdom Metazoa; phylum Mollusca; class Gastropoda; order Neogastropoda; family Muricidae; genus Rapana; species Rapana venosa. The sequence continues at coordinate 1,159,012 of CM054158.1, forward strand.
ATATTGTTCATTTACTGGTTGACCATCTGCTGTGTTAACATTGTTGTTTATAATTGGCGGGGATTGCAATATTTGCTATGGATATAGATCTGTAAGAGACATTTGGCAAGGCACATGAAATAGCAGAAAGGCGTGGTAAGTGAGTTTTTAGACAAAAGAGAATCTTTTTTACATTTTGCATATTTCTGATCAGTCGGCCATGTTTGTTTGTTTTAGCGTGAATTTATTTGTTTATAAGACAATAAACTTGAACAACACAAAACAACATCAACAAGCTTATCGTATTGTGCTCAGGCTGTGATTGATTATATTTTGTGATCACAACTCTGTGGATGATCGCAAATCACCACCAACAAAGACGTGCTTTATATATATATATACATGTACATGAGTCATCCCTAATGTATGCATGCAGTCACTGGACGTGCATGTGTGTGTGTGTGTGTGTGGATGTGTGTGTGTGGGTGTGTGTGTGTGGGTGTGAACTGATTGATTTTCTGCATGTTTCAGGCGTTCAGGGACGTCCCTGTACGAGCTGTTGGGGCTGGAAAAGGGGGCCACTCCCGATGAAGTCAAGAAGGCATATCGACGGGTATGTAAGCATACAGGTGGACAAAACCTGTATTGTGCATCCTTTAAAAAAAAAAAGAGGGTGGGGAGGTGGGGAACAAAATAGAGCAGTATCCATTCATTCAGACAAAGATTGAGTACATGCACTGTGAATTGAGGAAAAAGTAAAGTTAAGATTGTTTGTCATTTATAATTAATAAACAAAAAATCCCTGAAGTTGGAATGTGGCTACCTTCATGGGGGGCAAAAACAGTCACGCAAAATCTTACCATACGTGAACCTTGGATCTCTAGCCAAGGAACGCACCTCCCATCTCCCCCCCCCCCCCCCCCACCCTCAAATAACCTAGTTCATTGTAATTATCTTGAGACTAACATCAGCAGCAAAATTTGTGTGACAGCGCATCCTCCTACATGGTGTGTTTAGTTCCAAGCAGGAGTCAGCTTTCCCATGTTTTGTTTCTGTCATTGTTATGCCTACACGCATGTGCGTGCATGCACACACATGTTCACACTCACACATGTATGCACATACAATTCACACACACACACACACCAGGGGACAGGATAGCCTAGTGGTTAGAACATTGCGTTCGCAATCTGATGACCTGGGTTCGAATACCGCTCAGGGAGATTTTCCCCCTGGAGTTAACATCAGTGCAGACTCCGCTCTCCCCAAAACTACAGAGAGTCCTTCAGATGAGACTATAAACTGAGGCCCATGTGTGAATGCACGCAGAACATCTTGCGCACATGTTAAATCCTGTTCCGCTTTTTGAAAGAGTAGTCCATTGTGTGCCGGTGGGAACAGATGACAAAATTTACAAAAACACAGACACATGGGGACTGGATGTAAAAAAGCACATGAGTGCTTATTCCATTATCCTTGATATAAAAGAATAAATAATGATTTAAAAAAACACACACACAAATATGCACGCATGTATGTTGGGGACGGGATAGCTCGGTGGTCGGAGCACTCGCTTTCCCCCAGCCAAGTTAAGCAGCGTCGAGCGTGGTTACCAGTTGGATGGGTGACCGTTTGCACGCCTTGGCTTCAGTACAGTTCTCCCAGTTCACCCAGCTGTAAATGGGTACCTGCCCTCTTTAGGGTCAGGGAAGGTAAAGCAGCGAGGGAGAGGAGATGGGCGCCGCCCTCAATATGCTGGCCCTAGAGAAGTGAGGTCTCTGACGCCTCGCTCCCCTACGACCTTATAGGTTATGGGACTCCTTTACCTTTTACCTACCTATGCCCACACACATGCACATACACACACACATACACATCTATGTACAAACATTCACACACACACATGCAAACACACCCACAAACACACACACACATTACATATACCACTCATTCACACTCATTTTTCATTTCATTTATTTATTTATTTAATTTATACCACTTTAAGTCACGCAGGTTTCTCTGCATGAAATTCGGGCTGCTCTCCCCCAGGAAAGAGCGTGTCGCCACAAGAGTAGCGCCATCCTTTTTTTTTTTTTTTTTTTCTGTCTGCAACAGTATTTGTTTCCCTATCAGAGTGGCTTTTTTCTACATAATTTTGCCAGGGACAACTCTCTTGTTGTCGTGGGTTCTTTTACGTGCGCTAAATAATTATGTGCAACACGCGGGACCTCGGTTTATCGTCTCATCCGAAAGACTAGCGCCCAGACCACCACTCGTGATCTAATGGATGGGGAAAAAGTTTCGGGTCCATCAATATCATGGGGACTTGAGAAGCAGCACACCTGTTGCACGGCGCACACACACACACACACACACACACCATGCTTAAAAGCAGAATCTATCAGAGAAAGCCTTTACAGCAGTCCTTTTTTCTTCTTCATAGCCAGCCTTGATATCAAATTACATCAAATGCAAGCTAAGCTAAATTCTGAACATAATTCAAGAAATAATGTGTTGTTAGTGGGTAACTTTTAAGAGGTGGATGTTGGAGTAAATGGGAATTTTATTTTTAAAAAAAGAAGTGTTTTTAAGAGGTGAATGTTGAGTCATGGACGTTCTGATTCAGCTTGGTGTGTGTGTGTGTTTGTGTGTGTGTGTGTTTGTTTGTGTGCCTCTGTGTGAGTGTCTCACTGTGTATGTCTGTGTGCTTCAGTGTGTGTATGCGTGCCTCTGTATGACTGAGTATGTGGGCATGTGTATGAGTGCATGTGTATCTAGTAATAGTATCTCTGTCTCTGTGTGTGCATACATACAAAATATGAGAAAGACACCAAGGTGGCAGTTATGGAAAAGATGGCTTTAACATCAATATCATGGGGACTTGAGAAGCAGCACACCTGTTGCACAGCGCACACACACACACACACACAACACACACACACACACACACTCACCACACACACCACACACACCCACACACACCACACACTCACAACCACACACCACACACTCATCACTCACCACACACACCACACACACACACACACACACACACACACACACACACACACACACACACACACCACACACACCACACACACCACACACACCCCACACACACACAACACCACACACACACACACACACACACACACACACACACACACACCACACACACACCCACACACACACACACACACCACACCCTACACACACACACTCACACACACACACACACACACACACACACACACACACACACACACACACACACTACACAGTGACACACACACACTCACACACACACTCACACACACACACACACACGTACACGCACACATACACACACACATACACACACAGAGTACAGCACACCACAGTTGACGCAGGTCGATGAGGTGGTGCACAGTCATTTTAGATGTGTCATCGGGAAAGAGTTTGACACTGCCAGGTTTTTTTTGCCTATATAATGTTGCATATTATGTTTTGGGTTTGAGGAATGGTATGGGGGTGGGAAGGCAGGTTTTAGTGAGTGTATTGGGAGGGGAGGGAGGGGGGAATGAGAGGAAGGCGGGTACTTTTATGTGTGTCTGTGGGTGTGTGTGAGGGGGGGGGGGGGGTTGAAGAGGGAGGGGGAGATGAGGGGGAAGATGGGTTTTGTGTATGTGTTGGGGCTGGTAGATAGAGAGAGAGAGGGAGGGAGAGAGAGAGAAAACAAGCTTGAAAGTGTGTGTGTAAGAGCGAGAGAGAGAGAAAAACAAGCTTGAAAATGTGTGTGTGTGTACGTGTGTGTGTGTGTGAGAGAGAGAGAGTGTGTACATGTGTGTGTGCGTGTGTGTAAGTATGCGCATGTATGCACGGATGTGTACTAAGTTAAACAGTGCTGAGTATACTATTTGGCATGTGCTTCACAACATTTGTAATAATATCATCATGTTAGAGCTCTTGACGTGTTGTTAGTCCAATGTGGTGCCCAGGTTGGTTTTACTATTTGTCTTGGTTTTATATATCAAGCAAAAAATAAAAAATAAAATAAAAGATTGAAAATGTGATATTGAGTAGGCCTACATAATGTGGGGGTGAGGAAGGGTGGTGAGAGGAGGGGTAACTGGGTAGGAGAGATGTGCCTGGGTAGGATCAGGTGGTATGTAGGAGGGAGGAGGGGGAATTTGATGTTATATAATAGTAATATGTGTGTGTGTGTGTGTGTGTGTGTGTGTGTGTGTGTGTGTGTGTGTGTGTGTGTGTGTGTGTGTGTGAGAGAGAGAGAGAGAGAGAGAGAGAGAGAGAGAGAGAGAGAGAGAGAGAGTTCTAACAATTTTGAACAATTTTTATTTTTCAGAGGGAGAGAGAGAGAGACTCACAGAGAGAGAGAGTGTGTGTGTGTGTGTCTATGTGTGTCTATGTGTGTGTGTGTGTGTCTATGTGTGTGTGTGTATGTTGCTGTTGCTATTGATATCGATTATGTACAGTATAATGGTTTATGTTGTGGAGCTGTAAGAATGCAATACATGAAGCTGGTTGTGTCATGTGGAAACATCAGCCTACGTTTTCTTTCTTACTTGTGCTCAGGTATGCAGTCAATCTCTGTTGATAGGGCACTTGTTTAGAATACTTGTTACACACACACACACACACACACACACACACACACACACACACACACACACACACACACACACACACACACACACACTTACACTCACACTCACAGAGAAACACACACACACACACACACACACACACAGAAACACACACACACACACACACACACACACACACACACACACACACACACACCCCACACACACAGAGAAACACACACACACACCACACACACACAAACACACAGAAACACACACAACACACACACAAACTAACAAACAAATAGAAACACACACACACTCACACACACACACACACACACACACACACACACACACACACACACACACACACACACACACACACACACACATGTGCACACATTTCCTTCATGCATCTCTGAGAAAGAGAAGAGGTGCCCCTGTCCTTCCTCTTCTTCATCAGTCACATTCATTTCCTGCTGTTGCCTTGCCTCTCATTGCAATCTCTCTATCCCAGCCATGCCCGGGCTTGTCAAGCCTTGTCCACAGACTCACAAGTCCACAAAGAGCTCATAAATCAATAAGCTTCCATGAGGTTACCCACCAGAATGGCCCTGCACTTGTGCTTGGTCACTTTGGTGGTATTCTGTGGTGCCTGTTCTGGTCCAGCATTTTTAACACAACACCCTCTTGACCCCTTACTGACCACAGTGATAATTTAACCACTGAGTCAGACTTGGTGAAACTAGACACTCATTTGGGGAGGGGACCATCACAGTATCCCTGAGCCCCACCCCCCTCTTCCCCTGAACCTCTGACCCCAAAGGCTTCAATACCAACTCCTCTCAGGGAAGTGTGTGGGAAGCCTAAAGTGAGGTCACCACGAGACCATAGTGAGAGTGATCGCTGAATCAGAGGCAGTTCAATTGACAGAAAAAATGCTTTCCATTGCTGGGTACTTTGTGACTTACAGGTTAAGTGGACAGGTGGTTTAGAGGTAACACACATACCTGTCCAGAAAGTCTAGTAATTCTCAGGTGGGCTGAGCGAGTCAGTGTGCATATTCTGGGTGACCTGGAAGATGTTAAGCTGAGGAACACATAACAACAACAACAACCAAACCAAACCAAACAAAGCAAACCCAAGAGACAGCAGGGGAGAACTGCTATCCAAGTTGTTGTAGATTATTCCTTGTAGAGACTAATCTGTGTGTTAAACAAGAGGTAAATGTATGTGACAAACATCATGGTCCATTGTGTGCAGCTTGCCCTCAAGTTTCACCCAGACAAGAATCCTGGAAACCCAGAAGCGGCAGACAAGGTGAGTGTATGGTATAATTATTTACTTTGATAATCAGACTTAGATTGGATGGATGCTATAGCCAAGAAGTTAAGACCATTCAACTTCAATCCTATGGGTCCATGAAGTCGTAGGTACGAATCCCGATGACAGCTGTTGAATCAAGGGTGGGGATTTTTATAATTTCCTAGGTCATCGTCAAGTGCAGACCTGCCAGTGCCTCAATTTTCTCCATGTATCAATCTCGGTTTTGTGTGTGGTGAATAAAGGGTGAAGATTTTTTCAATCTTCCAGGTCAACTTCAAGTGTAAACCTGCCAGTGCCTTACTTCCCTTCATACATAATTATAAACATGCAGAAGATAAAATATGCGCATTAAAGATCCCGTAATTCATGTCAGCATTTGGTCGGTTCGGAAACACGAACATACCCAGCATACATCCCTGAAGTTGGAATGCAGCTACCCTCATGGTGGGCAAAAATGGTTGCATACGCAAAATGTCACCATTGGTGAACCTTGGAGTTCTAGCCAAGGAAAAAAAACGAAACAACAAAACCCAGTAGCATTCAGCAGTCAGTTATTACCAGTATACAGATACAATACTTTCCACTATTTTGATCTAAAAATAAAATTACCATCCCCAACTTGTTTACAGCTTTCATATGATGTCAGACTGCTGATAATAATAATAATAATAATAATGTATGGAATTTATATAGCGCTGAATCTTGTAAAGCAACAAATCAAAGCGCTCAGATAAAGATAATGATGATGACAGTAATGTGACTGCTATGGTATTTGAAGTATTTTTACAGTTTAAGGAAATCAACCGTGCAAACACCATTCTGAGCGACACCACCAAGCGAGGCATTTACGACCGTTATGGATCCCTGGGCATCTATGCAGCCGAGCAGTTTGGAGAGGAAAATGTCAACACATACCTGGTCCTCACCAGTGGCTGGTGCAAGGTCGGTGTTGGGCTGTTCTGCCTCGCTTTCTGCTGCCATGTGTTCAGCACAGATAATGACGATGGCAACAACAACAACAACTGCATTTTGAGCTAAAGAATGAATGAAGGAGTTTGCTAAACGAGCTATCATTTTTCTGTTCTGTTCTTGTTTAGGTGTTTATTGGATGATCTCAATTCTATTCCATTCCTGCTTACACTCACTTCATTGTTTTTTTCTCCCAGATGAAATATTCGTTTTAATCTTTCTTTTTTTTTTTCTATTCAATTTTTTTTTTTAAATGTGGGTTGTTGTTTTTTTAAGAATTGAAAAGTCTCCCGCAGGGCAAAATCTTGATAAGTGGAACATTTACTTCTTTTTAAAAAGAGATTTTTTTTCAATTGCAAAACCATTTAGAATCTTTCATTACTTTTGATTTTATTCATTAATTTTTTTTCTTTATTTAGAATTGAAAATTCTTCATTAGGTATAAATCTTGATAATGTGGAGAAATTCCTTTTTTTAATGAAAACTTTTATTACAAAACTTTCAACAATTTAATTACTTTTGATTGTATTTTTTCACTTTATTTGTTTGGTTTATCTCTCCATTGTACAAGTCTTTCTGGGGAAAAAAGCAGGATATTGGACCAAGAAGGCAGAAAATAGAGAGAGAGGGAGGCATGACAGGAAGAAAAGGAACAAGGCAGAAACAAAAAGGACAGAAAAGAGGGAGTTCCTAGCACAGAATTGTGGGGATGCTATTTATACTGACAGGGCCCCCAGCATCCCCATGGGGAAGGATGGGTGCATTCGCTCTAGACCACCAATCCACCTCGAAGGCATTGAACAGCAATAAAGGGTACTGGTGGAGCAACTCGGCTGATGGCTTGACATACATACATTGTGTTGTGCAGGCGTTGGTGATATTCTGCGGCATCATTTCCGGCTGTTACTGCTGTTGCTGCTGCTGCCTGTGCTGCAACTTCTGCTGCGGCAAGTGCAAGCCCCAGGCCCCGGAGGATGTGGGGGACTACGCCCATCTGCACGTGAGTGTCAAGCTTTACACTACAGTGGGATGTGTGTGTTTTTATATTTAATATATAATATTTATATTTTTTAAATATATAACATTCCATCACTTATTTTTTAATCTTGTATGTATTATTTTGTTTATTTTTTATATTTTTATTCTTTTATATCGAGGATAATGGAATTAAGCACTTGTGTGCTTTTTTTACATCCAGCCCCGTGTGTATGCGGTTTTGTAAACGCATCTGTGTGTGTGTGTGTGTGTGTGTGTGTGTGTGTGTGTGTGTGGTGTGTGTGGTGTGTGTGTGTGTGTGTAAGGGTTGATTCCATCCCCCTCCCCCAAGAAAAAATGGTGAGAGGTGTATTATGTATTTTAAGTGTGGTAGACTTTAGACCTGAAGTAAACTGAACCAAACGTTTCTGTTTAAGGAGCTTTGAAGCAAGACTGCTTTTCTGTTTAAGCTTGTGACTTGATTGCTCTGAGTTACTTTATTAATGTGATTGCTCTTTGATTAAGTTACTTTATTAACGTGATCGCTCTTGCTGTGTGATAGAATGTTCAAGTATGCTTCCTCCATTAGTCAACTTGAACCATCAATTTAAAAACAATCTAAACCTGACTGCTTGTTAAATCATCTCGATCTTGCTATTCTGTCAGTGATGCTGATGATTTGAAGCGTGAGTGCGTGTTGAGGAGCCTGCTGACCCTGTCAGTTATGGCGACGTCTGTTCATGCAGGAGGAAGACACACCACCGGACGAATCGCCCGTCACCTCTCAGCCAACGGCCTCCGCTGCCCCCATCCCCATGCCAGCCAGCGAGCCCAGCAAGGACGACGAGAAGTCCACCCTGAAAACAGAGCCCAAACCCAACTACGGCACAGACGAAGGGGTAGCACCGCCCCTGCTACAGGAGAGCTAGTGAACCCGCTTTGGGGCCAAAAGAAAAGGGTGTTCATGGAATGGTCATTGTGTGTCGTCGTCACTGCCGGAAACTTCATCCTCTCATCGCTGCCGGTGTTTCGTGTTTGTACGTAGTGTGTGTCTGCTGCACTTCTGACGATTATCAACCCAGTGGCAGGGTTTTGAACTCGGGTGTGATTTTGAGGGGGTTCGGTTACTTTCAGGTCGTTGTACTTTACACATCCCTGTTTCTCGGTCAGTTTGTGTGATCTTGTGTGTTTTTGTTGCAGCCTGTGGTGTTTTTGATCCAGTGAAAGTGTTAGTGTTGTTGAATTTTTAACCATTTTTTCAGCATGTTAACTCTTTGTCAGATTCTTGGCCTATTCATGTTATATTTACCTCTTTAAGCGTGTGTGTGTGTGTGTGTGCAGGAGCAAAGTCTGGCATTGTTTTTAAGATACTGAAGGATTTTTGCTGGTTAAATAATGTTGGGAAATCTCTCCATAGAATTGGAGTGTTTGACAGCATCTGGATTTGCACTGTTGAGAAGACGACTAGACTAGTAAGACCTTGGGGTGGGCAGGGCTACCTTTCAGAAACAAGCCTTGAACAAGGCATGGAGATGATTCAAAGTGTGAAGGCTTAGGATAGACATGTGAAAGTTAGAGTGTACTATGAAGGCTTAATTTTGGATGACATTGCTAAAGCCAGGCTTTTAACAGAAATGTGAAAGTATATTATGAGGCTTAATTTTAGATGACATTACTAAACAATAGACGTGTGCATCCATGCATAGTTGTTTTTTGGTCTAGTCTGTGCAGTGCTGTGACTGAAGTCTGTGATGCCATGGAAGTGATGCTGATAGCCAGGCACTGGTGTAGGTTATGGTAGAATAGATTTTCGTCTGCTTAAAATACCACTCCACCTAGTTTTGTCTTCTTCTTGTTTAAGCAGGTCAGTCAGGTAGTGACTCATTGCATAGATGGATCGTGTTTGTACCCACCCAGCTGCTTTTTCCTGTTCAGCGTCAGTAGAGTTTTTGTTGATAGTGACAGGAGCTGCAGCAGCACAGAGCCGATTTCTTCCTGACGTCCCTCCCCTTTAGTCAGTGAGTGATTCTTGTTGTTGTTGTTGTTGTTGTTGAATCATCCATCAGTCGAGAGACTGTTTTGAAAGGGCCAGTCTCTTCTGGGCCAGTCTTTCTGGGCCTGTCTCTTCTGGCCTGTCTCTTCTGGCCTGTCTCTTCTGGGCGCCTGTCTCTTCAGGCCTGTCTTTCTGGGCCTCTTTCTGCTTCTGCGTTTTGTTTTGTTTTTTCTGTGCATGTTATTTTTGTTGTTGTTGTTGTAGAAGTAGTAAATTTGAGATCTGACATAATTATGGGAGGTCTTTGTTGCAGAGATCTTTTTGAAAAGGATAAGTTGGTTTTTTTTCTGTCGTTGTTACTTCATTGGTATGTTTTGGTGAATTGGAGATCTGACATCATTTGTGTTAGATCTTTGTTGCAGTAAAATTTGTGAAAAAATTTCGTTTTTTCTTTTATCATTACTTCAGTTTTGATGATCTGAAGATCTGCTTAATTCGTGTTAGATCTTCGTCACAGAGAGCTTGTGAAAAGGAAATCTCTTTCTCATTTTTGATGAAGTGGAGATCTGACATCATGAGTGTTGAACTTTTGTCAGTCATTGTTGCCTGTCTTCTCATTTGTTCACACACATTGATATGTTCATTGTCACATTTTAACAATGGCCATGTGATCTTCTTCCAGAACTCTGTCAGTTTTTCTTTTCTAGGAGCTAAAATAATACCGGCCTAACTACAAACCAAAAAAATGCAGTTTTTATAAATTTACTTTCTACGTATTGGAGGGTGTTTTGTGTGTGTTTGTTTTTTTTTAGGTTTTTCAGCTGCTGTTGTTTTTGTTGTTGTTGCTGCTGGGTTGTTTTTTTTAAAACCATTTTATAATGTCTAGGAAGGCGAGTCTTGGTTTATAGGAAATCTTCTTGAAAAAGTTGTATTAAATCAAATGCAGTTCCCTGTAACTGAAAATATATCTGATAAGGCTGTTCTCGTTTGACAGGTGTTTGTTTTTTACAGCTGAAGCTCTCTCGTGATGCCAATAGGATCTCAGCGTATGAAGAATCTCATCTGGTTTTGAAAAACAAAACAGAAGGAAAGACCAAAAAAACGCCAAACAAAGAAAAATAAAATCATACCATCTCTCTCCCCCCAAACCCAACTAAAACCCCTATAGGTATTTGATAGACTTCAAGTCTAGTCAACAATTTGGCAAAGAAAAGAAAAAAAAAGTTTATGTTGCAATTCTTGCCCTCTTATTTTGTTCCTTACATTCATTTTCCCTTTCAAGTGAATAAACTGGTTATGTATGAGATGCTATTGTCATCATAACTGGTGTTGTATTCTTGCAGTTGCATACATACTTCCCAGTTTGAATTGAGTTGTCATGTTCTAGAAAATCACGATTTGTATTCAAGAAAGAATAGATGATGTTTTCCTTCAGCAATCTTATCTAATCTAATTTTCTTGTTTGTATCCCTACCAACCACAGAGGCCATATTGGGGCTGTCACCTTGTCGATCTTTTACATCCTTTAGTAGACATTTTTCATCTGGCTTAAGCTAAGAGAGGTTTATGTCATTTTCAGTGGTTGATTTCTTTTTCCTCTTCTGTTAGGTTTCAGTGTAGCTAGCTGAAGAGGATTGCTATCCATACATGTCCACTACTGTTTTAAATTTCAGCTGGTAAAGATCAAGAGGGAGATGAAGGCTCCTTGACTGGATGAAATAATGAGTCAGTGATTTAAAGATCATTCCTAGAGTCGGTATGGCGGGGAACAATAAACTGGTTGCATAAAGAGCAAAAATATCACCATCCGTGAACTTTGGAGCTCTAGCTGAGGAATGACAACAAAAAATGCCGGAAGTTTCAGTATCTGTGAATAAATGATTGAATGAATGAATGAATGTTTGATTTGAATAAGATTTAGAGAGAGAGAGAGATGTAGGTTGAATGAATGAATGATTGAATGAATTAATGTATATTTGATTTGAATAAGATTGAGTGAGAGATGTAGGTTCCCTGAATGAATGAATGTTTGATTTGAATAAGATTTAGAGAGAGAGAGAAATGTAGGCTGAATGAATGAATGAATGAATATGTGATTTGAATAAGATTTAGAGAGAGAGAGATGTAGGCTGAATGAATGAATGAATGAATGAATATGTGATTTGAATAAGATTTAGAGAGAGAGAGAGATGTAGGTTGAATGAATGAATGAATGAATGAACATATGATTTGAATAAGATTTAGAGAGAGAGAAAGATGTAGGTTGAATGAATGATTGAATGAATGAATATGTGATTTGAATAAGATTGACAAGGAGATGTAGTATCTCTGAATGAATGTGTAATTTATAAAACACATGAAAACCTTCACAGAGATGGGAGCATGGCAGTGGGGAATAGAAACTTGGAAAGAAAGGTGGTGAGATGGAGAAGGGGGGGGGAGGAGGGGGAAAAAACAATATGAGCTACAAACACACAAGCAGAAGCACACAAAAGGATCGTAATACACTTTCAAACATGCATGCATGTGTGCACGCGCGCACACACACAACGCAACGCACACATGCATGCACGGGTACTGGATGAAAAAAAGCACATGAGTGCTTATTCCATTATCCTCGAAATAAAAGAATAAAATAAAACACACACACACACACGCGCATGCACGCACGCACGTGCGCATACACACTCACTCACACACGCACGCACGTGCGCATACACACATGCCTCTGTTGTAAGATGTCTGTTTCCTTGTTCAGCATGTTAATGCACAAGATCATTGTCTCATTGTTTAATGGCCATTATTTTATGTTCAGACATTTTCTCAATAATACTGGTTTACTTATTCCGATATGGAGAGTTTGTAAATGATTACAAACTTTTCACTGTCAAGTTGTTTGTATATATGTATATCTGCAGTTTTTGCTTTTGTTACGCTGTGGTCTGATAATTTTTAATTTCTGCTTGTGTAATAGTCATATGCAGTAGTATTGCGTGTGGGCGGCTTGTGCAATTTCCTTGAGCGTGTTCATTTGATAGGCATTGTTCAATATGCAGATGCATAAAGGATGAGACTTTGTGTTAGGAATTGTACATAAGGGTCTTCTTTGTTTTGTGGTTTTGTTTGGCAATTTCTTATTTGCAGTATTCATACTACCTTTTCTGTTATTTCTAAGACATTGGGTTTATTTTGCCTAGGTAACTCAAGACCAGGATTTTTGTGTTTATTATCTTTATTTTATGTTTTTGTTGCTTCTTCAAGGATCTCTTTTGTTTGTTATCATTATTTTTTTTTATATGTTGTTTCTGTAGAATTTTTTTTGGTACATTGTTTTCATAGGAACAATGTATTTTTATAAGATGGGCATTGTTCAGTATTTGATTAGGTCAGTTCTTAATATTCAAACTGTATGTGTGTGTGTGTGTGTTTGTGTGTGTGAATTTCAGGCTTGTGTCTAGAGATTTAAAAAAGAAAAAGATACTAATAATCAAGGCTCCCACTTTTTTGTGTGTGAATTCAGAGAAGGTAATTGTCAGTTGAGGGTGTAGGAAAACAGCAGTGAAGTACTGCAAATAGGATCAGAGTCGATTCACAATGCACCATATTGAATACAAGTTTTAAAATGTTCTCTACAGAATTTTGGTTCCCCTCCCCTCCTCCTCTTTTCCCCCCAATTTTCAGCAATTTTTTTTTATACTTGTGAGAGCCCTGAATAATAACCAACTGGAAATATTGTGTTTGAAGTGAGGTAAAGTGGTGAATGATTTAGCTCTGTCATCCACCTCCATGTTTTTTGTAGTGTGGCAAATTTGTTAACAAGGCTTTGTCGTTGTTAGTTGCTGTTATGTCATTTTGCTTGAAATAATCTGTTGTGCCAGTAATATAATCTATGCCTTGTACTATCCTATACACCATATGTATTTCTAGTACGATACCTTTTCTTTAAGAATTGGAGGGTACACAGTATAATAAATATAATGCAGTTCAGGGAATTGCTGTAGCAGTTTTCAGGAGGCTATTCTTGATTTTGATTGCGGTGAATGTTGGGAGGTGCTACTGTCAAACCTTGTGGCACTGTCAGATAATTATGGAAGCTGTACTGTCAAGGCTGCCTAGGGTTTGCATGTGAACAATTCAAAACTTTGAAGGCAAACTTTTCAATATCACCATGTCAAAGTCCGTGTAGATGATGCAATTTCTGTACTCATACCTATTTTTTGGTCATTGCTTTGTGTTAACTTTTTCTGCAGTTGGATATAGAAAGGATGGCTTAGATCTGGTTAAAATGTAAGACTGTGCGATTGAATACTACAGTTGTAAGATCTTTTCAGAAAAGGATTACTGACGCAGAGCAGCATGGTGTGTTGATATATCATATCTTGATGTTGTTGCTTTTATTTATGTCAGCTCAAGCTGTGTTTGTTTCAGTGTGCATGGTTTTGCTGTGAAAAATGTATTCCAGTGCTAAATAAATAGCCATTTGTCGTAACTCATAGACACTAAGGTGTTGAGATTTGGATTAGAGTGTTGTGTAGATCATGTATTGTTGCTCTTGTGCACTTAATTTAACAGGTCCTGTGTTAGATCCAGCTTTTTTTTTTTCATGAGTGCACATTGTAGTTCAGTAAATGAGATAGGTGGCACTATCATTGAACTTGTGGTTGAGACGAACCCCCCCCTATGAAATTAGAATGTGAAAAGTTAAAGAATGGGAAGTTCTATTCAAACTCAGGGATACTAAGTGGCTTCCAAGAGTATTCTGTATGAATTACATAATCCAATGGTCTCACTCACACGTATTTGCTGTTTCTGTTGCTTTCAAAGTACAGATCAAAGTAGCGGGTTTTGTTTACTCCCCATATCTTCAGTAAATGTGCCTGGTCAGAACTTGACAACCTGATGTGGCTTGTCTTGATAGCACAGTTAATAAGTACCTGGTCTAAAGAAGTGAGAAGAGATTGGATTTTTTTGGTTTTGTTTGTTTGGGGTTTTTGTTGGTTTTTTGTTTTGTTCGTTTAAACCCTCTAAATCCTTTGTCAGTTATCTTGATTTTTTTTATCACTGATGATCCATGAATATTTTTGAGGAAATATGTTCCACTACTGTTCAACCAAGAACAAAATTTTGGAAATTGTTTTTAATGGAATTTTTGCACGACTGCCACTTACTGATGATATGGACCAAGTGTATATGAATGGGGAGGATCGCAGTAACCTGGAATAAACCAGAATTGTGGAAGATAGGTGTACACTTGACTGCTAGTGCTGTTAACCTGAATATGAAGTTAGAGCACTGCATATTACTACACATCAGAAAGTTAATTTTGACTTGTAAAGGAAATGGAGCTAAAGATTGAAAGACAGCCATTTCTGGGATGAATGAATCAGTCATTTTGGAAATGAAATGACAAGCTTTTTGAGTTTTACAAGCAGACAGACCACTTTGACTGATTCTTCTTCTTCTTCATTGAACTGTCAGACAGCATCTATTGTTGTCTGTTATATGAGTGAAAAATGTGTTGCGCTGCTGTTAAGCGCC
Source organism: Rapana venosa (assembly GCA_028751875.1). Lineage (NCBI taxonomy): Eukaryota > Metazoa > Mollusca > Gastropoda > Neogastropoda > Muricidae > Rapana > Rapana venosa. The sequence continues at coordinate 1,174,378 of CM054158.1, forward strand.
TGACAAGTCAGACTCAGCGCATCCGACTTCAGCGTGGGATAGAATTGGTATCTTTGAAGTCTTTCTGTTAAAACGGGAAGAGAATGGACTAAGAAGGCAGAAAATAGACAAGAAGATGACAGGAAGGAAAGGAACAAGACAGAAACAAAGAGAGGGATAGAAAAGAAGGAATCCCTAGTACAGAATTTCCAGAAGGTGGGGATGCTATTTATACTGACAGGCCCCTGGCTGGCATCCCTATGAGAGAGCAGGACTGATGATGGATAGGTGGGGGTAGAACAGTGCTGCATCTTCACAGTCTGAGAACACTTCAGTTTTCCCTGCCTGCCGTCAGTTGTCAGGATATTTGAGCTTGTCAAAGTGGCATGTCATCTCATAATCTGTTCATCTTTTTGGTTCATTCTTTATAATCAGCTCATAGAAAAACTGTGTTGGCACATAACAAAAATCATATAAAATAGGTCATGAATGTCATATTGAATACACATTCTGTGATTTGGATTCATCAAGTGAAGAAGACACACTGATAGTTTGTGGCAACATTATTTTCAACATTTACATTTGAAACAGGCATTTTATAGTGCTGTTGTGCATCTCACAATTATGTTTACAGTTGGGCATTTCATAGTGTTGTCACAAATCTGGCAGTCATGAGGATTCCCAACGCCAGTTATACAGCTTAGTAGTAGGTGTGTGCTGTTTGCCCATGCTCGTGTGTGTGCGTTTGCTGAATTGTGTTTGGTTTTGCTGTGTGATAGACCGTAGGCAGTTTGGGAGAAAATTATGATTCGCAATGCTTGGGCTATATTAATTACATGTATTAGGCTTTACCAACTCATATATTTGTCAAGTAATCTCTCTTTTCAGATCTGTTTGTTACTGTGATCATTTTGTAGTCTAAGCAATATTTACGACCAAAAATTGAAAGAAAAAAGTCTGCAGCTCAAATGGTTTGGTCAGCTCCATGGTATGTAAAGACTGTGCATGAATATGTGACTAGGCTTGAGTTAGTTAAAGGTTGGTTGGCAGTATTTCAGTGCAACTGCCACTTTCAACAGACCACTGATAGGAAGGAGTGCATGTGGCTGTATGCTCAACTGTATCAAACTGGCAATCTGTTCAAGAACATGTGATACCCTGGCTTACTTGTTAAAAAACAAAACAGTTGCTGGGTGAGTGACTTAACTATAGTTCATATCATGTCATCATTTTTGTGTCCAGTGGTTGTGTTCAACGTTTTGTTTTTGTTTGTTTTGTTTTGTTGTCAGTGACAAGAGAGAATTTAGTTGATTTTTTGTGTCCAACAGTTTTTGTTTGTCAGTGACAAGAATGAATGTAGTTGATTTTGTGTCCAACAATTACCTTCCCTCTGTTCTCTCCTATGCTTTTTACAATCTGAATGGCCAACAGGTCATAGTTATCGTGTGATTGTTTTACAGCTTGTCACATTTCATTCTACACATTTTGATTTGCAAATTAGCGCATACTGAACTTAATGCGTAAATGTGATACACTGCATAATAAACGTTCTGTAGACATATCCTCCTAATTCATCACATTTGGTGGTAAGCAAGCATTACTCTTATTTTGACATTATTTATTTGTCTGGGGGGTTGGACCAAAAATGTAGTTTTTCTTTTTGCATCATTTTATGGTATGTATACTGATACTAGCAGAGATCGTTATTTCAACACACAAAAAAAAGAAAATGCACTGTAACTTGTAGACAGCACAACATTCCTTTTTTTTTTTAGTTTGATCTTGAGAGACTAGTTACTACTGCATGTCAGTTCGAGTGTGTGGTGTGTGTCTTTAAAATAATCTCCCTTTACATTGGCCACTTTTGCATTATTGTAGTGCAGAATTTTCAGAGTATTTATATTGCCTGTGATCTTGGAAATACTTAGTCGTTAATCAAGACTTTAAAAATTGTATTCTGTGCATGCAAATTTATCTGTACAGTGACATGTAAATAAAGTACTAAATAGCTTTTTGGAGTATGTGTACTTTTGAGGGATGAAAAGAATGTGTGCTTGTGAGGGAGGAAAGGAATGTGCTTGTGAGGGATGAAAAGAATGTGTGCTTGTGAGGGATGAAAAGAATGTGTGCTTGTGAGGGATGAAAAGAATGTGTGCTTGTGAGGGAGGAAAGGAATGTGTGCTTGTGAGGGATGAAAGGAATGTGTGCTTGTGAGGGATGAAAAGAATGTGTGCTTGTGAGGGATGAAAAGAAATGTGTGCTTGCGAGGGAGGAAAAGAATGTGTGCTTGTGAGGGATGAAAGGAATGTGTGCTTGTGAGGGATGAAAGGAATGTGTGAGGGAGGAAAGAAATGTGTGCTCGTGAGGGATGAAAAGAAATGTGTGCTTGTGAGGGATGAAAAGAATGCGTGCTTGTGAGGGATGAAAAGAAATGTGTGCTTGTGAGGGATGAAAAGAATGCGTGCTTGTGAGGGATGAAAAGAAATGTGTGCTTGTGAGGGAGGAAAAGAATGTGTGCTTGTGAGGGAGGAAAGGAATGTGTGCTTGTGAGGGAGGAAAGGAATGTGTGCTTGTGAGGGAGGAAAGGAATGCAGTCTTGAATCTTAGAGTGTGCAAAATCGGTCTAGATTTTTAAAGTGGTTAAATTTTAGAGGCATAGTTTTACCCTAAAATGCAAAATCAAAGGCTATGTCTACTGTATTGTGTTGTATACCACTTCCAAGTCATGGCAGACTTCTCTGCATGAAATTCAGCCTGCTCACCCAAGTGAGAGAGCGTGTTGCCACAAGAACAATGCCGCCTTTTTTTTTTAAAGTTCCTGTCTCCACATGTATTTGTCTCCCTTTGAGAGTCGCCTTTATCCTACAGAATTTCAGGGTCAACTATCTTGTTGCTGTGGGTTCTGTTACGTACACTTAATGCATATTGCACATGGGACCTAGGTTCATCATCTCATCCACAAGACAAGCACCCAGACCACCGCACAGGGTTTAGTGGATGGGGGTCAAGTTCAGGAATGGTGTCGGCAATAATGCTTTTCAATTCATACTTCAGTCTGTTTCCTAAAGTAGGGGCTGCAGTGAGCCTATACTTCATACATTACTACTCTGCATCTACCAATGAAATCAGTGTAGCAGATGTTTGATAATCTGCACAACCCAGTACACTGGTGAAGGAGCGAGTGCATACAGGTTAGAGCTCCGAGGTTCGCTCCTTCACCAGTGTGTACTGGGTAGTGCAGATTATCAAACATCTGCTACACTGATTTCATTGGTAGATGCAGAGTCGAGATTTTGTGTAAGCGACAGTTTTTGCCCACCATGAAGATAACTGCAACTGAAAAGATATGATAGTAGATACCAATCACATAACCTGTGTACATAGGCACTGGCAGGTCTGTACCTGTGAGATCATTAAAATCACCATCCTGTATTAAACTCCCCCGTGGGAATGCCAGGGACCTATCAGTAAATAGCATCCTCACTTTCTGAAAACTGTGCTAGAAATTCCCTTTTATATCACCTTCTTAACTCCTACCTTGTTCCTTTTTTTTCCTATTTTCTGCCTTCGTGGTCTGCCTGTTTTCCCAGAAAGACTTAAAAGATAACAATTCTCTCCCATGCTGAAGTCTGATGCGCTGAGCCTGACTTATTTGTGCTCACAGTTGCTGTCTGAGCATTCAATGAAGGAGTATTAAGCTATAAAGTGTGATATGTGGTTTTCTAACTATTAGGATTAGGAGTCCATCATCTCTGACCCTCTCGTCTATAGTGCCATCCAGTCTAGACATCTAACACTGGAAATCATGGACTGGAATCTCCTTGATTATAAGTTGTACAATTACATTTTCTGCATGTCACTAAGGGTCTTTTTAAAAAGGTAAAAGATGTTCCCATAACCTGTCGTCGTTGGGGAGTAAGATGTAGAAGACCTCAGCTTCTCCGAGGCTAGCATACTGAGTGGAGCCAATGTCTCTCTTCCTCACTGCTTTACCTTACCTGACCCTAAAGAGAGCAGGTACCCATTTACAGCTGGGTGAACTGGGGTACTGTACTGAAGCCAAGCGAGCCAACGGTCACCCATCCATTTGGTAACCATGCTCAATGCTACTTAACCCTAGCATGGGAAAAGTGAGTGCTCTGACCACTGAGCTATCCCGTCCCCACCAAGGATAAAAAGCTAAGTTACAATAAAGGCAATCCCCCCCCCCCAAAAAAAAGATGTTCAGATTTACACTACTGTCTACAGTGAGTTCGGAAATAACATGTATGGGTTTAAAGTCTTGAGCCGATTTTGTGTCAATGACAAGTCTCATTTAGGGGATGGGAGGGGGGGGGGGGGGGAGATACTAAAAAGAGGCAAACTTCTTTCATTTCATACTAAGAACAAGAATGTAAGTGTTCAAATATTTTGTGCATGTTGTCCCCCCCACTGATTTATGTTTCGAACTTGTGGGGGAAAAAAATTGGCCAACTGCCAATAAAATGTCTGCAGTCACATACTGGGGCAACACCATATGCAACATTCTCAGAACTGGCACCCACAAAAGTATGACATGCAATATTTTACATGTATTTTCAAGGCCACCCTTATGCTCTATCACACACACAGAATGATAAAAACACACACACAATCAACTTTTCTTTCCCCTGTTTATTAGCCAAACCCTAAATGTCTGATGTGATTATGCCACAAGCACACACGCTCCGCCAACAGCCTTTATCCTCCGCTCTGCTGTTTTGCTGAAGAACTTGGCTTTGACAATGACGGGCTGCTTGGGGAGGTGGCCTTTGCCCAGAACTTTGTAGTAACCCTGCAACAACAACAACAGCAATGATGGTATAATGGACTGTGATTTCAGCAATGAAAGATTTGGCACTATCTAATATGGAATGGTACACTGAACAGCGATTTGAGCACTAAAACACTAAATGCCCTATTTCTTCTTTTTTTTTTAAAAAAAAGAAGAAAAAAAAGCCCCATTCTCTTTATGTCATAAATATTTAATTTTAAGAAATCAGGAATACATGACTAAATGCTTCAATTCTTTATTACAATTACAGTTACTTCAAAAAAACTTTTGTTTTCTTTTGTAACACATTACATAGAATTCCAGAAATTTCTTCTTCCTTTTTTGTCACGTTTCTCCCAGGGGAGGTTTGACATTGATGAGCCTTCTCCATCTCTCTGTTTTGAGCTTCCTCCTTATTTCTCTAAGATCATCTGCAATACAGGCAGCCCAGGTTTTGCTAGGTCTTCCCTATGGTCTCTTTCCATCCACTACGAAGTTCATTGCTCTTTTTATGATGTGGTGGTCTGCTTTCCATTGAACGTGCCCCAACCAGTGCAGTCTACTGGTACTAGCTACAGACTTCAGATCATCAACTTTGCACATTCTCCATAGTTCTTCATTCGTGATCCTATCTTCCCAAGAATTCCAAATATATGTTGAAGTGAATTCAAAATTCATTTCAAATCAAACATTTCAATGCTCAATAGCAATTACAATTACTTTAAAAACATTTTTTTCTTCTGTAACAACTTCCATCACACAGAATTTTAGATATATCTTAAATTTATTTCAATTCTCAAATAACAACCCAAAACTGATTTCTGAAAAAAAAAGTTTATATATTGATCATATGTATTATGAAAAGACACAGAGAGACAGTAGACATTACAGCGCCAGAAGAACTCACAGCTCTGACAACGTCGATGACAGGGGCCTTGTCCTTGACATCCTTGTATTTCTGCTGGGTCTGTTCTGACACCAGGGACCACAGGCGGTCAACGTTGACCGTTGGACAGTAGAACTTGTTCTGTGTCTTGTGGAAGTACCTCATGCCCACTTTGCCAAAGTACCCGGGATGGCTGAAAGACAAAGGAAAATTTCAGAGGTCAACGATAACATTTTGGATCATACTGAACAGACGACAAATTTCATCATACGTGTATGAATGATGATGGAAACAGACTCAAAAGTGATGATCAGATTTTGCTAAAGATAATTCACAAAGATATGAACTGTTTATGACATAGTCTGCATGGCCAACATAATTATGAAGAATGTCGTTGGTGTGCAAGCAATGACCACTAGGTACAGCAGTGACCATCGTCCAAGTTCCAAGCATTGCTCTGGCACCCTGGGAAAAAACACACACCTCACTGAACAGAGGCTGTATGGCAAAGAGGTGCTGACGAAGATGATATATTCCAATTGATTAATATGAATAAACTATCTGTAATGACCTTAACTTTCTTTCCTATGTAAAATAAGTTACAGATAGAGAGAAAAGAAAGAGAGAGTGAGAGTGTGAGAGTGAGTGAGAGAGAGAGAGAGATTGAAAGAAAAGCAAGCAGGTGACAGAAAAAGTGCTTTTTTAAAAAGGAATATATAAGGAAAGAAATCAGCTATGCATAGTGTCCTGTCGGTGTGCAAGCAATGACCACTATGTACAGCAGTGACCATCGTCCAAGTTCCAAGCATTGCTCTGGCACCCTGGGAAAAAACACACACCTCACTGAACAGAGGCTGTATGGCAAAGAGGTGCTGACGAAGATGATATTCCACTTGATTCGTCTTGAATAAACTATCTGTAATGATCTTAACTTTCTTTCCTATGTTAAATTAGTTGCAGAGAGAGAGAGAGAGAGAGAAGAGAGAGAGAGAGAGAGAGAGAGAGAGAGAGAGAGAGAGAGAGAGAGACAATGACAATAGTTTATTGTGATTTAAGCTGTGAATCCCATTCACAAGGGGACAGTGGGAAGGGGACTGAGCACAACACATATATTGAACAATAACAACAACAAATATGATTGTAGCCCAAATGATCTTCATGGCATGGATTCCACGTCATGGTACAGAGATACAGATCCAGAGTCAGACACAGCATTGCAGCAAAGTGTTCAGTCAGGCAGGGCCACTGGCTCCTGCTAGTTTGTTACACAAAACACGTGAGGAAAAAGAAACTGGCGAGGACACGTATGCGGCAGTCCATTTATGCTCTCTCTCTGAGAGAGAGAGAGAGAGAGAGAGAGAGAGAGAGAGAGAGAGAGAGAGAGAGAGAGAGAGATTAAAAGAAAAGCAAGCAGGTGACAAAAAAATAATTTTTTAAAGAAAGAAAAGTATATAAGGAAAGAAATCAGCTATGCACAGTGTCCTGTCGTTGGTGTGCAAGCAATGACCACTATGTACAGCAGTGACCATCGTCCAAGTTCCAAGCATTGCTCTGGCACCCTGGGAAAAAACACACACCTCACTGAACAGAGGCTGTATGGCAAAGAGGTGCTGACAACAATTATAAATATTCACCATGTCTTAGCTAATGGAAATTAGTCAACTTTGCCAACTACTCATAACTGTTTTCTAACTGTAGCTCAGATTATTCTAAAGGAAGGAAGGGAAAGGGGAAGGGGGAGGCAGGGAGGGGGAACAGAGAGAGAGAGATGCAGGCATTTGTTCACAGGCAGCGACCTCTTAGAATGGGGATTTATAAACATAACACCAAATGACAGCCACAACAGTAATATACTATAAGCTACTCTAGTTCAACACACATTTCTTTGTTGCACTTGCCTTCCATCATTATGTTCATTGCCTTACATCTGTTTCTTTTGTAAGGCAATAAGCAATGTCTACGAAATTAAGCAAAATGGCAAACAATATTTGCATAGAATAAACTCTTTTTTTTAAAACTTTAAATCCAAGACAAATGAACAAAGTTAAGTTTCCCCCTCATGATTCAAAAAGGATAAATAAGACTATTTTTCTAAAGTAATTAATATATTAGCAAATAAATGTCCTGTCGTTGGTGTGCAAGCAATGACCACTATGTACAGCAGTGACCATCGTCCAAGTTCCAAGCATTGCTCTGGCACCCTGGGAAAAAACACACACCTCACTGAACAGAGGCTGTATGGCAAAGAGGTGCTGATGAAGATGATAAATATTTCACTGAAAAAGTATCTGTAGTAATCTGTACGTTCTTTCTTTTCTCTTTGTTCATTATTAGTCAGAGAAAAAGAGAACTCTTAACTCAAACTTAATACACCAGGCCCTCATAAAAATAAAAAAAAGCATGAGAGAGAGAGAGAACTCGAAGGATTTATTCACAAAAAGGCCATTGGCCCATACATGAAGGGGGGTTGCCGAACTGCTTAGTATTTTAGTGAGAAAAATAAGGAAGCACAAAAAAACCAAAATGTTATTGTATTACACAACCACCACAATAAAAATAAAGTTACAACAAATATGACTTAAGAAACCGAGAGAGAGACTCAGAGAGAGAGAGAGACTCAGAGAGAGAGAGAGAGACTCAGAGAAGAGAGAGAGAGATCAGAGAGAGAGAGAGAGAGAGAGAGAGGGATAGAAAAAGAGTGAATTAATATAGGATTTTTCAAATATTTTTATGAAATATCAGGAAAAGAGCAACAAATGTCGTTGGTGTGCAAGCAATGACCACTATTACAGCGGTGATCATCGTCCAAGTTCCAAGCATTGCTCTGGCACCCTGGGAAAAAACACACACCTCACTGAACAGAGGCTGTATGGCAAAGAGGTGCTGACGAAGATGATATTCCACTTGATTCGTCTTGAATAAACTATCTGTAATGACCGTAACTTTCTTTCCTATGTTAAATTAGTTACAAAGAGAGAGAGAGAGAGAGAGAGAGAGAGAGAGAGAGAGAGAGAGAGAGAGAGAGAGAGAGAGAGAGAGAGAAGCAAGCAGGTGACAGAAAAATAATTTTTTTTAAAAAGGAATATATAAGGAAAGAAATCAGCTATGCACAGTGTCCTGTCGTTGGTGTGCAAGCAATGACCACTAGGTACAGCAGTGACCATCGTCCAAGTTCCAAGCATTGCTCTGGCACCCTGGGAAAAAACACACACCTCACTGAACAGAGGCTGTATGGCAAAGAGGTGCTGAAAACGATTATAAATATTTCACTGAAAAAGTATCTGTAGTAATCTTTACCTTTGTTCTTTTCTCTTTGTTAATTATTACTCAGAGAAAAAGAGAACTCTTAACTCAAACTCAATACACCAGGCCCTCATAAAAAAATTAAAAAAGCGTGAGAGAGAGAGAGAGAGAGAACTCGAAGGATTTATTCACAAAAAGGCCACTGGCCCATACATGAAGGGGGGTTGCCGAACTGCTTAGTACTTTAGTGAGAAAAATAAGGAAGCACAAAAAAACACCAAAATGTTATTGCATAACCACAACAATAAAAATCAGTTACAAAAAATATGACTTAAGAGAGAGAGAGAGAGAGAGAAAAGAGAGAGAGAGAGAGAAGAGAGAGAGAAGAGAGAGAGTGAGAGAGATAGAGAGAGAGAGAGAGAGAGAGAAGAAGAAGAAGAAGAAGAAGAGAGGGATAGAAAAAGAGTGAATCAATAAAGGAATTTTCAAATATTATTTTATGAAATATCAGGAAAAGAGCAAAAAATGTCGTTGGTGTGCAAGCAATGATCACTATTACAGCGGTGACCATCGTCCAAGTTCCAAGCATTGCTCTGGCACCCTGGGAAAAAACACACACCTCACTGAACAGAGGCTGTATGGCAAAGAGGTGCTGATGAAGATTATAAATATTTCACTTGAAATAGTATCTGTAGTAATCTGTACTTTCTTTCTTTTCTCTTTGATCATTATTACTCAGAGTAAAAGAGAACTCTTAACTCAAACTAGAATACACCAGGCCCTCCTATGGAAGGTAAAAATATAAAAAAAATAATATAAAAAAAAGGAGAGAGAGAGGGAGACAGAAAAAGAGTGAATCAATATAGGATTTTTCAAATATTAATTTTATGAAATATTAGGAAAAGAGAAAAAAATGTTGTTGGTGTGCAAGCAATGATCACTATGTACAGCAGTGACCATCGTCCAAGTTCCAAGCATTGCTCTGGCACCCTGGGAAAAAACACACACCTCACTGAACAGAGGCTGTATGGCAAAGAGGTGCTGATGAAGATGATAAATATTTCACTGAAAAAGTATCTGTAGTAATCTTTACTTTCTTTCTTTTCTCTTTGTTCATTATTACTCAGAGAAAAAGAGAACTCTTAACTCAAACTTAATACACCAGGCCCTCATAAAAATAAAAAAAAGCATGAGAGAGAGAGAGAACTCGAAGGATTTATTCACAAAAAGGCCATTGGCCCATACATGAAGGGGGGTTGCCGAACTGCTTAGTATTTTAGTGAGAAAAATAAGGAAGCACAAAAAAAACAAAATGTTATTGTATTACACAACCACCACAATAAAAATCAGTTACAACAAATATGACTTAAGAAACCGAGAGAGAGACTCAGAGAGAGAGAGAGACTCAGAGAGAGAGAGAGAGACTCAGAGAGAGAGAGAGAGAGAGAGAGAGAGAGAGAGAGAGAGAGAGAGGGATAGAAAAAGAGTGAATTAATATAGGATTTTTCAAATATTTTTATGAAATATCAGGAAAAGAACAACAAATGTCGTTGGTGTGCAAGCAATGACCACTATTACAGCGGTGATCATCGTCCAAGTTCCAAGCATTGCTCTGGCACCCTGGGAAAAAACACACACCTCACTGAACAGAGGCTGTATGGCAAAGAGGTGCTGACGAAGATGATATTCCACTTGATTCGTCTTGAATAAACTATCTGTAATGACCGTAACTTTCTTTCCTATGTTAAATTAGTTACAAAGAGAGAGAGAGAGAGAGAGAAGAGAGAGAGAGAGAGAGAGAGAGAGAGAGAGAGAGAGAGAGAGAGAGAGAAGCAAGCAGGTGACAGAAAAATAATTTTTTTTTAAAAAGGAATATATAAGGAAAGAAATCAGCTATGCACAGTGTCCTGTCGTTGGTGTGCAAGCAATGACCACTAGGTACAGCAGTGACCATCGTCCAAGTTCCAAGCATTGCTCTGGCACCCTGGGAAAAAACACACACCTCACTGAACAGAGGCTGTATGGCAAAGAGGTGCTGATGAAGATGATAAATATTTCACTGAAAAAGTATCTGTAGTAATCTTTACCTTTGTTCTTTTCTCTTTGTTCATTATTGCTCAGAGAAAAAGAGAACTCTTAACTCAAACTCAATACACCAGGCCCTCATAAAAATAAAAAAAAAGCGTGAGAGAGAGAGAGAGAGAGAGAGAGAGAGAGAGAGAACTCAAAGGATTTATTCACAAAAAGGCCATTGGCCCATACATGAAGGGGGGTTGCCGAACTGCTTAGTATTTTAGTGAGAAAAATAAAGAAGCACAAAAAAACACCAAAATGTTATTGCATAACCAAAACAATAAAAATCAGTTACAAAAAATATGACTTAAGAGAGAGAAGAGAGGAGAGAGAGAGAGAGAGAGAGAGAGAGAGAGAGAGAGAGAGAGAGGAGTGAGAGAGAGATAGAGAAGAAGAAGAAGAAGAAGAAGAAGAAGAGAGGGATAGAAAAAGAGTGAATCAATAAAGGAATTTTCAAATATTATTTTATGAAATATCAGGAAAAGAGCAAAAAATGTCGTTGGTGTGCAAGCAATGACCACTAGGTACAGCAGTGACCATCGTCCAAGTTCCAAGCATTGCTCTGGCACCCTGGGAAAAAACACACACCTCACTGAACTGAGGCTGTATGGCAAAGAGGTGCTGACGAAGATTATATTCCACTTGATTTATATTGAATAAAGTAGCTGTGATAACCTTACTTTCTTTCCTATGTTAAATTAGTTACAGACAGACAGAGAGAGAGAGAGAGAGAGAGAGTAGAGAGAGAGAGAGAGAGAGAGAGAGAGAGAGAGATGTAAAAGAAAAGCAAGCAGGTGACAAAAAGAATTAAAAAAATATAAAAAAAGGAATATAAGGAAAGAAATCAGCTATGCACAGTGTCCTGTCGTTGGTGTGCAAGCAATGACCACTAGGTACAGCAGTGACCATCGTCCAAGTTCCAAGCATTGCACTGGCACCCTGGGAAAAAACACACACCTATGGCAAAGAGGTGCTGAAAACAATTTTATAATCAGCTTGAAAAATTATCTGTGGCATCCTTCAGTTTCTTTTCTCTTTGTTTATCATTATTCAGAGAGAGCAAGAGAGTAGAGAGAGATTTTGTACATGTGTGTGTGTGATAATCATATATTTTTTTTTGAGAAAAATAACTAACAGGTGTACCCACCCCCCCCCCCCCCCCCCCCCCCCCAAAAAAAAGAAGAAATCCAACAGGTATCCTGAAAGCAGCAGCACTCACTATTTGTCATAGTTGATTCGGTGATGGTGCATGCCGCCAGCGTTTCCACGACCACCAGGATGTTTTCTGTGTTTTCCTGCACAGACGATTACATCTAGATGGGGAGGCAAGGACTTCAGGCCATTCATGTCATTACTTCCCTTTATAAATACTTGTAAAGGTATACATGTAGGTTGCAGGATGGTTCAGACAGACGATCACATTGCTAACAAGTAAAACTGTGAGGCTCTGGGTTTGATTGCCAGCCTTGCCTTTTCTTTCCCATTTGATGGGAAAATTAAAATTAAAGTCAGGTCCTTCTGATGAGACTCTAAATCAGTTGTACCCATATTCATATATAATGCTTATGAACTAGTGCATGTCAAAAGTAACCGCGACAGTTGAAAATGGGAAAGAGCAAGGAGTAGACTGTCTACAAAATTGGCAAGTTCAATTCCCAACTGTATTCCTGAAGTTGGAATGTGGCTACCTTATGCATGTGCCTACACATCTTTGGCAAAAATGTCACCATTGGTGAACCTCAAAACTCCTACATGAGGAAGGACCCGAATCCCACCCCCAAAAAACAAAATTAACAAAAACAACTGTTAGCTAAAGGTAACTGATCATTTTTTAAAAAGTTACTTTCCTCTCCTTCCCACTTATCATAATGCCAAGTTTTCCCAATCATCCAAAACAGCAAAAGCAAAGAAAAGCATCACCCTTTTTACTTCCAAGTTTATCATTTTGATCACACACACACACAAATGCAAAGGATGCATCAAATCATTCATACACAGATGTCATCTCCTTTTAGTTTTACACTCAAACACTAACCAGATCAGTGACAAGACATTTTAGTTTGAGAAATAAGATTTAATATTGCACACCATCACATTTCAATTTATCAGCCTTACTCTTAGTGTGCATGTTGTTTTAGTTGTTTTTTTAAGCACTTGTATTTAAAGGTTATGTTGATCAAATAGGTCCATATATTTGACTTCTCAAAAGTACTTGTCAGAATGTGGCTTCATAAGTTAATGACTAAATCAGTAAATGGTGAGCCAACAGTCACATATAAAAATCTAACCATTGTTGGCATTGGTGAACCTTGGAGCTCCAGCCATGAAATCATTTTTTATTAAATGATGTCCAAAGACTGTAAATCATTAAATTAAGAAGAAAAAAAAGAGATGAAAAGACTAAATTTAAAAATTTAAAAAATTGATGTGACTGTAAATCATCTGATTTTCATTACGACATTAGGCAGCCTCATGGTGTGCGCAGATTGCTTAGTGTTTACTTGTAATACAGAGTCAGTTGATAGATTCAGCAGACACACTCACCAATTCGGCCATGGCCGTGGCTGACGTGGCCACGTAGCTTCCTTGTCTTCTTTCTTTTGTTTAGGGCCTAAACAAACAAAATTAGCAATGAGCACAGATAAATACGCACACACAATCATTTCACTGAACGTAGACCTGTCAATTTGCTAGATTAAGTGAAGACTTAACTTGATGGTGTTCAATATTGTAAAAAGGTTCTGACCAGTGATGGCAAAAAAATCTGCTGCTATGACTAGTATTGAGTAATTCAAAATTTTTTTTATTCTTCTATTTTCAAGGATACTGGAATATAACTATAAGCACTGATTTTTTGTATCCAGTCCCCATACATGTGTATGCAGTTTTGTCAAATTTGTCATCTATTCCCACCGAGAAACAATGGTCTACTCTTTGGAAAAGCAGAACATGGAGAACAGGTTTTAACATAGGTGCAAGATGTTCTCAGTGCTTTTGCATACGGGACCGGGACCTCGGCTTACAGTTAGTTTCATCCAAAAGACTTTTGGGAGGAGTTGAATACAGAATAGGCACCGATGAGTGATGTTAACTCGGGGAGGGGAAAGGTGGAAGATTTTCTTGAATGGGATTTGAACATGGGTCAGCAGATCACAGCGCAATATGCAAAGCTCTAATTTAATTACCACCAGATTATCCCGTCTGGAATACAATAACAAATCACTAAAATAATCATTTGATCTAATGATACATGACTGAAATGTAAAGAAATGTTATTGTTACTATGTTAGTTTTGATCTAGGTGTAGCTGTAGGCCCAAGTCATAACTCATAAGTGGAGCAGACAAAAGTGAAAACTCATGACATGAATCAATGAACAAAAAATAAACTTAAGTCATTAAAGTGTGGGACATAAAACATTAAGTTCTAACTTCTAAGTTCTATGATTGAATGCTTTGGGCTCTTAAGTTAGGCTCAAGTCTGTTCCAATTACATCTAATTTAACTATTGCAGTAATAATAATAATAATATATGGAATTTATATAGCGCTGAACTTGTAAAAAACAAACAAATCGAAGCACTTGCACTCAATCATTTACAGGCATGCAACTCTCCTTAAACATAATGAGCAACAGATTTCAAATCCATGCGCGCGCACTACGCACTCACACGCACGCGCGCGCACACACACGGAACAACACTTAGAAGGTGAAAGATGCTGTTGAAAATTAGGGACAGATATGTGGGGGGAAAGTCTCAGGTAGGAAATAAGTGTGTTTTGAGGCCAGTTGAGAGAGAGAATGGTTGGACAGAGAAAGAGAACTTCTTTGACATCTGGAGAAGACTGGTTGTCGAAATGGAAGTTGAAGTCACCAAGAATTATAAGTTTAGTGGGAGAGAGGCTGTAGTGGTCGAGGAGTGACTGGAATTCTTGGTGAAAAAGAGAAGATGTTAGGTTGTTTTTACAGCTGGGCGGTGGACGGTAAAGGCAGCAGATAGTAATAGAGTGGCCAGGTAGGTTGAGATTGATTTCGCAAACTTCAAAAGATTCATGTGAGAATTGAAGGTTGTGACTGAAAGAAAGAGATGGTACCAATATGTCTTTGAGAATGATGGCAATCCCACCTCCTCGAGAGAGAGTCGGGGGGAAAGAAATGGTTTTATATCCAGGAGTCAGCTGTTTTATTTTTGGCTCATGGCCATGTGGTTTAAGCCAAGTTTCGGTGAGGAAGGTTAAGTCAATGTTTTTTTCAGAGATGAAATCAGATATGTAGTTGGCTTTTCCATTTGGACAGACAGACTGCACATTGAACAAACAAACTTGAAGGAGATCTGAAGGAGGTGGAGAGGTTGAAGATGAAAGTGGTGAGTTTGGACAAGCATCAGAGGAAGAGGACGAAGGCTGGTACTAGTACTGGTACTACTGCACAGCACCATCCAATGCATGCATGCACACAGCGACACCAATGAAAAATTGAAATATATATTGTATGAGATTCAAAATCTGCAACTGTGCAAGGATTTGGCTCAAACTCAACACGGTGACAACCGACACATGATAATTGTTAGGCCTGGTACACACACAGCTCAACATACGAGCCCTACGTTCCACTACTTTCCAATGTTAGGCCTACCAAAGTTTTGGCTAAAAAAGCCTACTTGATCGAAATCCAAATAACTTGATCTCACACACTGACACAGTAGCTACACGTGAACACATACACACACACTATGCATACACGGCATGGGATATTTTTGACAAATTCCTATACTTTACGAATCCAATCTTACAGGAAAAACAACAGGAAATTAAAACATGTAGGCCATAGCCTACGCAAACGATCTTCCAATTCGATCATCGACCATCTACAATCCTATTTTAGTGTTTATGACAGAATGTAATCATAATAATCATAAAATGCTTTAAAATATATATTATTTGATCGGATATATAATCATCGATACTGTCTGAGCAAGGATTTCTACAGGATCAATAAGATTTTAGACTTAAGGAACATATCCTCACCATGACCACGTTTAGAAGAGAAAGGAACAGTAATCTGCCCGGAAGTGTAGGCCAGATTGTTTCAGGATGGGCGACAACTCAACGGGGAAGTCAAACAAAACAAATGAGTAGCCACTGCCACACTCCGTCAAACTGTTCCTGCCTGCTTCCCTGCATTTGTTAAATTAATGCACGAAGCAAAACAGTCTCAGATAAGTAAAAATGTCACAAGCACGGAATCTTTTTCAATTTGACAATCAAATATCGTGATTCACGGAAACTCCGGTAAGTTTCGCAACTCTCCCTCTCTGGAGTCTCTCTCTCTCTGTGTGTTTGTGTGTGTGTGTGTGTGTTACATTGGAGCAGGGGATGGGAAGAAATATGCAATTACTGTGGCCAACATTTTGCATAGTCAAAAGCCCTGGATCGAAATAATGATTTAAAAAATTGCTGAAAATTGAGTAGCATCCATTGGTTATTCAGTACGTAATATCTGAATCTGCAGGGGGAAATAATTGGAACAGGAGAATTAAGCTATAAGTGGTCGGAAGACACTCCTCTTCCCCCCTGCAAGTTAAGAGAAGTGAGCTTTAAAGTTGGATGAGAGACCCACCACTGCTACAGACATCACCCACCATTCACCCAGTGAAAAGTACACTTCACTCTTAGGTCAAGTTAAACTACGAATAGGAATCACGCACCATCAATAGTGATATAAGTACCTGACGCTCGACTCCCTACGACCTTATAGGTTATGGGACTCCTTTACCTTTACCTTTAATATCTGAATCTGACAAGGCTGGGGATCAATTTTACCAGTAATATGAACTAATAAAGTAATAATTGATATTGTAATTAAATTGCCTTGAAGATAATTTGACTTGGCATCAATAAAAGAAGGAAAGTACCCTACTCCCTCCTCTCCACCCCCTGCATGGCATAATGAAGAAGTATGCTTGAAAAGCATTGGATGAAGAAGCACACACACACACACACACACACACACACACAAACACTATCACACACAGTGACACACAGCACACACACCTACATTCACACACATACTGACATAGTAATACACAGTCACACACATAGTAATTATATACAGTTACACACACATACACGTGACACATGTACTCTCACTCACTCACTCACACCATATTAAAGTTCTGCAGTTGAGATGTCATTTTGGATAGATCTACTGGCTGATTTTGCCTGGCTAAAATTCATATCACACACAGTGACACACACACGCACGCACAGACAGACACACATACACTGATACAGACACATACACACACACACACAGTGAAACACACTCTCTCTCACTCACTCATTCACACCATATTAACTGCAGTTGAGATGCCATTTTGGATCCACTGACTGATTTTGCCTGCCTAAAAGTAAAATCAGTATAATTCATAAAAAATATTTAAAAAAAGATTGTCTTGGTGTAGATCTATACTGTAGACTGTTGTGTATGATGCCTTCCTGATTAGCTCTGGTGGGAATGACCATATAACACATAACACTACCAGTTGAAAGTTCTTTAATTTGTTAGCATTTTATTAAAAATCCATGGATTTTCTTTTTGTAAGCTTCCATTGTGACACAGATTATATATCATATATCATAACTCATGTTATTGTTAACACTAACCCTCCGTTAAGGGAGAGAACTCCTCTTTCCTAGTACGTATGCACTGTGCACATTTGTATACTACCGTAACCCATTAGTGGGTGATATGGAGGGAAGGGTTAGTAGATGGTTGGTTACCATATATAGCTGGTTATCCATAGGGAAAATGGTGTTCAAAACCTTTTTCTTTTTAATGCATTATTGTTCTTTTTAAAAACTTCATGATATTTGGACTCCCTTTCTTTAAAAAAAAACCTTGTAGAACTTAGATAGAAGTGTGGTGCTCACTGTTTGGAGTTGATTTGAACATCAATTTGTCCGTTTAATTCTCTTGCATTAAGATTAATTACCAGTCAACTTTGAAGACTGACATCTAAAGATCTTCTTTTAAGAAGAAGCATAGAAAACCTCCATGAAACTTTGTGACTTGAAGTATTTGAAAAGTACATAAAATGCATTTAAAGATAGAGGGGGAAAAATGCTCATCTTTAGCATTTATCTTACTCAGTTGCTGTATCCCCATAATAAGTGCCACATGTATTGTTGATTGTTTTAAGTTCCCCTCCCTCCCCTGTAGATATCCATGGCTAGAGCTCAAGGTTCACCAGTGGTGAGATTTTGTGTATGTGACTGTTTTTACCTACCATTAACTCAATGGAGTCGCAGTGAAATGGATCCCGCCATTTTGTGGCTGTATTTGAAAAATTCAGCAGACCTACCCAACCTAATAATGACATACACATTATACAGCATTGAAAAGTTTATAATGTCTACTTTTGAGATTGTTTCACAGTTTTTCAATAGATGACTGTATTTATTTTTTTTACAAATTTTCAAAATATGTTACTGAATGCTGAAAAATAAAAAGGTTTGAAAATTAGGGCTGCCTATCTTACATGCCTTGAACTGTTCATCAACTAGTCCCCTTGAAGCAATGTGA
This sequence comes from Rapana venosa, assembly GCA_028751875.1. NCBI lineage: Eukaryota > Metazoa > Mollusca > Gastropoda > Neogastropoda > Muricidae > Rapana > Rapana venosa. The sequence continues at coordinate 1,192,933 of CM054158.1, forward strand.
TGATTTTCCACCAAAGTAAAGTCTCCTGAAGCTGGCTGAATCCATCTGATGTCACTTTTTGTACAATAGATTTTTTTTTAAAGAATCATAACACTGGAGAGCCTGAAATCCCAAAGATATCACTTGTTGACATATCAAACAAAATTAGCGAACAGACACAAACTAGGCAAGCTTATGGTCAAGGATAGCAACTGTGTTTAGAAAAGTGATTGCCCTACAGGCCAGAGTACTTTCTCTTGAGTTGAACACCACTTGGTGTATTTTTAAAAATTCGTAATTCTGCCGAAGTTTAAGCTTCAGCATGTTACAGTGAAGGAGAGCTTCGGCACAACCTCAATGAGTTAAGGTAGCTTTTAGCCCTAACCATGATTTTGATTGAGCATGGTGTCTAAGCAGAACACCTGTGTGCATGTGGATTTTAAAAAAAGAAGAAAATTTAAGTGTCATCTGTGCCTACCAGTAGAACATGGCCTACTCCTCCAAAGGTGCAACAGATTTTTAACATATGTGCTCATGAAGTTCTACATGTGTTGTACATGGAGCTTTGGTTTAAGGCCTTATCAGATTGACTTTTGGGGGGAGTGGAGTCAGTACTGATGTTAAAAAATATGGTAAAGGTGTCCCATAACCTATGTGGTTGTAGGGGAGCAAGGCATCAGAGACCTCAACTTCTCTAGGGCCAGCATATTGAGGGGGTGCTCCTCTCCTCTCTCTCGCTGCTTTACCTTCCCTGACCCTAAAGAGGCGGGTACCCATTTACAGCTGGGTGAACTCAAGTGGGAGGAGGGGGGGGAGCTGTACTGAAGCCAAAGTGCGCAAACAGTCACCCATCCAAGTAGTAACCACGCTCGATGCTGCTTAACCTTGGTTGGGGGAAAGTTAGTGCTCTGACCACAGAGCTACCCCATCTGACACTAGTACTGATGTTAACTCAAGTGAAATCCCCTGAAATGGGCACCTCTGTGGTGGCTTGATTCCAGGCTGTCAGATCACAAGCAAATGCTCTAACCACTAGGCTATTCTGTATCCACCCCCCACCTCAAACTATATCTGAAGTGTAGGTCTGCTTTTTCTGACTGTCAATATTTTGATGATCAATGGCTTTGGTAGGCCACAGGGTTGTTACTTTACCTTAGAAATGTGTGGGTTTTTTCCTCAGCTAGAGCTCTGAGGTGTACCAGTGCCAGCATTGGTGATATTTTCATGTATTTATTATTATTTTTTTATTTTATTCTTTTATATTGAGGATAATGGAATAAGCACTTATGTGCTTTTTACATCCAGTCCCCATGTGTATGCAGTTTTGTAAATTCTGTCATCTGTTCCCACCGGCACACAAAGGCCTACACAATGTATGTGATGTATGTGACCGTTTTTTCCCACCGTTAAGGTAGCTGCTCCCCAGCTTAGGGGATGATGTCTACTCTAAACATGACACCAGTTTGTGTGGGCTTTTTTCATTTATAAAATATAGTTTGGGTCTTCTGTTCTTACCAGCACAAATGGTCTATTCTTTCAAAAGGCAGAACAGGTTTTTAAACATGTGCACAAATACTACTACTACTACTACTACTACTACTACTATATGGAATTTATAGAGCGCTCTATCTTGCAATTACAAATCAGAGCGCTTCCATTCAATCCGCTCCTACACAAGCAACCAACAATGATTAACAATATTCTTAATTCTAACAAATTCAAATGTACACACACATGCACACACACACACACACACACACAAAGGTCGTACATTTCAGCAGGGTGATGGAATTTTGGCTTTTAAAGGCAGGGACAGATATGAGATGAAACAAGAGGGAAAAATCTTAGGTTTGAAATAGGTATGTTTTGAGGCTGGATTTAAAGCTGTCGTAAGTAGGCTTTTCACGAAGGGAGAGAGGGAGGTTATTCCAGATTGATGGACCAGAAATAGAGAAAGAGCGACGGCCAACAGTGGATTGGTTGAATCTAGGTATTCGTAAGCCCAGGGTATCTGCAGCAGAGCGGAGGGAACGAGAAGGAGTGTACAGGTGAAGACATTCACAGAGATATGAGGGTGCTGTTTTGTGGAGACATTTGTAACAGAGGGTACTGATCTTGTACTTTACTCTCTGTGGCACAGGCAACCAGTGGAGAGATTGCAGGAGAGGAGTAATATGCTCAGATTTTTTCTTTTTGAGGACTAATCGAGCTGCAGAGTTTTGTATGCATTGAAGGGAGTGGATAGATGATGCTGGCAGACCAGCCAAAAGTGATATGCACGTGTCCATATATGGGACCCTTAGTTTATAGTCCATCCAAAGGACTTAAACTAGGGGAGTAGAATCAGTACTAGTACTACTACTAGTAGTAGTACTGATGATAACTCCAGGGTGAAATTCCCCTCAAGCAGTTGCCTCAGTAGTGGCCCAAACCCGGGCCATTGATTCACAAGCTCATTGCTGTAACCTCTGTGCTCTGTCCCACCCCCATCATTCTTCTGAGACTGACCCATCATTCATTCATCCTGACGTCAGAAGTTGTAAGCCAAAAACCAAATGACTGAAGCATAAAGAGAAAAATCCCCAACTGTCCCATGATTGGAGTGTTTATAAATGCACTGCTGTCAGCCTCCCCCCATCTGGTGCTAAATATAGCAGGGACTGACCACATTTGAACTTGGTAAAAGGAAGGGATGGGCTAATTTTAGCACAGGGTCCTGGGACCCTTGACTGAGTTATGCTGGATTCGTATGCTGTGGAGGGTTGGGTTTTTTTGAACACTTGATTATGATCCTCAAGCCACCAGGTTTTTTTTTTTAACAGATCAAAAGGAAAAATACTGTTTTCAGTCAGTATTTCAAGAATTTCACTCACACACACTCATGCATGCACGCACACAGCATGCACACACAGCATGCACACATGCACACACACACACACACTCATATGCAGAGTCATATACACACATCCTTAATTTAATATACACACAAGGATTCACAAACACCACACACATACACACACATACATGCATGTCATGTTTACACTTTTACATAATCATTATCTATGGACTCTCTCTCTCTCTCACACACACAACACACACACATGTGCACAAACACACACAGACACACAGCACACACACACACACACACACACACACACACACACACACACACACATACCGAGTCATACACACATCCTTACATACACACACGGATTCACATACACCACACACAGAGTCACACACACAACACACACACACACACATGTGCACAAACACACACAGACACAGACACACAGCACACACGTCTAATATCACTGAGAGTGAACAGACGTAAAATCGAAGACAACACACACACACACACACACACACATACGGAGTCATACACCTATCCTTACATACACACACGGATTCACGTACACCACACACAGAGTCACACACACACAAACACAACACACTGTGACACACACACACACAGATATATATAGTACCTACAGCAAACATAAAAGGATTGTTGAACATGTATACAGTTTCAACAGCGAACAATCATGTTTTTGTTCCGTTTTCTCTGTGTCCAGCATGAGGTGTGCAGGGCCGGCCCACACAGGGAAGGAAGGTGACCAGGGAGCGGCACACTGCCACTTGATGGCTGTTGCGTCTGGCAGGCTGCCATGTCCAGGGAAGGAAACAGCATCAGAAAGCTGCCCCCAGGCAAACTGCGGAGCCTGAGACAGCAGTTTGAGGAAAAGGATGCTCAGGCCAGCGGGGCGCTGCTGTACGGAATCTTGCCAACACTGGGCGATGACGACAACGCCAGGCCCACGTCCACTGTCGTCCAGCCCAGGGTCATTTCGTCAGTGACTTCCAGCCCCGCACTGTCGGCCAGGAAAACATGGCTGGCTCCGGACTTCGTCACCTCTCCTACTCCTGTGAGGTTTTCCAAAAAGCCGGACAGTGTGCCGCAAGTCTTTGGATATCGTCGCCAGTGCTCGGACCCAGAGAGGCAAAAGTCACCGTCGCCTGCTGGTGGTAGAGGGGTGAATCTGACCAGACCGCTGGCCCTTCACTCTAACAGCAGTAGCACATTAGGACAAGGCAACAGAGCAGGAAGGTTTGGAGCAGAGCTGAGAGGAGACACCGCTGCCAAGCGCTTGTCATCAGACACAGTCACATTGAGAGAAAGTGTCAAGCAGTATGCAGCGGAAAGGCAGAGGACAATGAGCGATGCTTCCTCTGTCAGGAAACCCAAAGAGCTCAGTGTTCGTGACATGCTGAAGCAGTTTGAGGAGAAATCTATTTTAGCTCCAAACCAGTTGTGACTGTCGTAGGCCAAAACATGTCTAGTGTAAGCAATGCTCAAAGACGTGTAGGGAAGAGTAACGGACAAAGTAATGGCAGCACGGCAAGCGCGCTGGCTTCACCCAAAACTGAAAGGAACTTTGACTGGTTAAAACTGACACCAAATGAGCAATCAGCTACTGCAGGTGCAGACAAGAGCACAGTCTCTTCCAGACAGAACTCCACAGCAATGGAAGCTTTGCTTTCACCTCCAGCCAAGCCGCCTCGCACATTCGCTCATGATGAGTACCTCCTAACCAAAATTAACAGCACTGAACATTCAGGTGCACAAAACGCTAAAGACAGGCAATCAGAAGAAAAGGAATTCATCAGTGTGAAGGAAAGAGTGAACGTGTTCAGTGGGGGATCAAGCGTTAAGAAGAGGTGGTTCTGAGGACACAGGGGGGCTATGCACACTTAAACCAGAACAGAAACGCTCAAAGCACGTGCGATTTTTCATACAACCATGCCCAACCCCACCGACTGAGACCCATATCAGAAAACACGCTTTAGTCAGACACACCGACGGTGCCCAGAGCACAGACCACAGCGCTGCCACCCCTGACAGTGACGGACCCGTCGTCGTGTCGCTGAAATACGGCAGGAAATTGGAACCCCCGCCGAAAGTGGAAGGTCGTCGACGCAACCCTTCCGACAAGCTTCCGGAAACCCCCAAGCCAGGAAACGACCTGCAGGAGTTCAAACTGCGGAAAAGCTACAGTTCGGAGTGTCTGGACAAGGGGTCCACGTCGTCCTGTCGGAGGCAGGGGAAGAGCTGAGTGTCAGCAGGTGTGGCAGACGGAGCAGCTGTCTGGAGAAAGGGCAGGTCCCTCACCACTATGAAACCCTGGCGGAGAAGGAGAGCTCTGGGGGCCTGCTGGGGAGGAAGGAGCAGAACGGGGTGGAGGGACAGGTGAGTCACTGGCTTGTGTGTGGAGGGTTTGGTTCCAATGCTGCTAGCGCTTTGAGTTTGATTGGTTTGCTTTGTCTGAGTTTATGAGATTCAACCCTCTAAAAATTGCAAATGATTTTTTTTTAAATTGTTGTTTTATTTTTATTTTTTATCATCATTATGATTATCATAATTATTATTATTATTATTATTATTATTATTATTATATTGTTATTAATATTATTGTTACTACTACTTCTGCTACTACCACTACTACTACTACTATTACTACTACCACTACTACTACCGCTACTACTACTTGTAGTATCAACATCATCATTATCATCACTGTTGTTGTTCTTCTTCTTCTCACTTCATGAACAATGAAAGATGTTCATCTGAAACGAGCACAGACAGGCAGGCAAGCATGTAGGCAAGGACACACACACACAGACGCACATGGACACAAAGACACACACAGACACACACAGACACACCATATACACCACACACACACACACACATACACACACATACACACACATACACATACACACACACAACACACACACACACACACACACACACACACACACACATTATCCTGAAACTATGAAAGCAGAACAACTAATACCTCCACTTCCCCTCTCTCCCCCAAAATTTTACATGAAAATACTTTTTCTCATGTGGTTGTGTTTTTGTTGTTGTTTTTTTAATTCTAAATTCAGATAAGACCCAATCAGGTTCATGTCTAGATCAATTTTGATACAACAGCAATCACATGATAGTGTGTAATTAAAAAAAAAATCTTGTTAATTGGTATACACCAGCATGTAAAAAAATAAACAGCAGTAACATTTTCATCAAGACAATACTACAGGATCTTAATGCAGCAGACTTACAGGATGGGACTCAATGTTTATTTATTATAACTACAAAATTGTATTGTACACAGTATTGTTTGTTTATGAAAAAAACAAACAAAAAGAAAACTTTTTCATCAGAACACCCTTGCATGCATCAGAAATAAACAGCAGTAACATTTTCATCAAGACAACAATTCAAGATCTTCATGGATAATAATAATGATAATAATAATAATAATAAATGGAATTTATATAGCGCTGTATCTTGCAGAGACAAATCAAAGCGCTTGCACTCAACTCATTCAAGATTGCACAGTCACACAACCAGTAACAATTAATAGTTCCATCAAGTCCAAATGTACACGCACGCACGCACGCACGCACACACACACACCCACACACACACACACACACACAGGTGACACACCCTGGTAGGGTGATCGAATCTTGGCTGTTGAAGGCAGGGAAAAGCTATGAGATGAAAATCTTAGGTTTGAAATAAATGTCTTGAGACTGGATTTAAAAATATGTCATAAGAAGGCTTTTGGGGGAGAGAGAGAGGGAGGTCATTCCAGATCGATGGACCAGAAATAGAGAAAGAGCGACGGCCGATGGTGGATTGGTTGAATCTAGGTATTTGTAAGGACAAGGTATCTGCAGCAGAGTGGAGAGAACAAGAAGGAGTGTACAAGTGAAGACAGTCACTTGCAAGATAAGACTTAAATGGAGAGAACAAGAAGGAGTGTACAAGTGAAGACAGTCACTTGCAAGATAAGACTTAAAGAAGTTAAAGGGGAACACAATGCTGATTATCATCAAGTCTGCAAAATTACATTACAGTTTACCATTTATTTTGTTTTTATAATTATAATCTTTTTAATTGGTACGTGTACACAAGCATGTTAAAGTAACATTTTCAATTAAAAAGAAACAAAAACCCAACCAATCCAGTATCTTCATCATGTAGTGCTAGATTCACAGAGGGACAGTGTGTGTTGACTTACACATCCGTGGTTTACAGTGTTAGTCTGTTACACCGATGGAATGTGTCTTGTTCAGTTCTTGCAAGCGATGACTAAGTCATTAAATACAGGTCTTGCTCTCTCTCCCTCTCTCTCTCTCTCTCTCAGGCATGGTTGAATAAATAGTCGACCTTTGTTTGTCCTCGATTGTGACACAGCAATAGCTTGAACTGTTTGACCTTTTTTTTCCAAACCTGGCTTGACAGTATTAGTAGAGGAAGTAGTGAGCTGGTTGAGTAGTCACTCAGTCTGAATTTAGAGCTACATATATATATATATATATATATATATATATATATATATATATATATATATATATATATATATATTATATCCGCATTGCATGTTACATGCAGGAAATATTTAGTTCCTGAATCGTGATACATATGGACTTTACATGGCCATATGTGGTAGTTTTGATAATGTAATTATATATATATATATATATATATATATATTATATATAAAAATTAAGGATTCACACTTTCCAGCATAGGTACACATGCACTCTCTCTCTCTAAAGTCTCTCACCCTATGTCTGTCTGTCTGTCTGTCTGCCTATCTCATCTAGGGGGGACGGGATAGCCCAGTGGTTAGAACATTGCACTCACAATCTGACAACCCGAGTTTGATTCCCGTTCAAGGGGATATTTTCCCCTGGAGTTAACATCAGTGCAGACTCCACTCTCCCCAAAAGTCCTTCGGATGAGACTATAAACTGAGGCCCCGTGTGCGAACGCACACCGAACATTTTGCACACACGTTAAATCCTGTTCCGCTTTTCGTAAGAGTAGGTCATTGTGTGCCAGTGGGACCAGATGACAGAATTCACAAAACCGCATACACACAGGGACTGGATGTAAAAAAGCACACAAGTGCTTATTCCACTATCCTCAATATAAAAATAAAATAAAATAATACAAAAAATTATAAAGTCTGTCTGTCTCAGTGTCTGTCTGTCTCTCTCTGTCTCTGTCTGTCTGTCTGTCTGTCTGTCGTCTCTCTCTCTCTCTCTCTCTCTCTCTCTCTCTCTCTCTCTCTCTCTCTCTCTCTCCCCTCTCTCTCTCTCTCTCTCTCGCTCTCTTAAACAAGCACTTTAAATTTCATTGGGCATAGGTAAATTTACCACTATTTATATGCAATATAATAATAATTATAATAATAATAATGATAATATGTTGACAAACATATAAACTACCATACCATTTGTCTTTTTCCTGTTTATCATTCTTCCCTTAACTTCCTGAAGAATCATTGGGGTGACACACTGAAGAGCTGTCCTCCAAATTCCTCCATTTATGTTGGTGGTATGCCCAAACAAGGGTCTCCATAAAGCATGCATACATGTTACAAATGCTCCACACGCACACAAATGCTCATAGATAAATTTATGTGCATTGCTCCTTATAAGTTATAACTCACATTGACATAGTGTATACAGTCTAATACACTCACTGGCATTTACTGTCATGACTTGAGATTTCATATCTTTCAGGTTTAGAACAAGACTTCTTGTTCTTCTCCTTGTCTTTTTGTATAGGATTTTTTTTTCTCACAATTTTGGGTTGTTTTTTTTTATAAGTTTTTAGCACATGTTACCACAGCACAGCAACACAGTGTATCAGACTATCACATGCCTCTTTTTCATGACCTAGCCCAAAGAGTTCCCTCCGTTAAAGTTTATTGATATCTTGGCAACAGATTGCGCACCTTGCTGTGTGATTGTTGAGGTAGCAACATCAGCTGCAGGTATCTCACTCTCAGGTATGGAGGTAAGGTAACCACTTAAAAAAAAAAATCTGATCCTTGAAATAATTCAATGAAGCTATGCTGGGAGGATAATGCATTATTGTTATTATTTCACTCTGTGTTGTTGTAGGCATATGTGTGTGAGGGGGGGGGGGGGGGGATTTTTAAAAAACCAAACCAGTTGGCATTATGATTACGGTTTACTAGTGAACCATGTTGTAGAATTGTGAGGAGAGAACAAGAGCAGAGCTTACAACTTACAAGTATTACTGTAGTGTTAGTATTAGGCTGGTGATGTTCAGGTCATGAGATGTGTGTTGAGTGTGTGTGTGTAGTTGTGTGTGTGTGTGTGTTTGTATGTGTGTGATGTTGTGTGTGTGTGGTGTGTGTGTGTGTGTGAGAGAGAGGAGAGGAGAGAGAGAGAGAGAGAGAGAGAGAAGGAGAGAAGAAGAGAGAGAGAGAGAGAGAGAGAGAGAGAGAGAGAGAGAGAGAATATGTGTGTTGTGTATTTGTGCGCGTGCACGCCTGTATGCATGAGAGAGAGAGATAGAGAGAGAGAAGGAATGTGTGTATGTCACTTGTGTGACTTTTGTGTGGTACTCATATGGTGTGTGTGTGTCATGTATGTGTGTGCGTGCTGTGCGTGTGTGTGTTTGTGCGTGTGTTGTGTGTGTGTGTGTGTGTGTGTGTAGACAGAAGGAGAGAGAGAGAAGAGAGAGAGAGAAACAGGCAGACAGACTCAGAGACTGACAGAGAAGGCAGGCAGACAGACAGACATGACAGACATGAGACGAGTCAGTGTGTATCAATACGTGTGATGTGGTGTGTGTGTGTGTGTGTGTGTGGTGTGTGTAGTGACTTGATGAAAGTGTTTATATATCTATAGTATTTGTAGGAAGGCTTACTCTACCCTCTGCTTTAGAACAATGGTGAATAGGGAACAAGCACACTATTTGTATTTCTATTAGGCTGATTCTGATTTTAAAAGAATTCTCTGTGTGTGCGCGCGTGTGTGTGTGTGCATGCGGGGTGTGTGTGTGTGTGTGTGTGTGTGTGTGTGTGTGTGTGTGCGTGCATGTCTGTGGTGTGTGTGGACACATGTGTGAGAGAGTTGTGTGGAGTGAGTGAGTGTGTGTGAGGGATGTGTGTGCATGTGTTGTGATAGTGTGCTGTGTGTGCATGCTGTGTATGCATGTTTGTGGGTGTGTGCGTGCATGAGTTGGTGTGTGTATGTGTGTGTTTGGTGTGTGTGTATGCATGTGTGTACACATGTTACATGTATACAGTGTGTGTACATCTATGCACTTGTGTTGGTTAAAGGGTATGTGTGTGTGCATGCATGTGTGTGTGTGCATGTGTGTGTACGCGCATGCGTGCGCACACGTGCATGCATGCTTACAAGTGTATCCATATCACCATATGTGGGGAAGTTACAACACATACTACTATACAATGCATACTGTATTGTATACCTGTAATAGGAACTATACTATCTGGGGTTCTTTTATCATAGCTTCTCAGGGTGTGTGTGTTGTTTTGTTTTGTCCTGCATGTTGGTAGGCCAGGCCAAAAGAGAGCTAGTCTTGCTGCAGAGGATGGTTTCAGCTGGCAAGAAAATGTGCCTGCCACACGCAGAACAAATAATAAAGCAGTCTAGTGTCTAGAGCCTTACGAGTGCTTCTAAAGGTGGTGTTCGTTTTCAGACAGCTCAGGCAATGGATGGAGTATCTGGAGTGAGTTTGCTTGAACCATGTTTGTTACAGTGAATTTTTTTTCTCTCCAGAGTGTACACTTTGAGTACTTTAATATTAATTCTTCTTTCTCTCTCTCTGATTACTTTATCTCTTCTCTCTCTCTCTCTCTCTCTCTCTCTCTCTCTCTCTCTCTCTCTCTCTCTCTCCTCTCTCTCTCTCTCTCTCCCTCTCTCCCCCCTCTCTCCCTCTCTCCTCTCTCTCTCTCTCTCTCTCTCTCTCTCTTCTCTCTTCTCTCTTCTTCTCTCTCTCATACTTATTTCTCTCTCTCCCTCTCTTCTCTCTTCTCTCTTTCTCTCTCTCTCTTCTTCTCTTCTTCTCTCTTTTGTCTCTCTTTCTCTTTGCATACTTTAATGTTATCTCATCTCTCAACTTCTTTCTCTCTCTGCTTCTCTTGCTTCTCAATAACATTTTGGAGTACACAATCTCCGCATATCATTCATTTGAATCTCACTTACTTATCTCTTGGCGCGCACCTACACAGGATTGCATGCCTCACCACACAATCCTAACACTCATCAACATATTAATCATACACCACTTTCTACACACCACACACACTGCAACGCACACATCACATAATGTCATAACACGCAAACATGATACATATAAACAATATGACTTTGCATGCATGCACGCATTTACACACACATCACACATACACACATACACACAACACACACAACACACATACAATCACATGACAGTGTTCATAAACACGCTTGATAATGCTACGATATAATATACTACAAAACTCACATCAAAGCTATCACCAGATCATGCCCTATATGAAATAACATTTCCAGATTGGCATCATCACCGTTGATGCTGATTGTGCATATCACACGTTGATGTATAGGCACGCTGATTGAAACAGCCAATATCATTGTTAAAGTTCCTGTTGTGGGGTTGTGCTGTTATTGTGGATATTTATTGTTGTGGATGTTGTTGCATTTTGTTTTGCTGCATGTGATATGTTCCTGTTGTTGTAGATTGTGACAAGCAAAGGCAACTTGATGTGTGGTGTGTATGTGTGTTGTTGTGTGTGTGTGAGTGTGTGTGTGTGTGTGAAGCAAAGTCAAACTTTATTCGTTGTACATTGATATGCAGTGGTGTTGCTACACATGTGTGGTGTGTGTGTGTGTGTGGTGTGTGTGTGTGTGTGTGTGTGTATGTGTGTGTGTGTGAAAGTCAAAGTCAAACTTTTATTTTCAGATTGTACATTGAATAAGCAGTGCAGTTGCTACACAAGTGTGTGTGTGTGTGTGTGTGTGTGTGTGTGTGTGTGTGTGTGTGTGTGTGTGTGTGTGTTTATTCCTATCTGATGACAATTTTTTTTTCCTTTTTGAGAGAAAAGATCTTGAATTGAAGAACAACATTATTATACTAGAATTGAGCTGAAGGGAACAAATGCAGCCTTTGTTACAGTAGTTGTGTGTTCATGAATTCTTTTGGGTTTTTTTTCCCCATCTGATGATACTATTTTATGCAGATTATGTGACCAAATATGATCTATCTGTTTTTCCTCATCCGACAATAAAAGTTTCACCTTCATCCAGTCCTTTGGTCCGTGTAGGCACCAGTGAATATTTTGCAACCAGCTTCCTCCACTACAAATTTGCAATGTTAAAAAGATGTGATGTGCATTTTCTCCCCTTTTCTTCCTACCTGTGTTTGCATTTTTTGTCCCTCTGTTCAGAGTGTTCCTTGGCTAGAGCTCCACGATTCACTGATAGTGAGATTATCACAAATGTATTCTTGAAACCATTTTTAAATTGCCTACCATGAAGGTGTCTGCATTCCTACTTTGGGGGATTATGCACTCTGTTATTTACTTATTTATTTATCTATTTATTTATTTAATCTGTTGTTTCGAGGATACTGGAATAAGCACTCATGTGCTTTTTTTACATCTAGTCTCTATGTGTATGCTGTTTTTGTCAGTTTTGTCATCCGTTCTTACTGACACAAAAATTGCGTATTCTTACAAAAAGCGGAACAGAATTTAACTTGTGCGCAAGATGTTCTGCATGCATTTGCACATGGGACCTTGGTTTATAGTCTCATCCGAAGGACTTTTAGGGGGAGTGGAGTTGGCATTGATGTTAACTGCAGAGGAAAAATCCTTGTGAACAAGATTGGAACCCAGGTTAGCAGATCACGAGCGCATCATAACTCTGACTCTGCCAGCCCACCCAAGCTGGGAATCACCATGACATTGCAAGTACACACTAGAGTAGAAGTTTGCGTACTGTTTTCAAGAGCCTTGCAGTACTTAATATAAAGACCATAGCCATATTCCAACTTCAGACGATTTTTTTCCCTCTTATCTTTAGTTAAAGAAGAGTGCAGGCTGTTAAGCTTTTCATGAAAGAAAACAATCTCAACAGAACATTTTAAAGAATAACATTTTATTATTAGGCCATGACACTTACTTAGCTTACATCAATGACTGACATTACTTTTGGCCTAGACCAGGAACAAGTGTAAACTGTGATATTTTTCCCCCTGTTGATGATGGCAATGTGCTGAATGTCAACAAGTACATGATCTGTGCTTTTTCCCCATCTGATGATTGGAATGTTTCCATGTGATGATGATTTTCTGTTTGCATCTGATGATAGGTATGTTTCCATCTGATGATGATTTTTAAACATTTATTTCAATTTGATGATAGGAATGTTTCTAGATGATGATGATTTTTCTGTTTCCATCTGATATTGCAACCTTTATGTGTGTGCGTGTGTGTGCGTGCGTGTGTGTTACATTTCAATTTGTTTTTAAAAAAACCCACCTATTAATTGTAACTGGCTGCATGTGAATGAGTAGGATGAATGAAAGCGCTTTGATTTGTTTTCTGCAAGATATAGCGCTATATAAATTCCATGTATTATTATTATTATTTGATGATAATTTTTTTTAAAATTTCCATTTGATGGTGGGAATGTTTCCATCTGATGATGATTTTTTTGTTTACATTTGATGATAGAAATGCTTCCATCTGATGACTTTTTTTTCCATTTGATGATAGGGATGTTTCTATCTGATGATAGAATATATGCTGAAGTGAACAAGCAGATGATCTGGGGTGTTTTTTCCCCCCTCTATCTGGTGATAGCAATACACTTCAGTGAACTAGTAGGTGATCTGTGGTTTTTTCCTGGCTAATTCTAGCAATATACTGAAGTAAACCTGTGGGTTTTTTCTATCTGATACTAGTATTATGCTGAGGTAAATCTGTGGGTTTTTCTCTATCTAATTCTAGCAATATGCTGTTCGAAGTGAATCCTGTTTGTCCTTTCTGACTGATAATAGCAGTATGCTGAAGCGAACACACAGATGATCTGTGTGTTTTCTCTATCCAATGCTCGCAATATACTGAAGTTAATCTTTGTTGGGGTTTTTTCTCTATCTAATTCAAGCAATATGCTGAAGTGAATCTGGTTGGGTTTTTTAAATTTAAAAAAAAATCTAATTGGTGCAATAATGCCAATATGCTGAAGTAAATCTCTTTTTTAAAAGTTTTTATTTTATCTAATTCAAGCAATACCAAAGTGAATTTTTTAAAATTTTTATCTAATTCAAGCAATACGCTGAAGTGAACCTGTGTTCTTGTTTTTTCTATCTTACTCTTGCACTATCTAACTCTAGCAATATGCTGAAGTGAATATATGTTTTCCTCTATCTAACTCCTGCAATATGCTGAAGTGAATATATGTTTCCCTCTATCTAACTCTAGCAATATGCTGAAGTGAATCTGTGTTTTTTCCTCTATCTAACTCTGGCAATATGCTGAAGTAAATCTGTGTTTTTCCCTCTATCTAACTCTAGCAATATGCTGAAGTGAATCTGTGTTTTTTCCTCTATCTAACTCTAGCAATATGCTGAAGTAAATCTGTTTTTTCCTCTAACTCTATCAATATGCTGAAGTAAATCTGTGTTTTTTCCCTCTATCTAACTCTAGCAATATGCTG
>CM054158.1:1212500-1270000 GCA_028751875.1 Rapana venosa
TGAGACAGATGAGACTAATATATGCCACAGGAACTTTGGTCTATGTGTGTGCTTTTTGTTGGCATTCATATGTCAATTTTACTATTTTTGTTTGAATCACACCCAACAACAATAAACAACATCCATCTCATCTCTCTCAACTACCTGAGTAGTGAATTTAATGTTTTTTTTAATTTTCTTTGCACCCTGTCACTTATTCCTGATATATATTTTCATCTCTCTCTCTCTCTCTCCCACTCTCTCTCTCTCTCGCTCTCTCTCTCCCTCTCTCTCTCTCCCTCCTCTATCTTTCTCTCTCTCTCTCAGTCTCAGAGTATCAAGAAGGCCAGGGAGTTTTCGACAAGATCTACCCCCAGCTGTTTGAGTATGCCCTGATAGTGGGACTGTGCGCCAAGGAAGACAAAGAAGGCTACGACCCCTACGTCATACGCAAGTTTCCACAGATGGTAGGTGCATTGCTGACATGTCTTTTGTGGGTTTTTCCCCAGTGTGTGTGTGTGTGAGAGAGAGTTTATTTTATGTATTTTATTTCATTCTTTTATTTTGAGGATAATGGAATAAGCTCTCATGTGCTTTTTTAAATCCAGTCCTCATGTGTTTGCAGGTTTGTAAAGTTTGTCGACCATTCCCACCGGCATGCAGTGGCCTACTCTTCCGAAAAGTGGGACGGGTTTTACTGTGTGCGCCAGATGTTCTGCGTGTATTTGCACATGGGACCTCAGTTTATAGTCTCATCTGAAGGGCTTTTAGTGTGTGTGTGTGTGTGTTTTTTAAAAAATATTTATTTTCATTTTTATTTTTTTTTTTTTTTTATTGAAGATAATGGAATAAGCACTTATGTGTGTGTGTGTGTGTCTTTGTGTGTGTGTGGTGTGTGTGTCTGTGTGAGTGTGTGGAACATGTGTGTAAGATGTTCTGTGTGTGTCCACACACAGAACCTTGGTTTATAATCTCATCTGAATGACCAAAGACATGCATGATTGTGCACTTGTGTGTGATTGGTGTGTGTATTTTTGCTCATATATATATATATATATATATATAAATATATATACACACACATAATAATAATAATAATAATAATATATGGAATTTATATAGCGCTGAATCTTGTAAAAAAAAAAACAAATCGAAGTGCTTGCACTCAATCATTTACAGGCGTGCAACTCTCCTTAAACATAATAAACAACAGATTTCAAATCCATGTGCGCGCACGTATGCACGCACGCACACGCACGCACGCACGCACGAAGGCACCTACATGCACACACACACACACACACACACACTCGGAACAACACTTAGAAGGTGATACCTACATACATATGTTGCATTATTGTGTAATGTTTGTCACACAGGTGAACTGTGACATTTCCATTCCCAAGTTCTGTTTTCCGGATGTGGATGAATTCCAGAACGGCACAGTGATAACTGAGTGGTAATTTTTTTGTTTGGTTGTTGTTGTTTGTTTTTTTTGCACTGCCTGTCTTCTTTCTTTTATAGCAGATGAATACAAAGAAGCTGATTTGTAAATGGAAAGATTTCTCACCATGAAAGTCAACACACACATACACATGTACATGTACACACACACGCACATTTTCGTCTAATATCACTTTAAGTGAACAGACGTAAAATTGAAGACACACACACATACACGTACACACTCAACACACAACATGTGCTTGCACTCACACACACGCACACACACACACCATCTAATATCACTTATAGTAAACATATGTTAAATACAAGAATGAACACACACACACACACACACACACAAGAAACAAGACATACAACTTGATGAATAAATTGGTAATCAGAAAGGAGACAGAAGTACAGTGAGTAGATTTAACATACATATATCATGTTGTCATTACACAGAATTTATAGTACACATCATGTGTATATTATTAGAAAAGTTTAAAGAGATTTTTTTCTGAAATAAAATGATATATACATACCATAACTTTCAAAAATGATATATACATACCATAACTTTCAAATATTTTACGTATTTATTTCATTTATATAGTTGTACTGGGAAAATCATAATTTCATGACCTAACATCCATCCATCATGAATACATTTTCAAACAGTGGTTTATTATGGTCCCAATGTGTTCCAAACTTTATAAGATAACTTGTAATTCTTGCGTAATACTGTTCAATTTTAAATCTCCTGGGCTCTTTGTTGTTGTTGTTGTTGTTGTTTTTGTTCCTCAGCTAGAACTCCAAGGCTCACCAACGGTGAGATTTTGTGTATGTGGCCGTTTTTACCCAGCATTAAGGTAGGTGCATTCCGACTTCTGGGATGGTGTCTAACATGACACTTTTGTCGTCCGTTCATACCAGCACTGAATGGCATACTCTTCTGAAAGGCAGATCAGATTTTTAACGTGTGCACAAGATGTTATGTGTGCGTTCGCACATGGAGCCTAGGTTTATTGTCTCATCTGAAGGACTTTTGAGGGAGTGGAGTTGATACTGAAGTTAACTCCAGGGTAAAGTCCCCCTATACAGGCACCTCTGTGGTGGCTCGATCCCAGGCTCTCAAATCACCTGGGCAACACTCTAACCACAAGGCTTTCCCACCCCCATCCCCTCCTGTTTAATTCTGTTTGAAAAGGTGCGGTGCGCTTTTTTGGTGTGTTTTTTGCATTTGTAGATGTGAATTTCTTGGTGTATTTTTGTTGCAGCGAATCCTATTCCTTTGTACTGACCAACATTGACGGGGCTCGACTGTATGGCTATTGCAGGAGAATACAGGTAGTGTGTTGACGTACACTGTAGAGCAGTGAAAAGGTATTATATGTTGTTACACTGCTGTAGGAGAAGGACAGCATTTTGTTTTGAAATTCGTGTGAAAGCTAAGCAAGATTGTGTGTGTGTGTGTGTGTGTGTGTGTGCGCGTGAAAGAGAGAGTGCGTGCGTATGTGTGTGTGAGCTCACTCAGATTGTATGCCTATTCCTGTATGCAATTCCAAGTGTATATATATGTATATGCATACATTACATGTATAAAGGGTGTCCTAGTATTGTGCTGCTGTGTGTGAACAAACAGCCCTTTCAGTGAATGAACCAGAAGTGTTGTGTTTCAGCCCGCTGATTCCACTCTGCCCGAGGTTCTCTGCATCGTCAGCCCAGTGGATGGCTTCAACATGTACAACAAGGTAGGGGCAGGCCACGCTTTCTTGGTGTCTTTGTTCAAGATTGAACATCGCAATTCGTGGTTTACTAAAGGTTTTGAGCATTCCCCAGTCTTTGTTCAAGATTTTAAGTCGCAATTTGTGGTTTGCTAATGATGTTGAGCGTTTCCCAGCTTAATCAGTGCCCTGAAAGAAAGGACATGGAAAGAGAAATGGGTACTGTGTTACATATTTAGCTTATGAATGGTTTGTAATGCTCCACCATGAAATGAGTTGCATTGCACCTGACTCACTTTTTCGCTAGGAGCAATTGTCAGGTTGTTGATTTTGAAATTTTGATTGATTATAAAACTATAGCCATTCTTCTACCTTGTACTGAAGTATCAAGGCGTAATTTTATTTCCTTTTGCTTTAAAACGTTTAAAAAAACACCCAAACCCTCATTCTGACCATCGACTATGGATGCAAAAACTTGTCAGTTTCTCATTTGGTCACTTCCTGCAGTCTGTCATTTCAATTTGTAATAACTTTGCATAGAATTGACAGATTTTCAATCTGTTTTCTTCATTGAATAGTCTTTTGGGTTAGTTTTTTTTTTTTTTGCAGATTAGTAACATGTTAATAACTAAAAATGAACTTTTGATGCAATGCCACTCATTATATGTTGGAGCATCACATTAAATTTTGTTTCTTCAGTATTGGGTTGTTTTTTTCTTTAACTTTAAAGGTTTTTTTGTTGTGTGTGTGAATGGATTGACGGACTGAAGTGTGTGTAAAATTCCTTGGTGTATCTGTGTGTGGCAGCTTCTCATGGAGATCGAGGTTCGGCGCTCCAAGTCTCTCGATCACGCTCAGGAACTGATAGAGGCGTCCTTTGGCCGGCCACTGCCCAGTCCGGGCAGAGTCTCCCACATTCGTTTTATGGTCAGTAGTGGTCAGCGCTCTGACTTTTCTGTTCAGCTACACAGTTTGTCTTTTGTTTGGGGGTTTTTTGTGTTTGCTTTTGTTGTGTTGTTTTGGGTTCTTTTGGTTTGTTTTTTGGTTTTGTTTTGGGTTTGGTTTTTTTTTGTTTTTTTTGTTTTTTGCTGCCTCATCTTCTGTGACATCCCCCGTCCTACTGTTCCCACGCCGCTCATTCCAATCTCCCCGCCACAGCCATACCCAGATTTGTTATGTCTCATCCTCAGGGTCGGAGGTCCACAGGGAGCCCATCACTATCAGGCCGCCGTGGGGCCACCAGCCAGAGGGGCCCTGCACTGTTGCTGGGTCACTTTGGTGGTGTTCAGTGGTGCCTGTTCTGAGCTAACATACGCAGGACACCACCTACTAAGCCCCCTACTAACGACAGTATTAGCTCAGTCGCGGAGCCAGACTGAGTGAGTTGCCCACCCGAGGTGGCAATCACCACAACGTCCCTCCATCCGTCCCCCGCAAACCTCCAACCCCAAAGGCTTTGACACAAACTCACCACAGGCACAGAAGTGTTTGGGGAAACCGAATCTGAGGTCACCATGAGACCAGAGAAACCGGGACCACCGAATCAGAGGCAATTTTTTTAATTGCATGATGATCAATGACAATGAGGATGACGTAATGATGCTGCTGTGGAAGTGCATATGCTTTGAGACTACTTGACAGGGTTGTACTCTATGCTTACTATCATAATATATCCCGGCGTCAACCAGGCCCGAGAGATACAAACACCTGCAGTGTTGGTCAGGTAATTTGAGCAACACTCTCAAACTCGCATCCGTTAAGTGGATGAAGCTCGACTGTGTGGTCCCAGTCTCCCCACTGAGCCCACAGCACACTCACTCTGGGTAGGAGCCGGCCTGAGTCCGAAAAATCCCTATGACTCTTATGGGAATCGAACCCGCGACCTTCCAGTCCGTAACCCAAGGCGCTAACCACTGCGCCATGGCGGCTGGTTTGTTTTGGGTTTTTTGTTTGTTTGTTTGTTGTTGTTTTTTTTTTACTTGGCTCAAACTCTGAGGTTCACTAATGGTGAGATTTTCGGTATGCGACTGTTTTTGCCCACCATGAAGATAGCCACATTCCAACTTCAGGGAAGTATGCTGGGCATGTTCTTGTTTCTGTAACCCCACCTAATGCTGATATGAGTAACAGGATTGTCAACGGTCATATTTGATCTTCTGCATGTGCATACGCATGCAGGGAATTAAAGCACTGGCAGGTCTGCACTTGATGTTGACCTGGGAGGTGGTAAGAATCCCCATTCTTATTTCACCAGACACTTCTGAGATTTGAACCCATGACTTCATGGACCCATTGGGATTGAAGTCAAACGGTCTTTACCACGCTGTTATATTGTCTACCCATAATGAAATAAAATGTTAGGTTCTGATTTTATTTGACAGCTTAACTTGTACAGAAGTAGAAGAGATGAACAAAAGCCTTATCATACTCAATGTGATTTGGATTGGTTTGTGTGCGTGTGTGTCTGTGTGTGTGTGCATGCATGCTTGTGTGTGTGTGTGTGTGTGTGTGTGTGTGTGTGTGTGTGTGTGTGTGTGTATGTGTGTGGAAGAAGAGAAGGTAAAGGGAGGTGATTTGTATGATTCCAAAGTTTATGAGAAATATTTAAAAAGAAAGAAAAAAAAAGGGGGAAGGGGGTATGTGAATGGGTTAATATTTACATCAGACAGCATCGTCTTCCTTTTTCTTCAGAAAGAATTCGCTTGTGGATTTGATCTGTGTATATCATTATTATCATTATATTCCACTACTATGCAAAGAATTTATATGCAAATGTAGGTGAAATGTTCATTGAATCTTTATTTCTCTTTTAGAATATTCAGTCATTTATTTACTTACTCATTTATCTATTTGATGTATGAGGTGGTGGTTGGGTGGTGGCACAGTCCCTAAAGCGCATAACTCCACTGGGACTTTAATACAACCAAAACTACCAACAAATTTATTTATGTGTTTTTTCCTTCTTTTTTTTTAATGAGAGCCGGGTGTAAAGAAGTTGCTGGGTTATTCAAGTACCCTGAATAAACTGTTTGAGTAAAAAAAAAAATGTATATATATATATATATACATATATTTTTTTACGTACCAATTTCAGAGCGAGAAAGACCAAGTGGAAACCATTTTCTTGGAGAGACCTCAGGATCAGAGACTTACCAATGTGAGTTAGGTAGTGTGTGTGTGTGTGTGCACATGCGTTTGTGTGTGTGTGAGTGTGTGTGTGCACATGCATTTGTGTGTGTGTGTGTATGTGAGTGTGTGTGTGTGTGTGTGCATATGTTTGCGCAAGAAGACATGCCTGACATGAACAGACTGTAACATCTAGTGTCAACATTGTTGAGACGATCTGAAGCGTGTTATTCTGCTGGTTGATTCATGTGACTTTATTCTTCTTATGACTTACACATATTTGGTGTGATTTGGTGGGTTATTCTGATAACTGGTGTAATTTTATCATGGATTATCATGATAAGTGATGGAATTAGGTCATAGGTTATCATGATGATGAAATCTTATCATATGAATTATTCTGATAATCTGTGTAACTATGTCACAAGGGTGGTCCTGATAAGTGATGTCATTACGTCGGTGGATTATCTATGTAAGGGATGTCAGTCATTGTGTCACAGGGATTATCCTAATAAGAAATGATATTTTTGATGTGGATTGTTCTGATAGATACTGTGATTGTGTTATATGAATTATCCTGATAAATGCTGTAGCTAATCATAATACAAGATCATGGTATTGTTATGTGGTATGAATTGTCCTGATAAATGCTGTAGTTCTGTTGTATAGTATATCATGAGAAGCAATATAGTTATGTTATGTTGGGTTCTCCAGATAGATGTTGTAATTATGTCTGAAGGATTATCGTGTCTGCAGGTGAACTATGAGTCTTTACTACAGTACTGGGCACAGACAAACTCATCAAGGTGTTTTCCTCCATTCTCATGGAACGGCGCCTTATTCTGTGTTCACAAAATCTCAGGTAATTGGATTTTTGTTCTAAAAATAAGGTAAATTTCTATCAGTACATTTTCAGTTGACATAATTTGTATCTGGACTGATGTTGGTTTTTTTTGTTTTTAGCAATTTGTTTTATATGTGTCATATTTTTGTTTTGCAAACTTGTTTTCTGTGGGATAGAAACCTGCATTTTTTATGACCATGAGTGATATCCAATAACAACAATGCAAACCATAATAGCACAGAACGAAACAGAATTCATTGCAGTGTAATGCAGTACACTCTACGTAGTACAGTATGATGAAATACAAAACAGCACAGCTATACAACACCATACACTACTTTGCACTCCTCTGCAATGAAACCACACCAAACCACACCTCATGATGCCACACCATACCCCACCCCATCCCACCCCACCCCACTCTACTCAATCCCTACCACACCACACACCATTCAAGTTTTGCTTTTTTGTGTGTTCCTCAGCTAGTGGCGAGGTTTTGTGTGTACGACCTTTTTTAGCCTCCCTTAAGGTAGCTGCATTCTGGCTCATCGGAAGGACTTTCAGGGGAATGGAATAGGTACTGACGTTAACTCAGTGGAAAAATTCCCTCAGACGGGTGCCGTGTTAGCGGCTTGAATGTGGGATGTTAGATCACGAGCTCTAACCACTAGACTATTTATTTATTTATTTATCTATTTATTTATACCACTTGAAGTCACAGCAGATTTCTCTGCGTGAAATTCGGGCTGCTCTCCCCGGGGAGAGCGCGTCGCCACAAGAGCAGCATCACCCTTTTATTTTAATTTTCCCTGTCTGCAACTCGCTTTCCCCCAGCCAAGTTAAGCAGCGTCGAGCGTGGTTACCAGTTGGATGGGTGACCGTTTGCTCACCTTGGCTTCAGTACAGTTCCCCCAGTTCACCCAGCTGTAAATGGGTACCCGCCCTCTTTAGGGTCAGGGAAGGTAAAGCAGCGAGGGAGAGGAGATGGGCGCCACCCTCAATATGCTGGCCCTAGAGAAGTTGAGGTCTCTGACGCCTCGCTCCCCTACGACCTTATAGGTTATGGGACTCCTTTACCTTTACCTTACCTGTCTGCAACTGTATTTGTTTCCCTATCAGAGTGGCTTTTTTCTACAGAAGTTGGCCAGGTTCAACTCTTGTTGCCGTGGGTTTTTCACGTGCGCTAAATAAGTATGTGTAACGCACGGTACCTCGGTTTATCGTCTCATCCGAAAGACTAGCACCCAGAGACCACTCATGGTCTAATGGATGGGGGAAAGGTTTCGTGTCCAAATGGGATTCGAACCACCGCACACTTCTGACCCGGACTTTTCGCTTTCTAGACAGGGGCGTTACCTCTAGACCACCGACCCACCTACCCTGACCTCCCCTCCCTCCCCTACCCCCCACACACACCATTCCATGTGCACCTTTTGACATGTTTTTTCCCACAATGCAGTGACCGTCCTGGGTTGACTCTTATAGTTGGCCAGGGTGTTGATACAAGGAACGACTGTAGAGTTGGTTTAAAAACCTAGTTTTTTGACGAACGCAAATCTGAGTGGTTAAGACCGTTTGACTTCAATTCCCTGGGTCCATGAAGTTCTGAGTTTGATTCTCAGCAGCGTCTGGTAAATGAAGGGTGGGGATTTTTACGACCTCCCAGGTCAACTTTAAGCGCACCATTGGTGAACCTTGCATCTCTAGTAGAGGAACGGGAAGGGGGAGGGGGAACGTACGTTTGCACATTTTTATCTAAGATTTAAAAAAAAAAAAAAATTATTTAATGATGAGGTGACAGCCCTGAATATGCCCTCTGTGGTCTGGGAGACTATAAACAAGAAGATTGGATGTGTTTTTGTGGTCCCCTAGTATTTGGGGACGGGATAGCTCAGTGGTCGGAGCACTCGCTTTCCCCCAGTCAAGTTTAGCAGCGTCGAGCGTGGTTACCAGTTGGATGGGTGACCGTTTGCGCACCTTGGCTTCAGTACAGTTCCCCCAGTTCACCCAGCTGTAAATGGGTACTACCTGCCCTCTTTAGGGTCAGGGAAGGTAATGCAGCGAGGGAGAGGAGATGGGCGCCACCCTCAATATGCTGGCCCTAGAGAAGTTGAGGTCTCTGACGCCTTGCTCCCCTACGACCTTATAGGTTATGGGACTCCTTTACCTTTACCTTACCTGTCTGCAACTGTATTTGTTTCCCTATCAGAGTGGCTTTTTTCTACAGAAGTTGGCCAGGTTCAACTCTTGTTGCCGTGGGTTTTTCACGTGCGCTAAATAAGTATGTGTAACGCACGGTACCTCGGTTTATCGTCTCATCCGAAAGACTAGCACCCAGAGACCACTCATGGTCTAATGGATGGGGGAAAGGTTTCGTGTCCAAATAGGATTCGAACCACCGCACACTTCTGACCCGGACTTTTCGCTTTCTAGACAGGGGCGTTACCTCTAGACCACCGACCCACCTACCCTGACCTCCCCTCCCTCCCCTACCCCCCACACACACCATTCCATGTGCACCTTTTGACATGTTTTTTCCCACAATGCGGTGACTGTCCTGGGTTGACCCTTATAGTTGGCCAGGGTGTTGATACAAGGAACGACAGTAGTAGAGTTGGTTTAAAAGCCTGGGTGTTTTTTTGACGAATGCAAATCTGAGTGGTTAAGACCATTTGACTTCAATTGCCTGGGTCCATGAAGTTCTGAGTTTGATTCTCAGCAGCGTCTGGTGAATGAAGGGTGGGGATTTTTACGACCTCCCAGGTCAACTTTAAGCGCACCATTGGTGAACCTTGCATCTCTAGCAGAGGAACAGGAGGGGGAGGGGGGGGGGGGGGAACCTACGTTTGCACATTTTTATCTAAGATTTAAAAAAAAAATTATTTAATGATGAGGTGACAGCCCCGAATATGCCTTCTGTGGTCTGGGAGACTATAAACAAGAAGATTGGATGTGTTTTTGTGGTCCCCTAGTATTTGGGCATCTCATACAAGGACCATGTCACCAACAATGAAGTCCGCAGAATGATCACTCAACAGGTGCGGGGTTATGAAGACCTACTGACCACGGCGAAAAAGAGGAAACTCAGATGGTATGGGCACGTAACACGCTCAGAAGGACTTGCAAAGACCATCCTGCAAGGAACAGTCCAGGGGAAGAGAAGACGGGGCAGACAGAGGAGAAAGTGGGCCGACGACATCCGTGATTGGACAGGGGAGGACTTCAGTGTCACCCAGGCACTTGCCCACGACCGCGCTAAGTGGAGCCAGCTGGTCCACCGTTCATCCACCATGCAGCGCCCCCACGACCCTGGCGGGTTACGGGACCAGTGAACAGTATTTGGGGACGGGATAGCTCAGTGGTCGGAGCACTCCCTTTCCCCCAGGCAAGTTAAGCAGCGTCGAGCGTGGTTACCAGTTGGATGGGTGACCGTTTGCGCGCCTTGGCTTCAGTACAGTTCCCCCCAGTTCACCCAGCTGTAAATGGGTACCTGCCCTCTTTAGGGTCAGGGAAGGTAAAGCAGCGAGAGAGACGAGATGGGCGCCGCCGCCCTCAATATGCTGGCCCTAGAGAAGTGAGGTCTCTGACGCCTCGCTCCCCTACGACCTTATAGGTTATGGGACTCCTTTACCTTTACCTTTTAGTATTTTGACACAGATATGCATTCCTTCCCCCTCCCCCCAATCCCAAGCATTCTGACACAGTGTTTTTTTGTTGTCTGTCCCTCCCTCTCCCTCCGCAGCATCCTGACGCAGACGATCCACGCGCTGGTGGCGCTGCTGTACCCGTTGCGCTGGCAGCACGTGTACATCCCCCTGCTGCCCCCCGACATGCTGGACGTCTGCGCCGCCCCCATGCCCTTCATCATCGGCATCCTCCGCGCACACCTGGACAGAGTCACCTGTCTCGAGCTGGAAGATGTGCGTCCGTAGTAGTGCGTTAATGAGTGGGGGTGTGTGTGTGTGTGGGGGGGGGGGGGGGGGTGGGGGGGGAGGGTGGGGGGGGGGGGAGATAGGGGGTGTGTGGGGGGGGGGGGGGGGGGGGGGGGGAGGGATGGGATGTGTGTGTGTGGGAAGGGGGGGGGGGGGGTGGAGGAGGGAGTATGTGGGGTTGTGGTGGTGGTGGTGGTATTGGCATCCTCCACCGCGCACACCTGCTCAAAGTCACCAGTCTCGAGCTGGAAGATGTGTGTCAGTAGTGCGTTAATGTGTGTGGGGGGGGGGGTGGAGGAGGGAGTATGTGGGGTGGTGGTGGTGGTATCTTCTGCTCCCACCTGGACAGAGTCACCAGTCTTGAGCTGGAAGATGTGTGTCAGTAGTGCGTTAATGTGGGGTGGGGGGGAGATGGGGAGTGTGTGTTGGGGGGGGGGGGGGGGGGGGGGGGGTGGTGGAGGGGGTATGTGGTGGTGGTGGTGGTGGTGGTATTAGCATCTTCTGCTCTCACCTGGACAGAGTCACTAGTCATGAGTTGAAGATGTGCGTTTGTGCCTTATTGTGTTTGTGTCCGTGTGTGTGTGTGTGAGAGAGAGAGAGAGGGAGGAGAGAGAGAGAGTGTGTGTGTGTGTGTGTGGACTTTAGAATATGACATGACAAACCTTGGTGTGTGTCTGGGATGGTGCAGTTGAAGCAAGTGGCATGGGAACTACAGGACACGTGTATATTTTTAAAGATGAAGTGGCAGAACACACACACACACACACACAAAAGAACAAAAAACCCCCCCCCCCCCCCCCCCCCCCCCCCCCCCCCCCCCCCCCCACCAAACCACAACGCAAAAAACAAAACAGTGCAGGTTGTTTTTGTTCAGTGCAGTGCAATACACCACATGTCCCGGGCAGGTGAAGGAAGGAACTGGAACTAGCCAGGCTGCAGCATCGGCCTCTTCACTCGCTAGGGGGCTTGAAGAAAATGAAACCATCTTTCCCCAATGTTAGAGTATGGCTATCTTAGGGCGGCGCTGCTCTTGTGGTAACGCGCTCTCCCCACAGAGAGAGAGCCTGAATTTCACGCAGAGAAATCTGCCGTGACTTAAAGTGGTACGAATAAATAAATAAATAAATAAATAATGGTGGGGGGAAACGGTCACATACACAAAATCTTACCATTGGTAAACCTTTGTGCTCTGACTGAGGAACAAGAAATTGAAAGGGAAAAAAAAAGAAACCGTCTTCTTTCCTCCCATGATCCTTGCAAGAAAGGAATCAATCATTATACTTATGCTGTTTCGAATGGTGTTCTCTTGTGTGTGTGTGTGCAGGTGATCATAGTGGATTTGGACAAGAAGCAGGTGTTGCGGTGTGTTGGAGACGAGGCGACGATTTTGCCAAAGAAAGTGCAGAAAGCTCTCAAGACAGCCCTCAACATGTGCAAAATTGACTCGGGTGTGGTTGTGTGTGTGTGTGGTGCGTGTGTGTGTTGTGGGTGGTGTGGTGGTGGGTGTGTGTAAGTGTGTGTGTGTGTGTAGTGTGTGTGTTGTGGGGTGTGTGTGGGGTGTGTGTGTAGTGTATGTGTGTGTGTGTGTGTTGTGGGTGTGTATGTGTGTGTGCATTGTGTGTTTTGTAGTATGTGTGTGTGTTTGTAGTATGTGTGTGTGTGTGTGTGGTGTGTGTGTGTGTGAGCAGTGTGTGTAGTGTGCTTGTGTTTGGTTTGTTGAATATACATCAGCCTTAGACCACAATACACTTTGGGAAGAGAGAGACTGAGAGAAACAGAGAGAGAGAGACTGAGGCTGAGACAGAGAGAGAAACAGAGAGAGAGAGAGGCTGAGACAGACAGAAACAGAGAGAGAAACAGAAAGAGACAGACAGACAGACAGAGAGATGGTGACCCGTACAGTGCAGGGTGTTGTGTGTGTGTGATGTCTGTGTGGTTTCAGACACGATGAGCAACCAGTGGCTGATGGTGTCGGAGGCCTTTCTGCGCATGTTCCTGGAGGTGATGGGTCACTTTGGCCAGTACGTCTCCACACAGCAGGACGGGCACAAGACACTCCTGGTGAGTTTTGAGCTCTGCCTGGATGTTTGTTACTGCTGGACAGGAGGGTTGGGGGGGAGGAAGGGAAGGAGGGAGGGAGGGAGGAAGGAGGGAGAGAGTGAGTGAGGGAGGGAGGGAGAGAGTGAGTGAGTGAGAGGGAGGGAGGTAGGGAGAGAGAGAGAGAGAGAGAGAGAGTCTCTGTGTGTTTGTGGGTGCAATATTAAATATCTTAGTATTGCAGTTATCCACACAGAGATATTTTATTCCCTCCCCCCTCTCGCTCTCTCTCTTTTTTGTTTTGTTTACCTTCCTTGTTTTGTACCTACAGAGAATTTGATAAAGTGTTCTTTGCTTCGGTCTAGTATAGTAGCTCACCTGTAAAGATGAGTTGTTCTCCATTGAACGCTCAGACACACTGTATGTTATGTGAGCGAAAATGTGTTGCGCTGCCATTAAGCGACCTGACAAGTCAGGTCCAGCCCATCCGACTTCAGTTTGGGAGGAATTGTTATCTTTTAAGTCTTTCTGAGGAAAAAGGGAGAAGGAAGGACCAAGAAGGCAGAAAATAGACAAGAAGGAGGTGACAGGAAGAAAAGGAACAAGGCAGAAACAAGGAGAGGGATGTTTGAAGGCAGTATATAGTTATGACAGGAAACATAGAGTACAGCCCTGTCAAGTTGTCTCAAAGCACTTGCACTTCCACAGCACCATCACTACCTCATCCTCATTAGTCATCATGCAAAATTGATGAAGAAGTTTTCTCTGATTCAGTGGCACTTGTTGCCTGGTCTTACAGTGACCTTAGTTTTTTTGTTTTCCCACACACTACTGTGCCTTTGATGAATTAGTGTCCAAGCATTCGGGTTTGAAGTTCACGGGATGAAGTTGATGGAGGGATGTTGGGGTGTTCACCACCCCAAGTGGGCATCTCACTCAGTCTGGCTCTGTGACTGAACTATTACTGTCATCAGCTCGGGCCTGCATCAGACCTGTTCTCCTGTATGGCTCGGAGACGTGGGTTTTCACAAAAACCGTTGAACGTTTGTTGAAGAGCTGTTAAAACCGAATATTACACTATATGACAAAGATCAAATGGGAAGACAGGATCACGAATGAAGAACTATGGAGAATGTGCAAAGTTGATGATCTGAATTCTGTAGCTAGTACCAATAGACTGCGCTGGTTTGGGCACGTTCAACGGAAAGCAGACCACCATATCATAGAAAGAGCAATGAACTTCGTAGTGGATGGAAGGACCAGGGAAGGCGTTAGCAAGACTGGGCGCCTGTATTGCAGAGTGATCTTAGAAAAGGGACATATTAATATATGAAAGCTCAAAACAGAGAAGATGGGAAGGTATCAATGTCAAACCTCCCCTGGGAGAAAATGACAAAAAATGAGTAAGAAGAGAGAAGCACGGTTTGCTAGTGTAATCCTGTGTCTGTTAGCTCAAGAAGACACCACAAAACACGAAGAGTCATGCAAGTGCAGGGCCACTCTGGCTGAGCCTCACGGCGGGCTGGTTGGCTCTTGAAGACATTATAGGAGGAGTGCGACAATGAGAATCGGGGGGCTTGGTGTCGGAAGCAGGGTTGGAATTGACAGTCATCGTCAAAGTCAAAGTAAAAGCAAAGTTAAATTTATTTTCAGTGGTACATTGAAGAACAGTGCATTTGCTTTATTTTCAAAGCACTTCAAAGAAAAAAAAAGGCGCTGGAAAAAAAAAGATATGTTGAGTCATAGAAAAAAAACCCGAAATTAGGAACAATTCAAATCAGACGAGAAAAACAATAACATATGTTATATGTCTGGTGCCATGTGTGGGTTTCAGAAGGAGCAGTTCATTGCCAGCGTGCCCTCTAAAGGAATCCGGCAGTTCCTGGAGTGGTTCACAGAGACCCAGATGTTCGAGGTCTTCATCAATTCCCAAGTGGACAAATGCAACGGGGGAAGCCTGGGTAAGGGGTATTGAAATTAAAGAGGGAGGGAGAGAGAGAGGGGTGAGAGAGGGAGGGGGAGGGAAGGGGAGAGGGGCGTAGGGAGGGAGATGGTGGAGAGAGGGAGAGGGAGGAGAGAGAGAGAGAGAGAGAGAGAGAGAGGGGGAAGGAAGGGGAGAGAGAGGGAGGGAAGGGGAGAAGGGCATAGGGAGGGAGAGAAGGCGAGAGAGAGGGATGGAAGAGGAAGAGAGAGGGAGGTGGAGAGAGAGATGAAGTGGGAGAGAGAGAGATGAAAGGAGAGAGAGAGGAGAGTGTATGTATACATGTGTGCATTGGTGATGTGTGTGTTTATGTGTGTGTGATGTGTGTGTGCATGCATGTGTGTGTGTTTGTGTGTTCCTATATTTATATAATTAATTGTGTGTGTGTGCATGCATGTGTGTGCATGCTCTTGTGAGTTCATGTAAGTATTCTTACACATCTTTGCTTTGTCTTTGCAAGATATAGCGCTATATAAATTCCATTTATTATTATTATATGTTACATATGTTTATTGAAGTTTGATCTGCGTTTGTGGTTTGTAATAATCATCATTTATGATTTTGCCTTGTAGCCTTTCTTGTTCTGATTTTAGTTTGAAGTATTTGTTAACTATGATTTTGACTTGCAGTATTTGTTGTTATAGCGTTCCTGTTTAATGATTTTGGTTTGTAATAACCATTGTTATGATTTGTTTTTTAATGATCATAGTTATGATGTTGGTTAGTAGTATCTGTATCTTATGTTTTTGGTTTGTAGTATCTGTTGCTACGACTTTTGGTGTGTGATACTTGTGTATTTTGACTTTTGGTTTGACAATAATAGTCATTCGTTAATATGGTGTGTGTGTGTGTTGGGCAGATCTGTTCATGTCACGACTGGGAGAACTGCAGAGCAAGAGACAGGACGGGTCACACTCCAGAGGTTTGGGCAGAAAGGTCAAGGACCTTGGCAAAGCCATTAAAACCAAACTCAAATAAAAACAAAAATGTAAAAAATCCACCAACCCCCCTTCCCCCCCACAAAAAACAACCAAAAAACCCCAAAACACCAATCATCCCCCCTCCCCTTCTCCCCCAAAGTGAATGTTCTATCTATTGGAAAAAAACGAAAGAACAACAGACACTCTCACCCCTCGAAACTCATTGGTGAAGTGAAGCTGAACTGAGACAATTAATTCTGTGTCTTGTCATATTTGTTATTATTATTATTACGATTGTGATTGTTGTTGTTTTTATTGCTGTGTGTATATGTTTTGTGTGTGTGTCAGCACGTGTGCATGCACGCAATGTGATTTTGGGGTGTGTGGACTTGGGCCTTATACATGGGAACGTTATTGCAGAGTTCAATATACACACATGTTCTCTCTCTTTCTCTCTCTTTCTCTTTCTGTGTCTCTGTCTGTCTCTCTCTCTCACTGCCTCTCTCTCTCTATCTCTCTCTCTCTGTGTTGAATCAGTAATACGGAAAATGATGAAACCTGTAGGGATATAGTGTAAATTTCCTTTCGCACCAACTTAAATCATCATCATGCATAACACGATGCACTTTGTGTAAAGACAATTTTTTATCATGAAAATTCATCAGGGGTTATGCTCTTTGTTGAATGGTTTTATACATACCGCCGATGTGATATTGAATAGTGATGGACAAAGGAACGTTAATCGAGTGATACAAGTTGTTTTATGATATTGATCAGAATGTGATGTAGGTAGGTTGCAGTTTAGGAAGTATGGACTACAATCTCTCAGTCAGTTTTTAAGCGTTAACCCTTGGCCTGTCAGGATATTTGCCAGCTGATAACGTGTGTATTTTTTAAAACAAGTAAAACTCTGGATTTTTGTTTTATTCCTTGGCTAGAGCTCTGAGGTTTACCAAACGTGGGATTTTTGTGTCTGCGAGCATTTTTAGACACCATTATGGTAGCTGCATTCCAACTATGGGGAAAAGTCTGGATTAAAATCTGATATTTTCTGAAAGGAAAAAAACTCACTTTTCTCTTCCGTTTGTGCGTTTTCTTACTGGATGGGGATGTGTAGTGCCTGCTCTTCTCTTGTACTTGTCACTCTGCAGGAGGTCTGCCCGCTGACCTCAGCCAATGACACAGTCTGACTTCAGGGCAGCTAATTTTTTTGTACAGCATGCATGGTGGGTTAAATTACAGGGTCTTTTACATGCATATTTGATCTTCTGCATGTGTATTCACAATGGGAATTAAGGCTCTGGCAGGTCTGCACTTTACATTGCCCTGGGAGATCGTAGAAATCCCCACCCATAATTTACCTGCTGCCGCTGAGATTCAAACCCGTGACTTCATGTACCTATGGAATTGAAGTCAAATGGTCTTAACCACTCGGCTATAGTGACCCTTTTATTTTGATTTGATTCGTGGTCTAACCCATACAAAGAAAGTAGTTTTACAAGGTATAATCGAGTGATGGACATTGTGGACTGGTGCTCATGGCAGGCTGAGGGTTAAAGCTGTGCAAAGACTGCTGTATGTCTGCGTGATAAGTTTGTGTTGATTGTTTGTGTATGTGTGCGTCTGTGTATATCAAGCCTTTCCGTGGCTTGTCCCCCTCATTTATTGTTTGGATAGTTGTGTGTCTGTGTATATCAAGCCTTTCCGTGGCTTGTCCCCCTCATTTATTGTTTGGCTAGTTTTGTGTCTGTGTATATGAAGCCTTTCCGTGGCTTGTCCCCCTCATTTATTGTTTGGCTAGTTTTGTGTCTGTGTATATGAAGCCTTTCCGTGGCTTGTCCCCCTCATTTATTGTTTGGCTAGTTGTGTGTCTGTGTATATGAAGCCTTTCCGTGGCTTGTCCCCCTCATTATTTTGGTACCAATTGTCACCTGTCTCTATCACTGTGGATGACGGTGGCAGCTCTATCCACTGCTTGTCCTGAAGGAAGGCCAGGCCACACTGTCGGTCTCTGCTCCCCCCTCCCTCCCTCCCTCCTGTGCAGGAGGAGGATGAAGTCTTGCAGCCCTACTCCCTCCCTCAGTGTGCTGCTGCTGCCAGCATCAGTGATGCTGCTGTTGTCCATGAAGGATGTGTGTTGGCACTGCCCTTAATTGCTGTCTCTTTGCTGCAACTCTTCTCTGTTTTTGTTTATCTCCATGGTTTGGGGTGGGTATTTTTGCGGTTGTCGTTATTGTATCATTATTTGCATAGGATCTTCAATGGCTGCATCAGCTTCACCGTTGAACTGTTGACGTGTTTGTTTGTTTGTTGACGTGCATGTTTCTGCTACTGGAGTTCTCAGTGTGTTATTCTTGGTGCAGTATTACAGAGATAAAAAAGTGCAGGTGCTTTCAGCTTTTTGTGGTCTGGACGTCTTTCACAGCGGAGGGACCAACTCTATCATTTTCAGCTGTTAACATCATTTAACGTGTGTGAAAGCCCCTCTCCAAAACCGTACAGAAACCCCGTGTTCTGATGGACAATAGTGGCACAAAAGCTGCGTAAAAGCAAACAGATGTGCTTGAGGGTGCACACGTGAATGGAGTTCGTGATATTTTCTGCAAAACTTGAGAGCATCTGCCAAAGAAACAGGGTTTGTTTGAATTGATTGACATGAAGTTGACGTCATGCTGATAACATCATCATAGTACAATATTTCCTTTTTAGAAGAAAGCCCTTTGTCATAATGAGGAGAAATTCATGAAGGGTACAACATGTTGGCTGGAAAAAGTTTACAGTATTTTCTGCCAATTTGGAAGAATCTGTCCCCAAAAAACCCCCATGCTTGTTTGATGTTAAAAAAAATTGTAATTATTTTTTTATGATAAATTTGACATAATGTTTATGCCATTACTGTCATCTTGATACGATATTTCCTTTGAAAAATGAGGTCTTTGTCTGATGCTAATGTCATTACTGTCATCTCCATACAATATTTTTACAGAAAAGTGAGGTCTTTGTCACAACAAAAGAAATATTCCCTGACCTGTACAGTGTACTGGTTGTATGAAGTGTTGGTTCTGAAGCGTGCATGCTTTTAATGATTGTGTGTAACTTTCACTTCACGTCACTTCATTTCATTTCATGTCATTCTCTTTTATTTTATTTCACTTCATTTCGTTTCATTTCATGTCAACTACTTTATTATCGCAAACAGAGAAACTCATGAAGTTTCTGAAAGGTGAGATCTGATTGAACGTGAAGAATACCAAACCCTTTTTCGTTGATTGTAACTGTCACTGACTATTGCTCATGACATGCTAAACTTGGACAGGAAGTGGGTGAAAGGTCAACCGTGACACTGTCCCTCTGTCACCGTGTTCATGTTTGTTTCCTGACATACCCGTTTATGCTGTGAAGTTGGGTTGTTTTGGAGTTTTGTGTTGTTTGTGGTTTGTTTTGCAGTGTAGGCCCATGACAGTTATTACCAAACTGTATGTAATAGTGTGTTGCATTTTTCTGGGTTTTTTGTTGTTGCTTTTTTTGTGTTTGGGGTGGGGGGGGGGGGGGGAGGGGTTTGGGGGGGAAGGGCTGGTTTGTTTTTCGGCTAGAAAGCTGAGGTTCACCAATAGAAATATTTTGCGTATGCGACAGTTTGTGCCCACCATCTTTAGGGATGTATGCTGGGTATGTTCATGTTTCCATAACCTACTGAACCCTGACATGAATTCTGGGATCTTTAACATGCACATTTGATCTTCTGCATGCGTATATACATGGAGGGAATTAAGGCACTGGCAGGTCTGCACTTGAAGTTGACCTGGGAGATTGTAAAATCCCCCTTTATTCACCAACGCTAACGAGACTCGAACCCACGACTTCCTGGACCCATGGGATTGAAGTCGAGTGGTTTTAACCACTTGGCTGGAGTGTCCATTGTGTTGTGTTACGATTGGTGTGGAATATCAATTTGGGAAGTGTATTACTGACCAGACTGATTTGTTGATGGATAAAATTGTGAAGAGGATGGTTACTGTTGTATTTTATTATCATTATTGGTTTACATTCAAAAAAACTCTCTCAAGAGTGTATTCTGTTGGGTTTTTTTTGTATGTTAACAGAAATGTGTTTGTAGGGAGTACATATGTGTGTATTTTTTATTTGTGTGTAGACATATACTTATTATGTGAGTGTGTGGGTTGCGTGCGTGTATGTGTGTGCGCGCACGTGCATGTATGCGTTGTGCGTGCATGTGTGTGTATGTATGTGTGTGTGTGGTGCATGGAAAAATGCTTGTGTTTATGCTTGCATGCAATCTTTTGTTGCATGCATGCATGCAAAGGAATGAGTACATTATTGTGTAATAATCTAAGTAGATGAGTTTATAAAGTAATACTTTTTTGACATATGTCTTTTTTGTGAGACAGACCAGAAGCAGATAGTTTGGAAGATGCAGTAATCATCTTGATATAAAGGACAATAATAACTCTGGGAATAGGCTGCTCTATGTATAGCCTTTATTGTAGACTGGTTGTTGTGTAGATGTTTTCATAGGAACGTATAGATCGCCAGTTCATGTGTGAAATTATGTGCCAGTTCTTCCAGTTATTTGCAATATGTGTGATTGTGTATGTATGTGTGATTGTGTGTGTAAGTGTGTGTGTGTGTACCCTTGACCTGTAAAATGACATTTAAAGAATAGTTACTGTCACAGAGAAATATAAATGTGTATGTGTGTGTGTGTGTGTGAGAGAGACAGAGAGAGAGAGAGGAGAGAGAGAGAGGAGAGAGAGAGAGAGGAGAGAGAGAGAGAGAGAGAGAGAGAGAGCTTAATTATAAATAACAATTCTTTGAAGAGAACAGCCTCATGACAGGCTTAATTATAATTTATGTCCATTTGTATTTTTCAGTTTGTTTGTTTTTAAAAGCACCTTGTCATTTTGTATAGACTTTTTTTCATCATGTATTTCAGTTGAGTTGTGAACTGGGGCAATTTTCTCTGATCAAGTCTGTCAAATATATCTGATGACTTCGGAGACAACTTTTTCTGACATGTTCATTATACACAAGCTTACATACACTCCGATCCGCTGAGATACTGAAAATTATGCAAGTATTCTCTCACACTTGCAATGTTTGCAAACAAAAACCATCCACAAATCATTGATGCTGGCTAGAAAGAAGCTATATGGATGTATGCAAGGCAAACACAGTGTATTCACTGTTGTGCATACTTACAAGAAAGAAAATACATCTCTGTGTGCAAAATGCAAACACAATGGATTGATAATACTAATATGCAAGTATTCTCTCCCACATGCAAAATTTGAAAACACATGCCTTCACTGTATATATATATATATATATACATATACCATCCACACATACACGTGTAGGCAATTCATGCACATACACTGTTTATCTGTTTACTGTCTATTACACAACTTCAACATAGCACTCTTGTATGCACATACACACACACACATAACTGAGCACTCATGTACTTATATGCATGTGCATTATTTTGTAAATGTTTAGCTGTATACACTTCATCGCTAATTTTAAATTTCTTTTGCTAATTTATGCAGTACTTATTGAATCTTTGGCTAAAAAAGAAAATGCTGATGAATGTCTTGTTTTTATTTTGGTTTCTGAAAACACCGGATTTTATGGGCATAGATTTTTTTTTTACTGCATTTTCGGAAGGGGGGGGGGGGGGGGGGAGGCAGAGAGAGATGGAGAGGGATGGTTGCCAAGCCACCCGTGGCATCCCTAGGGTAAAAAAGACTATGGGATATTATGTATAATGTGATGTATTGTTGTGGCTTTTGCTACAGTTTAGATTATGTTTTCGCCAGGCCAGAATCTTTATTTTTGTAGTTATTTTTGCTCTGGCACTATGTCTTTTGAAAATGAAAAAGATTTTACGGTTTAATGGGGCATCACTTTTTTTCCAACTGTTTTTTGTTTTTGACGATATAAAAGTTTTGTATGCTTTTTGCAAGGACAGAACTCACTTTTGCTGGTTTTTTTTAGGGCAAGATGCTTTTTACTGCATTTTTCAGTTTATACTTAATATTTGTCCCCTCTCGTGTGATTAATATTCTTAAAAAATATGTTTGTGCATGAATGAATGAAATAGAATGTACCTCATCAGAACAAAACAGAGTAGATGGAACACATTTTTGTCACAAAACTTTGAGCTTGACATTGTTTTTTTTATTATTTTGCATGCATGTAACAGTAGTAATTTGATAAAACAAATGCCAGAAATGTGTGTGTGTGTGTTTACATCCAGCCCTCAGGGGGGGGGGGGGGGGGAAGAGAAAAGAACAAACAGCAAACAAAGAGAGAGAGAGAGAGAGAGAGAGAGAGAGAGAGAGAGAGAGAGAGAGAGAGAGAGAGAGAGATTATTTTTCTTGTGAATTTGTCCTCAATTTTCTGTTCTTTTTACTTTCCTTTTGGCTGCAAGATGAGTGCCACTCCATTGGGTAAATGACAGAAATAGTAGCATTCCACTGTACAGGAATCTTGACAGCTTTTTCATCATTTGCTGGGTTGGTTTTTCTTTTTAGCACATTTTGAAAATGATAAGGGTGCTGCACTGACATAATATGCTTTAATTTATCGAGCTTAGCTGACAACAATAGCTAGGAGCCTTTTATTGCCCGTTTCCTGTCATCGACAGTTCATGTTCCTCGTTCATCCAAATGGTCGTAAATACATATAGTTTTTAATTCATATCTGTTACGGAGTGCCATGGTTGTAAATATTGACCTGGGATAACAACCAGGAACGAGAGTTAGTACAGTTTCTTGTTGCTATTAAATGGTGCACATTTTTTTGGTGAATATTTTTTTTTTTAGTTACTGTAGCTTTAGGTTGTAGTTAGTGGACATTTCTTGTGTGTGCTGTGACCATTGATATCAATAAACAAAATATGGCCGGGACATAGCTGCCAACCCTTCTGGATTTTCCGGAATTCTTCTAGATTCGAATCTCAGTTCCAATTTTCCGTTTCACAAGAAAATATTCCGGTTTTCAAAATTATCAAGTGATCAACTTCCCAAATGGTAAAAAAAAAGGTTTAGCCTGACTTTGAGGAGATGTACAGAACAACATTGCTTTTTTAGAGATTTTTGCTGTTTGGGGCAGAAGGGTTAGCAGGTTAATTTTCTTCTTCTTTCATAGTTGTTGGTGTGTTGTGTCGTCAGCTGCCCCAGGGCCAGAGGAGCCAGTCCAAGTGAACTGTTAACAAAGTGTTAACTTTAGTACATAGAAGAAATCTCCATTCTCATATTGGCAATGTGTTGACCAGAATTGCTACTCCAACTTCAGTCTGGTTGAATCTGAAAGTCTGTTTGCTTAATGAATGGTATATTTCTTAATGGTGTGTTTTTAAAAAAAAGTTAATGTGGTTTTCATTTCAGGAGATAAGAAATTTGCTTGTCTAAATATAAAAAGTGCTTCAGTTTCAGGGGGTGCAGCCCCCTGACCCCCGCTTTTACAGGAGGGGGGCATAGCCCCTTTCCTGAGCCCACCCCCCCTTCCCCACCCCCCCCCCCCCACTCCCCAGGATTCCTATTTTGGAGTCTCAGAGGTTGGCAGCTATGCCGGGAATTTTAAATTGTGGATTCATCTTCCATATCACATGAGATGACAATCATCTATCTATCTATCTCATCAGTCTACTGCCACAGGCATCACACCAGAATCTTCAGAGCCAGTTGTTGATATCAGAAGCATGTGAAGAGTTACAGACTGGAAGGTTGCCTCGGCTTATGGAAAATCAAAACCTTGTGTATAATTAGCGAAGAGGGCTGGTGTCCCCCTGCCTTAACTGTCTGCTTGACAATGAATGATAAGCATTTTGTTTGGGTAATCTCTTAGTTAGAAATTTTGATTGTTATGCCAGTATTTCTTTTTTGTACAAAGAAAAGATTGGGAGAGAAGATCCTTGGAAACCTTCTGAGAAAGAAGTCCAAGCTTCTAAAAAGGATCCTTAGATATCCAGCAAAGATCCAGAGAGTGGGATTAGAGAAGTCAAAATTGGGATTAATGATCGTAAGAAAGAGTCTGTAATTATGACCAGATATATTGAAACACAACAAAAAGATAACACCAAGGATTTGAGGTAGCGGTAAAAAATATCAGCAGGACAGACCGTGAGGGTAGGATCAAAGATGTAGAGGATGAGGATTAAATGATAGATATTATGTGAGAAAGATCTCGAGAGAATGAGACAAGATTCGAAGAAGGATCCCACGATATGGATCAGAGGCATCAAAGGCTGGGACAAAAGGGCCTGACATTGAGGTACTGTGTAGTTTCATTTGACATGCATTTATGTCCAGAGTTTTTGCAATAAGAAAATCTCTGTTGCTTTGTTATGGCACATCATATGTTTTTCAGTTCTGTCACTGATTGTGCGTGATGTTATTTTGTTTTGATGTTTTGGGGTGTTTTTTTGGTAGGCTACTAGTTATTACATTTCTTTCTCCACAAATGACAGACCCAACATGTTTGAGCAGTCAGTGTTGAATGAAGTGTGTGAATGTGACTCCACCCTCCATGACACGCACATTCATGCCCGGTGGCAAGCACATGCGCACACACACACACACTCATGCATGCGCGCCCGCACACACACACCCCACACACACACATGCATGCACACTCTGTCTCTCTCTCACTCACACTCAGTGGCATTTATATAGTACCCTGATTGATTACAATCCTAAAATTCAAGTAACGGGTTTTGCTTCATTCGTGTGCGTGTCATGTGTGTTCAGAATTGCTCTGTACCGTCTTCCAATCTTCCACCGCTTTTCTTCATTAACCTTTTGTTTGGCAAAACCAAGTTGGTATTGGTGCATAATGTACAGATGTGTCGACTATCAATCAACATTTCATTCTTGTCTTTTAATCAAGATCTTTTGAATTCATTTAGTGGGTAGACCGCATCACTGAAGGGACTCAAAAGAGCATTGCTGAGACCCAGGCGTTGGCACACAAATGCCAAAAATGGAAAGAGAGCAGGACTGGTGTACTTGTCAGTGCAGTGTGTCCATGGCCGTTCTTGGTTTAAGGGATTTGCCAGCTAGTGTCCTGACTGAACAATTGCTCCATTTCCTTTTCTTGCTCAGAATTGTTCAGGAGAGAGAGAGAGAGAGAGAGAGAGAGAGAGAGAGAGAGAGCACTGCTCATGGGAATATTTAGGAATGTGTAAATCGGAGGCAAGAATTGTATATTTGGTGAGGTCATGTCCAGAAAGGAGATTTGTAAATAATTATAGTAATTATGATAATTGTATAATAATAACAATAATATGATAGCAGTGATTATGATGATGATGATGATGATGATGATAATAATAGTAGTAATGATGATGATGATGATGAGGAGGAGGAGGAGGGAAATGATGATGAGGGAAATGATGATGGTGATAATGACAACAGCAACAAGAAAACTTGATGATGACGATGTAATCAGAGGCTTAAATCTCAATCACCTGGCCCCATCACATGATATGGAGGAAGGAACAACAATTAAAATCAAAGTTTTGATAGCTTTACATGAGAAGCAAGAGCTATGATTGGTTTTTCTGTTCCACTATTGTGAAATAACGGATACATTTAGTTATGACCTTACCTCAGGAAAACTCCTATCTCTGGTATGTCAGAGCAAGCAGGAGCAGTGTACAGGTTAAAACCCCGCTCCGCTTTTTCAGGAAGAGTAGGCCATTTTGTGCTGGCAGGAACGGAAGACAAAAAAGTATAACAATAGAAAGCCTGCATGCACACAGATGTCGTGTTTAGACACTTTTCCTGAAGTTGGAATGTGGCTACATTAATGGTGGGTTTGGTCGCATACTCAAACTCTCATCATTGGTGAACCTCTGCGTTCTAGCTGAAGGTCAACAAAGAAGGAAAAAAAGAAACTTTTTGGTTACACCCAGAACTAGCACAAGATTTGTATCGAAGGTGGTGTGATGTGGAGAAGCAAAAAGAGTATCCAGAAAATATGAAGTTTTAACTATGAAAGAATGACATCTGGAGGAGTGTATTTATCCAGGAAAATGATCCAGTACTGTGTATTTTTCGTGGTTTTTGTTGGTGGGTATCTCACGTGTTCACATTTCAGATGTGTATTTTTGTATCTTGACAGAAATTGCTCAGTCCTGAGGGAAGAGAAACGTATGCTGTAATTACTTCTCGCAGGAAATATGTTTTAAATAAACTATTTATCGGAAATGTTGTCTAAGCACTAAGATTGTGTCTCACGAGAATGTAAGTAAGTGTAAGTGCATTGGAAATTGGAATTTGTGTTTTACACTGAAATGGTCCCAGATGGATTTTGTATTGGTCTAATTTACTCAGTGATTGTGTGTGTGTGTGTGTGTGTGTGTGTGTGTGTGTGTGTGTGTGTGTGTGTGTGTGTGTGTGTGTGTAATTGTCATATTAGGAATCCTGAATATTGGAAAAGTAGGTATTTTTGCGTTTAAGAACAGTGTGCGTGCGCGCGCGTGTGTGTGAGTGTAAAAGTAGAAAAAATTATTTGCATAACATTTATTACTGAATCTCTTGTGTTTTTCACTTCATGTTCTGTCTCGTGATTTACTTCACAACTTTCCAGCCCCTTCTTTAAAAAAAACGAATTTTTATTGATGTTTGTGTGTACAGTAATCCTCTGCTTGTCTGTGCTTCTACAGAGAAAACAGCATCTGAACACCAATGTGAACCGTCTTCTGTTTGTAAAGGTGAAATGTATTATGAGATAACAAAACAAAAAACCATATATATATATATATATATATATATATATATATACACAACTAACACATACTCGCAACAGTCCAATCTGTTCTTGTATTCCGAGGCAAGTACACCAGCACAAAGAACAGTGATCCTTACAAACGCTTGCTAGTTTGAAAGAAAATTCTCACAGTGCAGTTTGTTATGACCCAAACCTCAACACTGATGCTTGTACATGTTATCGTATTACATTACATATCCTGTAGTCTTTTCCATAGAGCCTACCCATACAGTCAAGAAGACAATGGGATATGTTGTGTACTAAAAAAAAATAATTATCGCTCAGAACATTGCATTGCAATACGTGATACGTCACATATCTCCTGTATGATACCGCAATGGGCAAGAAGATAATGGTGTATGATATGTAATATAATTCACTGAGAGCGTTACAAAATATCACATATCATATCCCATAATCTTCTTCATTGTGCCCCAATGTGGAGAAGACAACGGGATATGTAATGTAATATAGTATCAAAGTACCACAGAGAACATTACCCTATGTCACGTACCCCATAATCATCCCCATGCTGCCCTGACAGCCAAGAAGTCTCTGGGATAAGTTATTGACATAATCTCATGTAAAAGTATCATTTATAAACGTCAGTTTTATTTCCCTCGAGACAAGACACAAAGAACTTAACAATCAGCCTACCATCATCATAGACAAACTAATTGAACCCCCACCCTTCCCCAGTCCTGTCCCACGTTTATTCAATGTGAGCGAGCTGACAAGTGGATTCACTGTTGTCTCCACCATTGGATAGGTAGCTGATGTTGATAATGATGAAGATCTTTGGCTATACACTGTCTTATGGAATCTGTTGAATCTGTCATCGTAATGGATTGTGCATGGTACATGGTCGTTTCCTCATTGTATGCACTGTTGTCGCTTTTTGCATACATATATAACACTTTTTTGTCGGCTTGTAAATACATAGTCATAATGAGAAGTGGAGGAAGCTGGTTACAAAATCTTCAGTGGTGTCTCAACAGTCAACCAGACTACAGGATAGGTGAGGGTGAAGAAATACATAGACAGGTTACCACCCCAAAAAATCCTCATTGTTTAATATGAATTAAGCGATCTTAAGATGAATAATTTTGTTGTTTCACTTATCAGCTCATGTTAAGATCATTGACCTGCTGTTGTTCCTTGGTGGTATTCAAACATTGTTAAGCCGAATATATTTGTAAACATGATTTGGATGCATTTTTTTCCATATAGATAACATATATACTTGCATGTCAGAATAATATTGGAGGAGTAACATATGTGGACACTTATTTTTTTACCCCCTTTTTTTAATGCTGTAAGAAATACCGGTTTTACGAGTTATTCATTTGTGTTATGATTCAGCCCTTATTTCTGTGTGTGTTTGCCTGTAAATCTCATTTTGACATTTCCATATTTAATCAGACGGAGTGCTCTTAGTTGTTGTACTTATTTATTGTACATGTTCATGACATTTTTCTGTAGTTTTTTTTAGACACGCTTCTTTATTTCACGTGCTTGTCTTATTGGAATCACTATGTGTTCTTCGGTTTTCGGAAATGTCCCACGATTCTCTCTGATCTTCGCTTTAATAATTTTGCATTTG
Source organism: Rapana venosa (assembly GCA_028751875.1). NCBI lineage: Eukaryota > Metazoa > Mollusca > Gastropoda > Neogastropoda > Muricidae > Rapana > Rapana venosa. The sequence goes on from CM054158.1 coordinate 1,240,890, forward strand.
TTGTGTAGAGGTGGTTTGATTAACGTAACGTAGCGTAGTGTAGCGTTGCCAGTGCATATTAGTATCTCATGCCTGTGATAATAGCCTGACTGACTGACTGACTTCTGTTGAGCTGTTGTTGAACTAACCTCGTCAAAGAAAATAAAAAGGAAATGGAACATTGAAATGTTTGTTCATGTATGTGTTGTGAGGGGTGGGGATGGGAAGGGGGGGGGTTAGGAGGTGCGTGCGTGCGTGTGTGTGTGTGTGTGTGTGTGTGTGTGTGTGTGTGTGTGTGTGTGCCAGCCATTCCCACACCACACATCTCTAATCTCTCTGCCCCAGCCATACTCCGACTCGTCCTGTCACATCTTCAGGGTCAGAAGCCCATGTCAAGGAGCTTGACAACATTAGGCCATATTTGGCCACCAGCCTGAGGGGCCCTGCACTGCTGTTAGCTTACGGTTGGTGTTCAAAGGTGCCTGTTCTGAGCTAACATACGCAGGACATCACCTACTATGCCCCCAACTTTCAACTATACTAGTAGCTTAGCCACGGAGTGTCCAGACTAAGGGAGATGCAAATCAAGGCATCAAATCAAAGCATCAAATCAAGGCATCAAATCAAGGCTAGCGACCATCACAACGACCCTCTCCTATGGACCTTCAATCCTGGAGGCTTTGACATCGTTCCTAGTCACCACAGGCACAGGAGCATAATTATAGAAAAAAACAACTGAGGTCACCATGAGACCAGAGCAATCAAGGGCCACCGAACCCCAGAGACAGTTTTCTTTTATTGCATAATGATGATTGGTTTTGAGGATGATGATGTTGTGAATCTGTGCACGTGCATATGCTTTGAGACTACTTGACAGGGCTGTACTCTCCGCTTACTATCATAATAATAGTATTATATCCCAGCATCAACTGGGCCCCTAGAGATACAGACACCTGCTGTGTTTGTCAGTGAATTTGAGCAACACTCTCAAACTTGTATCCGTCAAGCGGATGAAGCTCAACTGTGAGGTCCCAGATTTCCCAATGAGCCCATAGCACACTCACTCTGGGTAGGAGCCAGCCGGAGTACACAGAAAAACAACAAACCCCACCCTATGGGATTCAAACCCACAATCTTTCAGCTAGTAGCCCCACACACTAACCACTGCGCCATGGCAGCTGGTTTCAGCACTCTTCACCGTTTACTGAACACTATGATCTTGCCATAAATCTTTGGTGTGAATGATTTTCTAAAAACAAAAACAAAAAAAAACCTCGCATGTTTCAAACAAAATACCTAAAAATGACAGCAGTTCATGTTGACAAATCACACCAGAATCAATTAGAGAAGTCCATTTTTGTTATTTATTGTCATTATTTTTCTCTCCCGTTACTTCTAGGGAGTGGACAGTACTCCCGTGTGTCCACTCTAATCCTGACCTGACCACACAGCGGCACCATGTCACTTTTCACAGTCAGCAGTCAACCTAACTGGAGGAGACCCCGCGTTGCTGCTGAGTCCTTCAGTCTGATGCGTTCAATGGCGCCTATTATGGTCCAGCATGCTCAGGACTGCCGGCTAAGCCCTCCTCCTAACGCCACAAAGAATGGTACGGTCAGGAGCCAGACAGAGTGAGGTGCCCATAAAAGAACGGTCACTGTCTACTATGCTTGCTTTGCAACACACATCATACTGAAATATATCCTGGTGAAATATTAATGAGTAACAAAGCTTACCAGTATATAATTATGTGATAATTACCGTAAAGTTGTGTTAAATAGACATCCAGATTGTTAGAAGTTGAAATAAAGAAAACCCCACCAAAAAAACCCACCCAAATTCAAAACCAAAACCACTTCCCCCCAAAAAAACAACAACAACAAACAAACCAAAAAACATACACACACAAATTCAGTCTTCAAACAATCATGAAAAAGCGAAGAAACGAAAACTGATTTCAGGACATGGGGGATCCCTAAGTCAAAAGACACTTTTTTTTGTACAACATCGGGATTAGTGAAGATGATAATGACGACACAATGGGGGTTTGAAATCATATAAGCAGGTTGCTATGATGACAATACAGTGGAGGTTTGAAGTCATATAAGCAGGTTGCTATCATGATGACACTATGGAGGTTTGAAATCATATGAACAGGTTGCTATGATGACAATACAGTGGAGGTTTGAAATCATATGAACAGGTTGCTATCATAAAAATACAGTAGGGGGTTGAAATTATATGAACAGGTTGCTTTTATAATAAAAATACAGTGGGGGGTTGAAATTTTATGAACAGGTTGCTATCGTAATATGCTTTCTCATAGGACAGACACTGTGATCAACCAGACCCGAGAGATAAAGATGTACATCTATAAAAGGCCAGAAACCGTGGCTGCCATAGTTGTGCTTGCATGTAGATCTAACAGTCCTTTGTCGTGGTACGCATCAGGCAGGTCTTCGGACAGTAGCTAGTCAAAAAGGTCAAGGCCGTTCAGCATGTCCTTGCCTGCTGGCCATCCTTTGTTCAGTTCAGCATCACCAGTGATGTGCTTTAAGAATTTTTAAATATTTTTTATTTAAATGCACCTCACTGATGATTGTAATCTGGCTTTGAATTGTGTTTCTTAGTATTTACAAAATTGTCAACAACAACAAAAACCAACCATTTTTTAGTCTGCAAATACAAATTAAACATTGGACAGTATCTCCGTTGAAGGCATTGTTTAACTTGTTCTGAAGGTAGCCAGCCATTCCAGTCACGCGCCATAGAGTTTGTTTAAACTGCCATCTGCCATCTCACGAGTTGACCCCATCTCTTGTCTTTTTGCTGAAATACGCAAGAAAACGTGACTTTTGATTATGAGAATTTCCACACACTTTTTTTATATTAAACGTGTTGGTGTTTTTTTCTCCTCGAATTTAAAATACACAAGAATAGAAGGGGTGTTGAGTACTTAGGCTTACACAATAAAATTTCACTTAACTTTGTCATCAAACTTATAGCTACTAGAGCAATTCTTATACAAGCATTTGTTATCATTTTTCAGCTGGTTGGACTGAAAGGAAGTTTATTTGGAACTAGTCTTTATTTTATTTTTTAGAATTTATTTTATTCTTTTATATCGAGGATATGGAATAAACACTTAAGTGCTTTTTTACATCCAGTCCCCATGTGCATGCAGTTTTGTAAATTTTGTCATCTGCTCCCACCAGCACACAATGGCCTACTCTTACGAAAAGTGGAACAGGATTTAACGTGTGCGCAAGATGTTCTGCGTGCGATCGCACACGGCGGGCCTCGGTTTACAGTCTCATCCAAAGGACTTTTGGAGAGAGTGGAATCTGCACTGATGTTAACTCCAGGGGGAAATATCCCCTTGAACGGGAATCGAACCCGGGTCGTCAGATTGCGAGCGCATGTTCTAACCACTAGGCTATCCCCCCCCCCCCCCCCCCCTTCTTAAAGCATCAAGTTCTAGATAATATGATCGAAGTGGCTTCAAACATCTTTTGTCTACTTCTTTTATTCAAGCTTTATATCAAATCGTACTGCTTTGATTATTGCACTACATCCTTTCATCAATAAACTAACTGATCAATCAGTCTATCAATACCAATTCATCCATCCATGTTTCTGATTGTGTGTGTGTGAGAAAGAATTCTGCAGGTCTGTCTACTTTGATCGGTTGGTCAGTTGGTCTGTCAATCCATCTGACCATACGGTGATTCTCTGTCTGCCTGTCTGTCTGTATATATATATATATATATATATATATATATATATATATATATATATATATATATATATTATATATATATATTATAAATGTACATATTATACAAAGTTACATATATTTGTGTACGCACACACACATATATCACATACGTGCTTATTCCATTATCCTCGATATAAAAGAATAATAAAAAATAAATAAATAAATATCTATCTATCTGTATATATCTATATGTATATATATATATATATAGAGAGAGAGAGATAGATAGATAGATAGATAGATAGATAGATAGATAGATAGATAGATAGATATATACACGCACACACACGCACACACTCACACACATATAATAAATATATATATATATATTATATATATATATATATAAGAGAGAGAGAGAGAGAGAGAGAGAGAGAGAGAGAGAAGAGAGAGAGAGAGAGAGAGAGAGAGAACAGACAGACAGACAGTCAGACAGACACACAGACACACATACACACAGAGACACAGAAACGCCGTATACAGCTGCTGTCTACACTATCTGCTAACCTGACAAGGCGGGAGGCCTGAGCGGCTAGTTGCTGGGTGAGCGACAACAGGTGTACGGGCCCTGTCCTCTCCCGGCCCCCATCTCCTTCCCCCTGAGCCACCAGGCTCCCACTGTGGGTACAACAGACACAACCACTTCAGCAGCAGGGATGTAGTAGATAGGCAGAGCTCTAGCTCTGACTCCCAAATATGTACACTATAATTATCAATCGTTTAATTGACCCTTCCACCACAACATGAATCTGGGATTGAACGAAGCGCTCTGATTTGTAATTGCAAGATATAGCGCTCTATAAAATTAATTCCATTGATGATGATGATGATGATGATGCTGATGATGATGATGATGATGATGATGATTGCAATTTGACTCACTTTCCGGCTAGGAGACATTTTAGGCAGGTGGGAGGGGAAGGGGGGGGGGGGTCAAGTTGCCGATTTTGAGATTTTTGATTGATTATAAAGCTACAGCCATTCTTCTACCTTGTAGGCGTAAGTTAGTGTCCTTTTGCTTTTAAAACAGGCTTACAACACCCAAGCCCTCGTTCTGACCACGTATTGTAGGATGAAAAATTTGTCAATTTCTCATTTTGTGATGTGCTGCAGTCTATCATTGTCATTTGGAGTAACTTTTCATAGAAATGTCCGGTTTTCAATCTGGTTCTTTTTTTTAATTGAATAGAAACCCCGTTCTTTTTTCAATTGTAAATCAATAACCTGTTAACAATTACAACTGATCTCTCAATACAACTCATTATGTGGCGGATCATCACTTTATTATTCTATGTAGGTTACCAAACGGGATGGATGGCGGAAGACTGGGAGGTGTGGGGGTGGGGGATGGGGGGCGGAGTTGATATAAAACGTCTATGTGACTATAACAAAGCATCTTGCATTACTTTCCACCGAGAGGATGCCTGAGGCCTGTCCACATAAACCATCCCCACCTTCTGGAAATTCTGTGCGAGGAATCCCCCCTTTTCTATCCCTTTCTATGTTTCTTCCTTTATCCTTATCGTCCTGTCACCCCCATCTAGAAGTAGTCTAGTGGTTAGAGTGTAGCACGCGTGATCTGACGGCCCGGGATCGAGCCACCACGCTGCCGCTCCTTTGAGGAGATTTGTCCCTGGAACTAACATCAGCACTGACTCCATTACCCCCCAAAAGTCCTTGGGATGAGACTATAAACCGAGGCGCCATTTGTGGCCGTACGCAAAATATCTTGTGCACACGTTGAGTTGAAAACCCGTTCCGCATTTTTGGAAAAATAAGCCATTTCGTGCAGGTAAAAACAGATGACAATATTCAAGAAAAAGAACACGCACACAGGTGTCGTGTTTAGACCCCATCCCGGAAGTCAAATTGTAGCTATCTTCATCATCATCATCATCATCATCATCATCAATGCCTTTGTGCCTTATTGGCACGTAGGGCAGCAACAAATGTTCTCCATTCCTGTCTGTCCTGGGCCAGCTTCCGAATGGTTCCCCAGGTATGTTGGAAGGTCTTCAGCTCTGTTTCGACAGTCCGACGCCAAGTGTTCTTGGGTCGTCCTCGTTTGCGTTTTCCCTCTGGTGTCCAGTGGAGGGCTATCTTCATGGTGGGTTAAAAAAAAAAAAAGGTCGCATGCGCAAAATATCTCCATTGGTGAACCACTGAGCTCTAGACCAACGAAGGAAACCAAAACAGAAAAAACACAAAACCTAAAAACCAATCTTACCGTTGGATTGTCAGCAGACGTTTGATCCTGTCAGCCTTTTCCTGACGTTCTTCCTGCAGTGCCTCTGTCACGTCTCCTCCTCCTCCTCCTCCTCCTCCTCCTCCTCTTCTTCCTCTCCTCCTTCTTCCTCCTCCTCCTTCTCTCTTCTTCTTCTTCTTCTTCTTCTTCTTCTTCTTCTTCTCTTCTTCTTTCTTCCTCCTCTGTGTTGCTGCTGGCGCTGTCAAGCGTTGGCCATATATGGTCTGGGAACATGGACTGCAACCACATAATTCATAATTTAAATGTTTATCATCCCCGAAATCGGAATGCGGCCACCTTAAATTAATGGTGATCAAAAAACGGTCGCATACGCAACATCTCACCATTGGTGAACCTCGGAGCTCTAACCGAGGAATTTGTTGTGTTTTTTTTAAGGGGGAGGGGAGGGGGGGGGGGGGGGTTATCCTATAGTTTGACGGACGTTGTGGTCGAGTGGTTATGACCGTCTGACTTCAATCTTGTGGGTCCATGAAATCGGGGATTCAAATCTCGGCAGCAGCGTTTGGTGAATTAACGGTGAGGATTTCTACTATCTCCCAGGTTCAAGTGCAGACTTGCTCGTGCCTTATTTCTCTTCGTGTATATAGATATACAGAAAATCAAACATGCACATTAAACATCCTGTAATTCGTGTCAGCACTCGGTGAGTCACAGAAACATGAACATACCATGCACGCATCTTTGACAAAAGAGAGGAGCTGCTCTGAAGTGGGGATGTGTCACTGGCTGAGGCCAGCAGGCAGACCTGACCTGCTGCAGAGAGACACGCACAGGAGAAGGAAGACCAGGCACTGCGCATCCCACCCAGCAAGGGAACACAGAACACGAATGCAAAAAGTCTTATTCAGATTTTGGCCCATGCATATTTTCGAAGACAATTAACATGATATAATAATAATGATAATAATAATAATAATAATAATAAATGCAATTTATATAGCGCTGTATCTTGCACAGACAAATCAAAGCGCTTGCACTCAACTCATTCTTACACAGTCATGCAACCAATAGCAAGTAATAGTTCTAACAAGTCCAAATGCGCGCGCGCGCGCGCACGCACACACACACACACACACACACACACACACACGTTATACACTTTGGCAGGGTGATGGAATTTTGGGCTGTTGACAAGCAGGGATATCTATGAAATGAAACAGGAGAGGAAATTCTTAGGTTTGAAACAAAGATGTCTTGAGGCCAGATTTAAAAGTGTCACAAGAAGGTCTTTGGCGAAGAGAGATAGGGAGGCCATTCCAAATCATGGACCAGAAACAGAGAAAGAGCGACGGCCAACAGTGGACTGGATGAATCTAGGTGTTTGTAAGCACAAGGAATCTGCAGCAGAGCGAAGGGAGCGAGAAGGGGTGTACAGGTGGAGACATTCACAGAGGTATTTGTATAAGCATCATTCAGAATTTTTACATGTGTCCTTTTATAATCAATACGTTGAATGCTTTACAGTCGAAGATTAGTTTGTCAGTATATTATAACTGTCTCAAATCTTTTCCGATATACAGTGCTAGTACCACTGTCAAGGGAGGCAGAGAAGGAAGACAAATAGCCGATTCTTCTTCTTCGTCGAATATTTAGACAGCAACTATTGTTGTCTGTCATATAATCGAAAATGCGTTGTACTGCTGTTAAGCGCCTGATAGGTCAGGCCCAGCGCATCCGACTCCATCGTGGGATAGAATTATCATCTAAGTATTTCTGGAAAAATGGCAGGAGAGTGAACCAAGAAGGCAGAAAATAAACAAGAAGGAGGTGACAGGAAGAAAAGGAACATGCAGAAACAAAGAGAGGGCTAGAAAACGAAGGAATTCCAAGCACAGAATTTCCAGAAGGTGGGGATGCTATTTATACTGACAATCCCCTGCCATCCTCACGGGAGAAGTCAGATAATCAAAGCCTGCTGTCTGGGATGTAGATATGACTGACGGGCGGGAAAGTCTAGTGGTTAGAACTGGTGAAACGACAATAACTGAGGGTGTGGGTTCGAGTCTCCACTGAGCTGTCGGTTTAAAGGGGTTTTCTGGAGTTTACATTGGTAAGGCCGACCTCGATTTTTTCCTTTTTACATCGTGAAATGTTGAGAGCGAGAGAGAGAGAGAGAGAGAGAGAGAGAGAGAGAGAGAGAGAGAGAGAGAGAGGGAGGGGAGAGAGAGAGAGAGAGAGAGAGAGGAGAGAGAGAGAGAGAGGAGAGAGAGAGAGGAGAGAGAGAGAGAGAGAGAGAGAGCGAGAGACAGACAGACAGACAGACAGACAGACAGGGACAGCGTCACAGAGACAGACAGTCAGACAGACAGACAGACAGAGAGAACCAGTTGGATGTGTTCACTAAACATGAAGGCTGTAGTTGACAAGACTGAAGAATGTGTATGTACCATGCTCACGTCTTGGGGTGGGCTGGCACGGCCTGGTCTGCTGTGGTCATTGTGGTCAGTGGTCACCGAGCTTTTCACCACGTCAGGGACATTCAGCATCTGCCCGGTAAACATGGACATTGTCGTTAGTGCTTAATCAACCATGGACATTGCCTTTAGTGCCTAATTAACCATGGACATTGTCTTTAGTGCTTAATTAACCATGGACATTGTCTTTAGTGCTTAATTAAACATGGACATTGTCTTTAGTGCTTAATTAACCATGGACATTGTCTTTAGTGCTTAATTAACCATGGACATTGTCTTTAGTGCTTAATTAACCATGGACATTGTCTTTAGTGCTTAATTAACCATGGACATTGTCTTTAGTGCTTAATTAAACATGGACATTGTCTTTAGTGCTTAATTAAACATGGACATTGTCTTTAGTGCTTAATTAAACATGGACATTGTCTTTAGTGCCTTAACCATGGACATTGTCTTTAGTGCTTAATTAACCATGGACATTGTATTTAGTGTTTAATTAACCATGGACATTGTCTTTAGTGTTTAATTAACTATGGACATTGTATTTAGTGCTTAAACCATGGACATTGCCTTCAGTACTTAACCATGGACATTGCCTTTAATGCTGAGGTTTTGACATTCTTCGATCGATTCATGACAACTTGGTTTACAAAATTTTCTTTCCAAAAATAATTACCTCAGATGGCTCAGTCTAAATCTTTATTTCCATGTGTGTCAACATATCATCCCACACACACTTGAACAGTCGTTCAGAAGACTAAATGCAGGAGTTATCCAACATCATCAACTCACCCTGGGGCCAGACAGGCCAGGCGTGGAATGGTCATCAGTGCTGCTCCTGTGATCTTCCAGACCAGCAGACAGGTCATTCACAGACAGGCTCCTCCTGTCTTCACTGTCTGCCAGAGACAACACGTTGCTGACGGGTGGATCAGCATCTTCAGTCTCCTCTGCTGGCCTCACCGCTGTGGAGCGTTTCTGTTGGCCCCAAAGCAGTATCGTTTACTCCACGTTCAGCTTCCGTTCCTTACCCCCTGGCCATCATTTTCGTTTGACCTGAAAGCGTTTACAGATGGGATACCCCAGATGTCTTTTTGTCGTAGTATTGTTTTGGTCTGGATGCATTTTCTTGTATATCAAGATCTTTTGCGAGGATGTCAAAAGCATCTTGTGTTACTGTGTGTGTTCCTTTGAATGGATGCATCTGAAGTGATGCCCGGGTTTACTTTTTATCGTGCGCAGACTGTTTTGCACTTGATGTATTTTCTTCTACATCAAGCTCTTTTTTCAGGATGTCAAAAGCATCTTGCGTTGTACTGGGTGTGTTTGCTTTCCTAGTGGACGCAGTGTCTTCGGGTGATTGTTCTTGTCTCTTAAGCTCTTTTCCTTCTTTGTCGTACGCAAACCGTTTTGGGCTGTATGAATTTTCTTGTCTATCAAGCTCTTTTTCCAGGATGTCAAAAGCATCTTGCGTTATACTGGGTGTGTTTTCTTTCCTAATGGACGCCGAGTCTTTTGCTCCCAGCATCTTTTCACCTTGACGTTCAGACTGCGCTGTGTCTGCAGAGGCCTGAGGCAAGACTGAAGACTTTGCCACGTCCTTAGACCTGCTTGGGATGAAGAGGCTGGTAGTGTCTGAAGCTTCGGCATCAGCAGACTCAGAGAGATGGAGAGCAGAAGAGGGAGGAGCTGAGCAAGACCTGTTTCGTCCTGCTTGATTCAGAGGCCTGTCTGACCACTGAGTGGAAGGTACACTCTGCTGAAATGTCTGAGACATGTCTCCATGCTCACGTCCCAGGAACTTCTGTGACTGGCTTAACAGTCCACCAATTTCTTTAGGTCTGTTCCGGGAATGATCTTCCTTCTCCAAATCTCTGCATTCATTCCCATCTTCACATTTTTCACTACGCAACGAACTGATGTTTGTGGAGGGTCCAGTGAGTGTGTACACATGGTTTCTAGCACTGTGAGAGTGGGCGACACTCAGGTTCAGTTCGCTCCGGAAAGGCCTGAAGGCCCTGTCTTTGAAGGCGATGAAGGGACGAGGACTCCTCAGAGTGTCAGCTGTCGCTGCCGAACTTCTGTCACCGAGTTGTGGCATGGAACCATAGCGATTCCGGCTTTCCTGGAGAGAGATTGGAGAGCCATAGAGTCCGAAGACGGCATAAGGTCGACTGTTTGTATGAAGTGCGGTTTTAGAAGCTTCACTCTGAAACGAAAGGAAAACAGCAGGAAAATTATTAGATATTGATAACAGGTGATGAATAGCGGTTTAAAATAATCAAATATGATACAGCTTCTTCACGGTGGCGGTTTAATGAAATGAAAACGTAGACCCTGTCTGATGGTCTGTCTGTCTCTCAGCCTGATGGTTTGTCTGTTTCTCAGTCTGTTTGTCTGTCTCTTTGTATCTGTCTCTGTGTCCCCGTGGCTCACTGTTTATCTGTTTTTCTCCATCCGTCTACCCTTCGCCCCCCACCCCACCCCTCTATCTCTCTCCTACACACACACACACACACACACACACATACACACACACACACATACACACATGCACGCAGATGCGCGCGCGTGCTCGCACACAGATTCACACACATACAAGCACGCACGCATGCATGCGCACCACCAACAATCTTACCCCTCTCCCCCACCCCCCACACACGCACTCACACACAGACCACCCCACCACCACCACCCCCACCACTAACAACAACAACAGTACGAGGAGGAGGAGGAGGAGGAGGAGGAGGAGGAGGAGGAGGAGGAGAACAACGAAAAGAACAAGAATGCAAAGAAGACGGATGCAAAGAAGAATGCAAAGAAGAAGAATGCGAAGAAGAAGAAGAATGCAAAGAAGAAGAAGATGCAAAGAAGAAAAAGAATGCAAAGAAGAAGAAATAGAAGAACGTAAAGAAGAAGAGTGCGAAGAAGAAGAAGGGTGCGAAGAAGAATGCGAAGAAGAATGCGGCGAAGAAGAAGAGAAGAAGAAGAAGAAGAAGAAGAAGAAGAAGAAGAAGAAGAAGAAGAAGAAGAAGAAGAAGAAGAAGAAGAAAAAAGAACAAGAAGAAGAAGAAGAACAACAACAACAAGAAGACCACCACCTCCACCACCACCGAGAAAAAGAAGAAGAACAACAACGACAACTACAAGACCACCACCACCACCACCACTACAACAACAACAGCAGCAACAACAACAACAGACACCAACAGCTACAGCAAAACCGATACACAGCCAATACCTGAAGGAGAGACCTGTCCTGAATAAACACTTCATCATCATCCTCTGTCTCGGATCGTCTCTCTCTCCTGTGCTCTGCTTGTCTCTTCACCTGTCGTGCAGTCTGCCCGCGTGCGTACCTGTCTGTCACAACAGGTGTCTAGTCCTTAAAAGGACGTAATTACAGTCTGTCTAGTCTTGTCCTGTCTTGATTGGTATTGGTTTAGTATTGTATTGTGTTGCGTTGTGTTGTATTGCGTTGTTGTTGTGTTGGGTTGGGTTGTGTTGTGTTGGGTTGGGTTGTGTTGAGTTGTGTTGCGTTGTGTTGGGTTGTGTTGTGTTGGGTTGCGTTGCGTTGTATTGTATTGTAAATTACTGTATTGTATTGTACTGTATTGTCTTGTATAATTATAACAACAATAATAATAGTAATAATAATAATAATAATAATAATAATAATAATAATAATAATAAGTGAACTTATATAGCGCTATATCTTGCACAGACGAATCAAAGCGCATGCATTCAACCTAATCTTACACAGTCATGCAGTCAATGATAAATAATCAATAGTTTAAACAAACAGATATTACAAACATGGTGCGCTACGGACAAAATCTATGAAATATAATTTCAATAGTCAAATGTTTTTCAAAAGCACACACGATTCTGAGTACTTTATTGTCTCAGAAAACGCGTGTGGTTTATGTGGATTACATGCATAGCGGAGATAAAAAAATATTTTTTAAAAAGCAACTAGGGGGGTACAAGTTTGTCACAGGAAACAGCGCAAATCTGTTTCACGATTTCAGGAAAACCGTTTCCTATACACCGTTGTATCGTGTTGTAACGCATTGTATCGTGTTGTATTGTGTTGTGCCACGTTGTACTGCATTGTACTGTATAGCACTGTGTTGTATTGTTTTTCTATTACTCAAGTCTACCTACGCCTACTCCTATTTGTCCAGCAGGTACTTAGTTCTTTAACATCAACAAAACTGCATTGCATTGCATTGTATTGTATTGCATTGTATTATGTTAAATTGTATTGTATCGCAACGTATTGTATTGTGTTGTGGTGTGTGTGTTAAATTGTATTTAACTGCAATGTTTTGTATCATATTGTGTTAAATTGTATTGTACTGCATTGTATTATATTGTTTTGCATCTTATTGTATTGTATTGTATTGTATATTACCTACTCTCACGGTAGACTTCTCTTCGCCAAAAGTCGGGGTGCTCTCCCTTAGTGAGAGTGCGTCGCCACAAAAACATCTATCTGTGGCTATTTATTTGTTTCGCTGTAGGAGTGTTTCTTTTTCTGCTGAATTTTCACAACAATCACTTTCATGTTACCATGCGTCCTACGTGCGCAAAATGTATGTTAAACACGGGCCCTCGGTCGGTTTCTCGTCCCATCCAAAGATCAGAATGAAAGGAAGGAATAGAACTTAAAGAAGATAACATATTTCCAAAATGAAAGCAAAACAAACCAGGACCCAAACCAGCCACCCAACCAACCAAACAACCAACCAACCATCCAACCACGAGCCAGCCACTCAACCAAACAACCAAATAACCATCCAAGCAATCCACCAACCAACCAACCAGCTAACCCACCAACCAACCAACCAACCAGCCAACCAACCAATCAAGTAGCCAGCCAACTAATGAACCAACTTCCAAATCCACCCATCCACCCACGCAACCATTCTTTTTTAAAAATATCTTTTAAAATTATTCTTTTAAATCGAGGATGATGGAATAAGTACTCACGTGCTTTTTTTTTTTACATCCAGTCCCCGTGCGAATACGGTTTTGTAAATTTTTTCATCTGTTCCCACCGGCACACAATGGCTTACTCTTTCGAAAAGCGGAAGAGGATTTAAAGTGTGCGCAAGATGCTCTGCGTGCGTTCGCACACACGGGGTCTCGGTTTGTAGTCCCAACCAAACAATGAAACAGCCCCCAATCACCCCCACACACACCCACCAAACCCACTCACCCACCAAACCCACTCACCAGCCAACCAACCAACCAACCAACCAACCAACCAACCAACCAACCAAGACATCAGGAAGGAAAGATAGCCATGAAAACAAAACCTGCAGAGGACGAAGGCTGAAGGCTGAAGAAGTCTGGGAGTGTCGGGGACCTCTGTGGCACCTGGAGGCTGTGTGGTCTGTGGTCTGTGGGATGCTGCTTCACCTGTCCTCTGCCGTCTGCCATCTTTCACAGAGAGGTTCAGTTTACCTGGTGCTGTACAGGTGTTAAACTGTGCGGTAGACACTTCTTCACTGAACGCTCAGATAGCAAACTATCGTTGTCTGTCATATGAGCGAAAGACAGACTCATTCGTTTGTTTGTTTGGTTTGGTTTGGTTGTTAGTTGGCTGGTTGGTTGGTTGGTTGGTTGGTTGGTTTGGTTTGTTTCTTTCTTTGTTGGTTTGCCTGTATGTGTGTTCGCCTGTCTATTAATTTTTTATTCGTTCATTTAACTATTCATTCATGCAGACATTCGATCGATCGTACGTTCGTTCCACCCTTCCTCCTTTCATCTATTTGTTAGTTTGTTAATTGATTAATTAATTCATTCATTATATACGCTCCCACCAATCCCTCCATTCTTTCGTCCCTCTCTTCTTCCATCTATCCACACACTCCTGCCCCTATCCATCCATCCATCCATCAACCTACACACCCTTTTACCCTTCCATCAATCCATTCACCGACTCACGCGCCCACCCATCCATCCATCCATTCATCCTGTCTTCCATCCACCCACCAACCCATACCACACACCCATCCGCTTACCCATCCATCCACCCACCCACTCATCCATCTACCCAACCACCACCCATCCATCGTGCCTTCCACCCACCCATCGATACCACCCATACCACCATTCCCTCACCCATCCATCCATCCATGTATCTTACGTACCCATTCATTCATTCATCCATCTACATTTCCATCCATCCATCCATCCATTAAAATACATAGCCATCCATCCATCCATCTACACCCCACCCATCCATGCCTACTGCGTTTCACCCACCAACCCATACCACGCCTCCACCACTACCTCGCACCCCGTCCTACCGCCCCCCTCACCCCCTCCCCCTCCCAATCGAACAAATGACTGATGGGACCTGTGTGTATGGCCAGAGGACCTGACGGCTGTGGTCAGCACCGTAAGATCTGCTGTCCCTCACCATGGTGTCCACAACCTTGATCAGAGGCTGGTAGGTCTCCAGCTGAAAAGGATAAACACGAACAGAAAAATTGAAAGGGAAAAAAGATCGAAAGAAAAGGAAGGTGAAGAAAAGGCAGGAGAGGGAAGGAGGGAAGGAGGGATGGAGAGAGAGAGAGGGGGGGGGGAGGGAGAGAGAGAGAGAGAGGGGGGGGGAGGGGGACAGAGAGAAAGAGAGAGATAGAGAGAGAGAGGAGAGGGGGACAGAGAGAGAGAGAGAGAGAGAGAGAGAGAAACGGGATTGGTTGAATGACGTGTACAGATAGGTTAATACCTCAGTAAAAGTAAAAACTGTATTTAGAGTCATTCCAGCCAGCAAAATACTACTACCTAATTAATACCTCGTTACAAATCAAGTTTACAGTAAATCCGTGACACTACAGCCCTACTACGGACACGTAGGAATAGCGATTTCAATTTCGTATAACATATCTCAGATCTAGCCTTTGAGTCTTCCTCTCACTTAGCACTTCACTGGCACAAAATCTATTTTGTCCGCACAACTCTCTCTCTCTCTCTCTCTCTCTCCTCTCTCTCTCTCTCTCTCTCTCTCTCTCTCTCTCAAAAAACAACAACAAACTACCCACCTCTTCTTCTGTCTCTTGCAGCAGGGACCGTGCAATGATAAATTTCTTGTGCAGTTGCTCCTGGTGACGATTCACTCCCCTGCCTCCCAACTGTCGTCTGCTCCAGAGAACCAGACGATAGAAAAAAAGTTAAAAACAAAAGAAAAAACAGGAAAACAAGAGCACATCAGAAAATTGCTCCCACATGGTGAAACACAGTTTAACGCCATATTCTACAGTGTTGAGAACATTCCATTCTTTCTGGTTTTCCTCCAAGAATATTTTGCAAAATGTGGAACTTGAAAAGCTTTTTTAACTGGTAGATATATACAGGAGTTAGACAAACATGGGTTTTTTTTTAAATGATGGGATCAAATTTATAAAATATATTATTATCTTTTCTTGAAACTGCAGAAAAATGGAGTAACTATGTTTTATTCGTTTATCAAGCTCCATACCCCCCCCCCCCCCAAAGGGGGAAAGAGATCAAATCTTGAACTATATTCTATGTGGGGGAAGACAATTTTTTTTAAAAAAAAGCAAAGTAAACCAAGCAAAGCATGTGTTGGGGGGGTCAGAAGACAAGTCTGAGCAAAACAATGGTGGAAAAAAGGGCAAAGCTAAACGGCGGATGAAGCGGGTAATGGCGCCATGCTAAGTCAGTAAAAGACAACACAAGATTTGTCAAGCCAAAGAAAGTTGGGGAAGAGCAACACAAAGAACTAAGAGCGACCATATTCAGGCGTATCCCTGCAGTCGTTTTGCCTGATAGTCTGTCGGCTGGGAAGGCATTGGTTGGACTCTTGACTGGAAATGTTTAAAGTGTAGGACTTTTAGGGGGTACTGCCGAATCCTAGTTACATCTGAATGTGTAGCAAGCTCTTTTTTTTAATTTTATTTTTATATACCACTTTAAGTCACGGCAGATTTCTCTGCGTGAAATTCGGGCTGCTCTCCTCGAGGGAGCGCGTCGCCACAAGAGCAGCGCCACCCATTATTTTTGCTTTCCTGTCTGCAACTGTATGTTTCCTTATCAGAGCGGCTTTTTTCTACAAAATTTTGCCAGGGACAACTCTCTGTTGCGTGGGTTGTTTTTTACGTGCGCTAAATAATTTTATGTAACACAAGGGACCTCAGTTTATCGTCTCATCCGAAAGACTGGCACCCAGACCACCACTCATGGTCTAATGGATGGGGGAAAAGTTTCGGGGTGGCCCAAATAAGGTTCAAACTACCGCACACTTTCGATCCAGACTTTTTGCTTTCTAGGCAGGGGCGTTACCTCTAGACCACCGTTGGTAACAACACACCCTCAATCATTAACCACTGTGCAGGCGCAAAAAAACCATGATTTAAACTAGCTCATCAATGTTGTGGGTATCCATATTTCTTGGGCCTGCTTAACACTGGAAAATATACAGTAAGGAAGCATGGACAGCCCTGTCAGAAAATCCCCAACCTTACTGGATCCCAATAGCAACAACATCTTAATCGTGATTGGTTTTGTTCATTGTAGGACGGGTGTTAGAAAACAATCAGACTTTGTGGTTCCTTGTGCCCACTGGTAAAGTCATTTTCACTTTTTTACGTCAGCGTTCGTGTCTGTGACGTCAAAGCTTATGTCAAACTTCCTCATCCAGCCCCTGTTCACCTTGTGCAACAATGCTAGCTTAGTAGCAGAGCCAGATGTAATGAGATGCTTTGTTCAGACTTTTTCTTCTTCGGCGAACGCTCAGACAGCAACTACTTTTGTCTGTCATATGAGCGAAAATACGTCGCACTACCTTTGAGCACCTGACAAGTCAGGCATCCGACTTCAGCGCGGGGGAGAGATTTGTTATCTTTTAAGTCTTTCTGGAAAAAAAGTGCAGGGGAATGGACCAAGAAGGCAGAAAATAGACCAGAAGGAGACGACAGGAAGAAACAAAAAAAGGAAGAGAAAAGAGCGAGTTTCTAGCACTTAATTTCTAAAAGACGAAAATGCTGTTTATACTAACATGTCCCCGGAACTTCAGACTAATGATCATAACTATAGATATATATCTCTTCAACGACGGTTATTCGCGAAGTTACAGACCTTAAGATCTGGATTGGGAAAGGGCGGACGTTGTTTACGCTGGGTTAGAAAAGATGCTTGTGAATCACCAGCCAAGAAAGCAAGCAACTCGCCCACTCACCTACCTCCTAACCCACCCACCCACCCACCCACCTATCCCACCCACCCACCTATCCGTCCATTCATCCATCCATTTAACAAACCAATAACTTAAGTCCCTAAACCAATAATTTTAAAAAGGAGTCTATATCAACACGCGCATGCGCTGACTGGACTGCTGATGTAGAGCACAGAAAACATGGAAGACTGAGCAGGAAGCAGAGGACATTAAAAATGTAGTTAAAACAGAAAAAAACAACAAATGCAAACCAGAAATCAAAGCAGGAGACAGAAAGAAAGGAGGAATAAAGGAACGAAGAGAAGCAGAACGATAGGAAGAGCAAGATGCAAAGAAGAAGAAAGTGAAGAAGAAGAATGCAAAGCAGAATACGAAGAAGTAGAGCGCGAAGAAGAATGCAAAGAAGAATGCGAAAAAGAAGAGTGTACCGAATGCGAAGGAGAAAAATGCAACGAAAAAGAATGCAACGAATAAGAATTTAAGAAGAAGAAGAACACACAGAAAAAAGAATGCAAACAATACGAATAATGCAAAGTTTGCAAAGAAGAATGCAAAGAAGATTCGGAAGAAGAATCGGAAGAAGAAGAATGCAAAAGAAGATTCGGAAGAAGGAGAATGCAAAAAAGATTCGGAAGAAGAAGGAGAATGCAAAAAAGATTCGGAAGAAGAAGGAGAATGCAAAGAAGATTCGGAAGAATACAAAGAAGAACAATGCAAAAAAGAAGAATGCAAAGAAGAAGAAGAATGCAAAGAATACAAAAGAGAATGCAAAGAAGAATGCAAAGAAGAAGAACAACAACAACAACCCCCAGAAGAAGAAGAAAAGACCACGACAACTCACTGTTTGCGATAGTCACTCTCCGCTGCTCTCCCTTCCTTGACAACCTCCCTGTAATGGCTTCTGGCTTTCAGCAGGGAGGCCTGGTGTCTCCTCAGTTCAATTAGAGTCAGCACCAGGTCGTCGTGCTTCTTCTGCACACACACACACACACACACACACACACACACACACACACACACACACACCACACACAGAACACACAAACACACACACAACACACACACACACACACACACACACACATTCGTCTATATCACGTGAACAGACGTTAAATTGAAGACAACAACAACACACACACACACACACACACACACACCACGCACGCACGCACGCACGCACGCACGCACACACACACACACACACACATCCAACCAACCAACCAATTTGCTGTAACAAGAAGATGGCATAATAATTCTTTGATTTAATTAAAGACACATTTTTCGTGTTGTGCTCCTCAGCTAGAGGAGCTAAATCTACCTTCTCCTTTGATAAATATGGCCTTCTGCTTTCAAGATATCCAAAACTGGATGATAGAGAACAAGTTACAACTAAACGCTGATAAAACTGAAGCCATGCTTGTAGGGACCAAAAACAAACTCTCTTCCATTACAACAGCTTCAATAGAATTCGGCAATGCATCAGTCCCTCTATCCACTGCTGTAAAGTATCTAGGGGTCATTATTGACAACACACTCTCTATGCAAAAATTCATCACCCAGACCTGCCAGTCGTGCTTCTATCAATTACGGCGTATTAGTGCAATTCGAAAGTACCTGTCCACAGACGCAACATCAAAACTCGTGGCATCTCTCATTCTTTCACGTCTGGACTATTGCAATTCTCTTTTGGCTGGTCTGCCAGCATCATCTATCCACTCCCTTCAACGTATTCAAAACTCTGCAGCTCGACTAGTCCTCAGAAAGAAAAAATCTGAGCACATTACCCCTCTCTTGCGATCTCTCCACTGGCTGCCTGTGCCACAAAGAATAAACTATAAGATCAGTACCCTCTGTTACAAATGTCTCCACAAAACAGCACCCTCCTACCTCTGTGAATGTCTCCACCTGTACACCCCTTCTCGTTCCCTTCGCTCTGCTGCAGATTCCTTGTGCTTACAAATACCTAGATTCAACCAGTCCACTGTTGGCCGTTGCTCTTTCTCTGTTTCTGGTCCATCGATTTGGAATGGCCTCCCTATCTCTCTCCGCCAAAGACCTTCTTGTGACACTTTTAAATCTGGCCTCAAGACATATTTGTTTCAAACCTAAGAATTTCCCCTCCTGTTTCATTTCATAGCTATCCCTGCTTTTCAACAGCCAAAGATTCCATCACCTTGCCAAAGTGTATAACCTGTGTGTGTGTGTGTGTGTGTGTGTGTGTGTGTGTGTGTGTGTGCATTTGGACTTGTTAGAACTATTACTTGCTATTGGTTGCATGACTGTGTAAGAATGAGTTGAGTGCAAGCGCTTTGATTTGTCTGTGCAAGATACAGCGCTATATAAGTTCCATTTATTATTATTATTATTATTAGAGCTCAGAGGTTCACCAACAGTGAGCATGAGATTGTAGTATGCAACTGGATTTTTTACCTACCATGAAGGCAGCCACATTCAAAAGCAAAGATTAGTGTGCTAGAGATCCATTATGAATAAGCTCTTCTTCTTCTTCTTCTTGCATTCTTCTTTGCATTCTTCTTCTTCTTCTTCTTCTTCTTTGCATTCTTCTTCTTCTTCTTTGCATTATTCTTTGCATTCTTCTTTGCATTCTTCTTCGTCGAAGCCTCGGTTATACATTAACCACTGTTGTCTGTCGTACAAGAGGAAAAGCTTTGCGCTGCCGTTAAGCGCTTGACAAGTCAGACCCAGCACATCCGACTTCGGCATGGGAGAGAATTGTTATCTCTTTTTTTTAAAAGTCTTTCTGGAGAAAAACGGCAGAAGAATGTTACCAAGAAGGAAGAAAATAAACAAGAAGAAGGTGACGAGAAGAAAAGGTACAAGGCAGACACAAACAGAGAAAAAGAAAACAGTGAATTCCTAGAGTTTCCAAAAGGCGGGGATGCTGTTTTATACTGACAGGGCCCCAGCATCCCTAGAGGGCGAGTGCTAGAACTAGTCTCCTCCTCACTCACCCTGACAGCAGTGGTGTCGCCGATATTGGTGCTGCTACGGGAGCTCTTCAGCCTCTCCAGCAGAACCAGGTCACGTACCTCTGCAGGGTAGGGTGGCCGTTCGGGTACACGGGTATCCTCCCACTCTGCATGCTCTGATGAGGACAACAATCGATCAGCCGAAGAGCTGCTGCTCCCCTGGTGCAACACTGGAGCACTATGATGCCTTCTTGGGGATGGAGAAGGACTATACCTGTATGATGGCGTGAAGCTGGCAGATGTAGAGGGCAGGCTTGGGTCAGCATTATTACTACGCAGAGATGTAAGACTGCGAGGTTTTCCTGGTGATGAATCGCCATGCAGCAGTTCCTCAGAGTACGGAGGACGACTGTACGTGGAACTGAAATCACCGTCGTGCCGAGTCTGGTTGTGGGGAACACTCGTAGAAGCGCGATCAGGCTCCTGTAGATAGTGATGCTGGAAGCTGGGAGACAAGTCTGATGTGAGAGTGTGACTTCCGGTCAGAGTGTTTCCGCTACCTGACAGGAAAGTGAGGTTATGATCTGGGGTGACCATGGACAGGTCTTGAGCCGTCTGAAGATGTGGACTGTTTTGAAACCAGCCCGATTTCGGTACGTTAGGATATGCAGGATAACTGGGATAGGAAAGCTGCTCAGAATAACTCTCGAACTTTTCGGGATGGTAAAACCCTATTACATTCTGTTCACTCTTTTTCTCTTTGTGTTGGCTAGAATCAAGATATCGGTAGTTCAGAAATGAACTTGGCTCCATAACGCTCGCTCTCTGCTGTCGCGTTGACCCCTGAAAGCCATAGCTGGCCTCTGTCCAGTTAGTCTTTGTTTCGAAGACACTCGGTTTGACGTTAACGGCGGACGAATAGTATCCATGCGCAGTCCCGTTCTGCAAAACATCGGCTATCAGCTCTTGTGAGTGACCTGTACTTCTGTCCTTCTGATGTGAACGTCCCCGAATTTCTCCAGGGTACACCCAGTGTCCCGTGACGGCATCCCAGATGAGTTGATGCTCCGAGTCGTGTCCCTGCCCAGGCTCCTGCATGCCTCTCTGGCGCAGGCTGGACTCCTTGCTCCTCCTCAAGGCGTAGGTCTCCACGTCCGTCATGAAGCCTCGCAAGTCTCTGTGAATGCAGGTCTGCAAGCTGTCCACGCGTCTGCCCCCAGTTCTGCCAGAGGAGTTGAGCCCCTCTGTGTAGGGACCACCGTGAGTGACACGATGCATTCTGTGTGACATGGAGGGATGGCAGTCTTGTTGCAATCCACCTGGTTTGTGCGAAGCACTCAGCAGTCACCGAACACAAGGCACTCAACAGTCACCGAACAAAAGGCACTCAACAGTCACCGAACAAAAGACACTCAACAGTCACCGAACAAAAGGCACTCAACAGTCACCAAAGAAGAAGCCATGGAAGACAGTTTCTGTGGATGGAGGCCAGAATTCAGCAGCGCCAGTATAGGCCAGAATTCAGCAGCGCCAGTATAGGCCAGAATTCAGCAGCGCCAGTATAGGCCAGAATTCAGCAGCGTCAATATAGGCCAGAATTCAGCATGTATAGGCCAGAATTCAGCAGCATCAGTATAGGCCACAATTCAGCAGCGTCAGTATAGGCCAGAATTCAGCAGCGCCAGTATAGGCCAGAATTCAGCATGTATAGCAGCGTCAGTGTAGGCCAGAATTCAGCAGCGTCAGTATAGGCCACAATTCAGGAGCACCAGTATAGGCCAGAATTCAGCAGCGTCAGTATAGGCCACAATTCAGCATGTATAGGCCAGAATTCAGCAGCATCAGTATAGGCCACAATTCAGCATGTATAGGCCAGAATTCAGCAGCGTCAGTATAGGCCAGAATTCAGCAGCGTCAGTATAGGCCAGAATTCAGCAGCGTCAGTATAGGCCAGAATTCAGCAGCGTCAGTATAGGCCAGAATTCAGCAGCTCCAGTACTCCTCCCCCTCCTCCTCTTTACTTCAGCGTTGTTGGGTACACCAAGACTGCCCCTGCAGCAGCGCCTTAGTGGTCTGTGGGGGATTTCCCAAAGAGGCTGACCAACGTCTGCCTCCTGTTAATAATCACAATAAATATTTACATACATATAGATCGATTTCCTACGCTCTGTGCGTTATCTAGACTTATGGAAAAACAATACATTTTGAAAAAAAATTCGTTTAGTGAATCAGTTCAGGCAGACAAAATGTTCAAACACACACACACACATATACACACATAATCACATACATACATGCATGCATGCATACATACATACATACATACATACATACATACATACATACATACATACATAAGACATACATGCAGACATACATACATACATTCATACATACATATATACATACACACATACATACATATATACATAAATACATACATACATACATACATACGTACGTACGTACGTACGTACGTACCTACATACATACATACATACATACATACATACATACATACATACATACATACATACATACATAATGTATGGAATTAATATAGCGCTGGTAAAAGGTAAAGGTAAAGGAGTCCCATAACCTATAAGGTCGTAGGGGAGCGAGGCGTCAGAGACCTCACTTCTCTAGGGCCAGCATATTGAGGGCGGCGCCCATCTCCTCTCCCTCGCTGCTTTACCTTCCCTGACCCTAAAGAGGGCAGGTACCCATTTTCAGCTGGGTGAACTGGGGGAACTGTACTGAAGCCAAGGCGCGCAAACGGTCACCCATCCAACTGGTAACCACGCTCGACGCTGCTTAACTTGGCTGGGGGAAAGCGAGTGCTCCGACCACTGAGCTATCCCGTCCCCGGTATATGGTATATATACAAAAGAAACAGTTTTTGCATTGATAAAAGGAAAGTACACAGAAGAAACTGTTGTAAAAAGAGGGTACATCAAGGCAGCACTCTAAGTCCTACATTATTTAATGTTTACGTCACTGATATTGTTCTGTTCATTGATGAAAAAAAATTATCGTATATTACCGCAGAAGATAGAATTCCATGCTTGCTTTTTGCTGATGACCTCACACTGCTATCAACAACCAAATTAGAACTACAAACTAAATTAAATTAATTAAATGACTGCTGTTCAAAACTGGGACTAAGGTTAAGCAAAAGAAAAACAAAAGCAGAAAATTTCACAAAATCGGCCCCTAAAATTCCTATACATTTCAAATGCAGAGACATATCATTGAAACAGTTAAGACATAGACAGACAGACCCCTGACACACAACCAGCCAGAGAGACAAAAACAGACAGACAGTCAAAGAAAACCCACCTCACAAGTAGCACAACTCCTTAGTAGTGGATTCACAACCAAGCCAAAAAGTAACAAGAGTAGGCTCCGATTTCTAAACTGAGGGCAGGCATTAAAGATAATGAACAGTTGACTGAAAGCCAGAACCAAACTGCGATAAAGGCCCAGCTTTCTGGCAAAGAACAGAGAGTGTTATTTCTGTGTGGACGAAGTTAACTTTAATGCCCCCTGTCACAGATTATCAGTGATTGAAAGACATTTAAGAAAAATAATCTTTCATTGAGATGATATCAATAAAAGGAGAGAGAGAGAGAGAGAGATGAGAGAGAAGAGATGAGAGAGAGAGAGAGAGAAAATCAACAGAGAGAGAGAGAGAGAGAAGACAGACAGACAGACAGAGAGAGAGAGAGAGACAGACAGACAGACAGACAGACAGACAGACAAGACAGAGAGAGAGAGAGAGAGAGAGAGAGAGAGAGAGAGAGAGAGAGAGAGAGGAGAGAGGAGAGAAGAGAGAGAAGAGAGAGAGAGAGCCGTGTTTTTCCCCCGAGGATAATGGAATAAGCACTCATGTGCTTTTTTACATCCAGTCCCCGTGTGAGAGACATATAGACAGAGAGAGAGACAGACAACAGACACACTCACACATACACACACACACACACACACACACACACACACACACCACCACACACACACACCCCAGAACTCTGAACTCTGAAATGGTTTAAAGGTACATCGGCCTTAGGCCACAATACACCAAATGGAAGAAGGGGGGGGGGGGGTCACAGAGAGAGAGAGAGAGATGAGAGAGAGATGAGAGAGAGACGAGAGAGAGAGAGAGAGTGAGAGAGAGAGAGAGAGAGAGCTAGTTATCTTCGCAAAACGTCTGTCACTAGCCACTGACCAGGCCCTAGGTACACAGGTATCGATATCAATGAACTTATCAGCGTGTTTTGGGCACAAGCCATTGATTGCTTTAACAACGCTGATCTGCCCCTGGCCTCACAACAGTATCAAGTAGCCTATAACCTTGAGTGCTTGGTAGGAAACTATAAACAAAACAAAAAAACCAACCCAAAATGGGGTGGGGGGTAAGAAAAAGGTCTGCTTGACTGAAAAATATCAGATGTTGTTAGGTAATTTCTCTCTTTTTGTGCATTTCTTTCTGTCTCTTGGGGGTGACTGTATTTCTGCCTGTCTATGTCTCTGATTTATTTCTGTCCCTGTTTCTGTCTGTATTAATTATTTCTGTCTCTGTTTCTGTCTGTATTTCTTTCTGTCTCTGTTTCTGTCTGTATTTCTTTCTGTCTCTGTTTTTGTCTGTATTTATTTCTGTCTGTATTTATTTCTGTCTGTATTTGTTTCTGTCTCTGTTTCTGTCTGATATTATTTCTGTCTCTGTTTTTGTCTATTTATTTCTGTGTCTGTTTCTGTCTGTATTTATTTCTGTCTCTGTTTCTGTCTGTATTTATTTCTGTGTCTGTTTCTGTCTGTATTTATTTCCGTCTCTGTTTATGTCTGTATTTATTTCTGTCTCTGTTTCTGTCTGTATTTATTTCTCTTTCTGTGTGTATTTATTTCTGTGTCTGTTTTTGTCTATTTATTTCTGTCTCTGTGTCTGTCTGTATTTATTTCGGTGTCTGTTTTTGTCTATTTATTTCTGTCTCTGTGTCTGTCTGTATTTATTTCGGTGTCTGTTTTTGTCTATTTATTTCTGTCTCTGTTTCTGTGTGTATTTATTTCTGTCTCTGTTTCTGTGTGTATTTATTTCTGTCTCTGTTTCTGTCTGTATTTATTTCTGTCTGTGTTTCTGTCTGTATTTATTTCTGTCCCTGTTTCTGTCTGTATTTATTTCTGTCTCTGTTTCTGTCTGTATTTATTTCTCTTTCTGTCTGTATTTATTTCTCTTTCTGTCTGTATTTATTTCTGTCCCTGTTTCTGTCTGTATTTATTTCTGTTTCTGTCTGTATTTATTTCTCTTTCTGTCTGTATTTATTTCTGTCCCTGTTTCTGTCTGTATTTATTTCTGTCTCTGTTTCTGTCTGTATTTATTTCTCTTTCTGTCTGTATTTATTTCTCTTTCTGTCTGTATTTATTTCTGTCTCTGTTTCTGTCTGTATTTATTTCTCTTTCTGTCTGTATTTATTTCTGTCTCTGTTTCTGTCTGTATTTATTTCTGTCCCTGTTTCTGTCTGTATTTATTTCTGTCTCTGTTTCTGTCTGTATTTATTTCTGTCTCTGTTTCTGTCTGTATTTATTTCTGTCCCTGTTTCTGTCTGTATTTATTTCTGTCTCTGTTTCTGTCTGTATTTATTTCTGTCCCTGTTTCTGTCTGTATTTATTTCTGTCCCTGTTTCTGTCTGTATTTATTTCTGTCCCTGTTTCTGTCTGTATTTATTTCTGTCTCTGTTTCTGTCTGTATTTATTTCTGTCTCTGTTTCTGTGTGTATTTATTTCTGTGTGTATTTATTTCTGTCTGTATTTGTTTCTGTCTCTGTTTCTGTCTGTATTTATTTCTGTCTGTATTTATTTCTGTCTCTGTTTCTGTCTCTTTTTTCTTAAATGTCTCTGTCGGTCTGTGGTTCTCTCTGTCTCTGTCTCTCTTACCGCCTGTCACTCTAAACCTCTCTCTCTCTCCCTTTCTCTCTCTCTCTGAGAGCGAGAGCGAGACAGACAGACAGACAGACAGACAGAAAGACAGGCAGACAGAGAAATAGAGAGACAGAAAGATCTGTAACAATTAACTAAAAAAAAAAAAAACAACACCCCAAAGACATGTCAATAATAATTTTTTTTTACAAATCGTCAACAGCCTGGCTAAACTAACAGAAGCAGGACGGGGCACAGCAGTGAGGGGAAGGAGACAGGAAGACAACTACAGCCTAACCCACTAACTACCCATCAAAAGACACGTGACTGTGAGGGTCAGGGACCTCTCCTGACACACACACAGCCGGCAGGCAGCGTGCGTTCCCACCTGGCCACAGGTCTCCACAGTCGATGATGATGATGATGGTGGTGATGGTGGTGATGATGATGATGGTGGTGGTGGTGGTGATGGTGGTGGTGTGGTGGTGGTGGTGGTGATGATGAAGATGATGATGATGATGATGAAGATGATGATGATGATGGTGGTGGTGGTGGTGGTGGTGATGATGATGATGATGAGGAGGAGGAGGAGGAGGAGGTGGTGGTGGTGGTGATGATGATGATGGTGGTGGGTGGTGGTGGTGGTGGTGATGATGATTGTGGTGGTGATGGTGGTAGTGGTGATGATGATGATGATGGTGACAGTGGTGGTGGTGGTGGTGGTGGTGGTGGTGGTGGTGGTGGTGATGATGATGATGATGATGATGATGATGATGATGATGGTGGTGGTGGTGGTGGTGGCGGCGGTGGTGGTGGTGTGGCGATGATGATGAGGAGGAGGAGGAAGAGGAGGATGGTGGTGGTGATGATCACAATGTAGTGGTGATGGTGATCACGATGATGATCATGATGGTGATCATCATTTTGTTTTTAAGTTTAACAGATTAAAAATAATACACTTATTTTCACGCGGCCCTTGGCCAAAATAAAGGTTCTTATTCAGAAAAAGTAAATGATACTTTTTTGTAGATTTTAGTGCACTCCATAAAAGAAAAATATACATAAGCAAAAAAGTCAGGAAAGAAAGAAAAACTGATATACAAAAGGCAACCAAAAGAACAACAACCCAGCACCAGATAAGGAGAAACAAACAGGGGGGGGGGAGAAATGGGAGAGAGAGGGGGAGAGGGAGAGAGAGGAGGGGAGAGAGAGGGAGGAGAGAGAGAGGGAGAGAGAAAGAGGGAGAGAGAGAGGAGGGGAGAGAGAGGGAGGGAGAGAGAGAGGGGAGAGAGAGAGGGAGAGGAGAGAGAGAGGAGAGGGAAGGAGAGAGGGAGAGAGAGAGAGAGAGGGAGAGAGAGCACTAAACTAAGAGAGATTGAGAGAGAAAGAGAGAAAGGGAGAGGCAGAGACATAGAGAGAAAAGAGAGATAGAGAGAGGTAGAGAGATTGAGAAGGGGGAGGGAGGGAGACAGAAACAGACACAAATGCAGAGGGCAGACAAACAGACAGATGGCTGAACATTATCGTCATGTCATATGAAATTTCCCTTGAAGGAGTTTTCATACACTGCATGCAGGAGCTTCGCTGGTGAGGCGTCAAGCTGCTGCGACAGGATTCTAGCCAGCTAGTCAAAATAAACACACGTGGCCTCCTGGTGAGGATGCATGCGGTATAAAAATGGCCGGTTGCCCTTGCCTGTTGTCTCTGTTCCTGTCCCTCAGCAGCTGGCATCAACACTTCTGTCTGGAGAAAAGCTGTACTGGTAAGGAGTAGGAATAGACAGAAGAACAAGGGCGGAGAGTGATACATCTTTCAATTTCGTGACGTTACAAAGTGTATAGCCTGTCTAATTCACCATCATTCTTATCACTAATGTCTTTCGTGTACCTATGCTTTGCTCCTCCTCTTTTGTCATTTGTTTATTGATATGCATACTTTTTGTTTCTCTATAGTTCAAAACAGTTAAAGGGAATAAACCATTTTGCGAATTGTGAAATTGTGAAGAGGCAAAAAAAATAAAGTAAAACTGACAATAGTTCCTGATATAATGATTACTTGTTATATGATTTTCTTTTGAAGGCTTCTAACTATGACTGCTCTGATATACTTAGAGAGAGCAGAGAAGAGAGAAGAAGGAGAGAAGAAGAGAGACAGAAGAGAAGCAGGAGAGTACAGAAGAGATTTGTGGTACTATCTCCAGCACGCTATGCATCCAACTATGGATCCTGTAAGATAATTCAAGTTAAAGGTGAGATCCACGAGATAGACCCTATTCTCTCACGAACGAAATAGACAGCACTGGTTTAAAAGCGTCTAAAAGGCCGTTTTTAATCTGAGAGC
Organism: Rapana venosa; assembly: GCA_028751875.1. Taxonomy (NCBI): domain Eukaryota; kingdom Metazoa; phylum Mollusca; class Gastropoda; order Neogastropoda; family Muricidae; genus Rapana; species Rapana venosa. The sequence continues at coordinate 1,269,718 of CM054158.1, forward strand.
TTGTACCTCAGGAAGAGAAGCATGGCGGAGATCAGAAAAACGTCTTGTGGCTACTATCATGCCGGAGTCGTAATACTGTGAGCTTAAACAACGATGTGAGTACAGCCACTGTGAGCTCATTCTATCTTCAACTGAAGTTCAATATCCAGTCAGTCTTGCTGTTTATAGACACAGACGATATGAGGCTGTATCGAAACTTGCAATTGCAGATTAAAACTGTGCAGCACAGATTAAAACTGTGCAGCTATATAATGCACATTAAAACTGTGCAGCTATATAATAT
>CM054158.1:1272500-1285000 GCA_028751875.1 Rapana venosa
AAAGTTGATGTTTTAAAATATGTGGAGATTGGAGATAGAAGAGGTGAGTACGTAATTGTGCAACATTATACATATATTTTATTTGTTTTTCTTTCTCATCTTTATTATCACTATGCTTTTGTGTGGTCTTAAAATTGTGCGCATTCGAGTCAGTCAGTAGTCGTTGTCTTGTGTCCCTTTGTTGTCATGTTTATTTGTTTGTTTTTCGTTTTTGTACTCACTTGTCTCTCTTTGGTATGTTGTACTTCATTCACAGGCTCTAGCTGTCTGTCTGTTTGTTTATTTGTTTGTTTGTCGTGTTGGGGTCTGTGTTGTCCTTTGCGTTCTTTACTGCTTGTGTGTGTGTGTGTGTGTGTGTGTGTGTGGTGTGGAGGGTGGAGAGAGAGAGAGAGAGAGAGAGAGAGAGAGAGAGTGCCATATCTTTGTCTTTGAATACTAGCGTATTAATTTTTGCGATTATAGTGGGAAAAAATTACCATCATCATACAACAATTGTGATAAACATTGTTAATACCTTGAAAGTACATACTATAATAATACAAGCGGCAAGGAAACACACAAGTCATGACCAGTGCATGTTATCTCCTATCTTCTGTTTTAAAAAAAACTATATTTCTCGGGGAGAATAAAACTGAAGGACGACAGCATACTAAATTTTATTTATATAACCTGCTGTTCTGCTGGTAGCCATAATTACAAGGTGTACAAGAGGTTCCTACAGGGGTATATCTCACTGTCACCTCACCCCTGTAGCAATGTGGGTGACAATCTATCTACGAATGTGGGTGTCCATTCAAATATTTTGCAAATAGTGATTGGAAAAAAATGCTAGAGAAGAAGTAAAACAAAAAAATCCAAACCCTTTCCCCCTATACCTTCGGTAATTCGCGACGCTTTGAATGGCCTCCCCTGACAAAACACTGTTGTCTTCTTTCAAAATACAAAACTTTCATAACTGTTCATCGCCGGAAGCTTTGAATTGCCTCCCTTGGAAAGTGTGCCGTTCTGCCCTCAAAATTAATAAAGGACCCCGCTTCAGGGGAGGAACTCAAACACTACAAAAAATTTTGTAATAATTGTATATATGGATTTTACAGCCTGCATCATTGTATCACCTGTTATGTACTTCTGACTAAATATTCCTAAATTATATTTTCTAACTCTCAAATACTCCATAATTATGTCATGGAGAATATGCCTATATCTTGGACAGTCCATTGTATATGATGCTCACACACGAATTGCGTGAACAGACAAACATATGTGGCCATAGGAAGGAATTTCTGGTCGTGAGTAAGTGCACAATTGCTGACGCACGGACAACAACGACAACGACAACAACAATAGCACCAACACAACAGCACTATAATGATAGAAATAATAATAATAATAATAATACTTATGCTGCTGATGATGGATGATGATGATGATAAAAAAATCCTTGTGTTTTAATCCATTGCAGCTGGACTCAACGTGAGTATCTCTAAAACCATTATTCAAAATTTAATATTCATTACTCTTTTTTTATTATACACATTTCTTGTTTATATTTTATATATAATTTTTTATAACCTTTTCCCTTTCTTCGCCTTTCTCCTTTCTCAGCACACTCCTGAATTTGTTTCTGCTGTTTCTACCACTCTTGTTTCTGTATTGGGATCAATGTTTCTGCCACAGTTTCTGCCTCCTTCCCCATCCCCTCCCTCAAAGAGACAGTATAATTATGTGTACAATGCAACACACCACGGAAGAGTACACCATTTGGTGCTGTTAAAACCTGTTCTTCCTTTTGAAATAGTAGCCCAATGCGTGCCTGTAAGAATAATTTTTTTTTTAAAAACCCACTGCATGCACACTATAGTCGTGTTTAGACACTATTCCAAGTCATAATGCGCTATTTGATGATGATGATTGATGATGAAAGATGACGACGACGACGACGACGATGATGGCGACAGACGACGACGACGAACGATGATGATATGTGGTGGTGGTGGTGATGATGACAATGACGATGATGATGAAATGATGACAGACGACGACGACGATGAATGGTGGTGGTGATGACGACGACGACGACGAGTGATAATGATGATAATGTGATGATGATTGTGGTGGTGATGTTGACGACAATAACGATGATGATGACAATGACGACGACGATGATGATGGTGGCGGCGGTGACGACGATGGCGATTATCTTGATGATGATGATGATGATGATGTGTGCAGCCCCTAGGACAGGCGAAAAGGGTGAGTACCTTGACTGACGTCCTTTTCTGACATCTGTCTGTCTGTCTGACTGTCTGTCCAGTTGTTGTCTGTCTTAATCCTAGTGTCTATCCCTGCAATTTATTGGTATTCCCTCGAACTGGTTCTTTGATGGTGGCCACAAAAAAATTAAACATCTTCATATAATAATGATGATAAACGTTGTAATTACATTGAAAGTAAGAAGATCCAAAAACACGGGGCAGAAAAAACAAACAAATCGTTACAAGTGCATGTTAATATATCATATCTTCTGTCAAAAAGACAATCCTATTTCTCCGGAAATAAAACTACAGGTTACCCATAACGGTTAACCTCCAGGTCATGTAATATCTTGTACAGAATGCGAGTCAGAAAAATGTTTGCTGGTTTCACAGATTTGTTAACGTATGAAAAAAAAATACAGGATGTACTTGTTTTTGGTGTAGAGACCATAGATTAACACCAGATAGTGATGAGAAAGTGGAAAATTATTATTAAATTGGGATTGCTTGTTTTTCTACAGTGTTGACCCCACCAATACATATTGTAGTTAGGAAGCTAGCAGACGACAAAGGACTGAGGGGGTACAGTGTTTGCTGAAATTTTATTTTAAAGTTCAAACCTTCTGAATTTGTTTGTATTGTACTGAGTTTTGAGTCAGGGGCTAGTCTTTCCCAAAAAGTAGTTTTTATTTTTGTGGATGCCCTTAATACGTGCAGTACGAATGCAAGAGTGACATATGAAAACAAAAGGAAAAGTGCCAGAATGTAACCGTTATGTGTAACCAAACTGAAGCCCAAGAGGGAGATGATTAATGTTGTTTATATAACCTGCTGTTCTGCAGGTCCGCAAAAAATATACGGTATGCAAGACACCTACCTACAAAACCATCTCTCACTGTCCCTTCATCCCCAAGGGGATGTAGGTGACAAAAAGCTATCTAGCCAAACATAAAATATCCCATCATTACTATTTTCTTCGACGTCAGAAAACTTTTACAAAAATGCTCGATGAGGTATTGCCTATATGTTGGATATGTAATTGTACATGATGCACACACCCAAATGCTCAGAGCAAACCCCTGTAGGTGTTGTCTGGTCGTGAGTAAGTGCGCGCTTGCTTAGACATGGACAGCAACAACAGCTAGGCGTACAACAACATCACTATAATGATAGAAATAATAATGGAAATAATGATAGAAATAATAATAATAATAATAATAATAATAATAATAATAATAATAATGATGATGCTGATGATGATGATGATGATGATAACGATAGCGACACTACTACTACTACTACTGCTGCTGCTGCTACTACTACAACTACTTCTACTTCTACTACTACTACTACTACTACTACTACTACTACTACTACTACTACTACTACTACTACTACTACTACTACTACTACTACTACTCCTGCTGCTGCTGCTGTTGCTGCTGCTGCTGCTGCTGCTACTAATGCGGATGATAACAATGATGATCATAAAAAACCCTTGTGTTTTATCCATTGCAGCTGGACTCTAACGTGAGTACCTGTATAAACCATTATTCATATACTCATTTCTTTATCTTAATTTTATTTTACATAGATTTCATTTATGATTTATATACAATTTCGTCTTCTTCGTCTTTAAAAAAATCTTTTTCCTTTATTTGCCTTTATCCTTTCTCAGTACACTTTTGAATTTGTTTCTGAATTGGGATCAGTGTTTCTTCCACAGTTTCTGCCTCCCTCCCCATCCCCTCCCTCAAAGAGACAGTATAATTTTGTGTACAATGCAACACATCACGGAAGAGTACACCATTTGGTGCTGTTAAAACCTGTTCTCCCTTTTGAAATAGTAGGCCATTGCGTGCCTGTAAGAATAGATAAAAACCACTGCATGCACACTATAGTCATGTTTAGACACCATCCCAAAGTCGAAATGTGGCTATTTGATAATGATGATGATGATGATGATGGTGATGGTGATGATGATGATGATGATTATGGTGGTGGTGGTGGTGGTGGTGATGACAATGACGATGACAATGACGACGACGACGATGATGGTGGTGGTGGTGGTGACGACGACTATGATGACGATGGCGTTGATGTTGTTGTTGTTGTTGTTGATGAGGATGAGGATGATGATGATGATGATGATGATGATGATGATGATGATGATGATGATGATAATGATGTGTGCAGCCCCTAGGACAGGCGAAAAGGGTGAGTACCTTGACTGACGTCCTTTTCTGACATCTGTCTGTCTATCTGTCTGTCTGTCCAGTTGTTGTCTGTTTCAATCCTAGTGTCCATCCCTGCTGTTTTATTGATATTCCCTAGAACTGGTTCTTCAATGAAGGCCAGAAAAAAAATTAAACATCTTCATATAATAATGATGATAAACATTGTAATCATATTGAAAGTAAAAAGATCCTAAAACAAGGGGCAGAAAAACAAACAAGTCGTAACAGGTGCATATTAATATATCATATCTACTGTCAAAAAGACAATCCTATTTCTCGGGGAAATAAAACTACAGGTTACTCGTAAGGGTTAACTTCCGGGTCACGTAATATCTTGTACAGAGTGGGAGTCAGAAAAATGTTTGCAGGTTTCACAGATTTGTTTAAGTATGAAAAAAATGCAGGGTGTACCTGTTTTTGGAGTAGAGACCATAGATTAACACCAGGTAGTGATCAGAAAGTGGGAAATGATTATTAAATGAGGATTGCTTGTGTTTTACAGTGTTGACCCCGCCAATACATATTGTATTTACGAAGCTAGCAGACGACAAAGTGCTGTGGGGGTACAGTGTTTGCTGAAGAATTTTTAAAAAGGCAGAAGCCTACCAGATTTCTTCGTTTTGAACTGAGTTTAGAGTCAGGGGCTAGTCTTTCCCCAAAAGTGGTTTTTATTTCTGTGGATGCCCTTAATACGTGCAGTACGAATGCAAGAGTGACATATGAAAACAAAAGGAAATGTGCCAGAATGTAACCGTTGTGTGTAACCAAACTGAAGCCCAAGAGGGAGGATGATAAATGTTGTTTATATAACCTGCTGTTCTGCAGGTCCAACAAAACTATAAGGTATGCAAGACACCTACCTACAAAACCATCTCTCACTGTCCCTTCATCCCCAAGGGGATGTAGGTGACATTAAGCCATCTACCCAGTCATAAGATATCCCATCATTATTGTTTTCTTTGACGTCAGAAAACTGTTACCAAAATGCTCAATGAGGCATTGCCTATATGTTGGATATTTAATTGTACATGATGCACACACCCGAATGCTCAGAGCAAGCCCCTGTAGGTGTTGTCTGGTCGTGAGTAAGTGCACGCTCGCTTAGACATGGACAGCAACAACAGCTAGGCCTATAACAACATCACTATAATGATAGAAATAATAACAAAAATAACATTAATAATAATAATAATAATAATAATAATAATGATGATGATAATGATGATGATGATGATGATGATGATGATGATGATGATGATGATGATGATGATGATGATAACGATAGCGACACTACTACTACTACTACTACTACTACTACTACTACTACTACTACTACTACTACTACTACTCCTACTACTCCTACTACTCCTACTACTACTCCTACTCCTACTACTCCTACTACTACTACTACTCCTACTTACTACTACTCTACTACTACTACTACTACTACTATACTACTACTACTACTACTACTACTACTACTACTTACTTTCGACGACGACGACGCGACGACGACGACGACGACGACTACTACTACTACTACTACTACTACTACTACTACTACTACTACTACTACTACTACTACTACTACCACTGCTGCTGCTGCTGCTACTACTACTAATGCTGATGATGACAATGATGATCATAAAAACCCTTGTGTTTTATTCATTGCAGCTGGACTCGAACGTGAGTATCTGTATAAACCATTATTCATAATATTTTCATGTCTTTTTTTAAATTTAATTTTACACAGATTTCATATATTGTTTATATACAATTTCTTCTTAAAAAAATTTTTTTTCCTTTATTCGCCTTTATCCTATCTTAGCACACTCCTCAATTTGTTTCTGCTGTTTCTGCCACTCTTGTTTCTGAATTGGGATCAGTGATTCTGCCACAGTTTCTGCCCCCCCCCCCCCCATCCCCTCCCTCAAAGAGACCACAAAATTATGTGTACAATACAACCAACACATCACCTACAATAACAACATGCTGGATAATGATCACACTCATCCTAAAGGAGAATGTTCTGGAAAATTCAGGCAGCCATGGGGAACATGATTATTTTGTAATAGAGATATTGACAGTGATGACCTTCCACTTGTAATTAAATATGCTCGTGTTGTTGTTGTTGTTGTTGTTGTTGTTATTGTTGTTGTTGTTGTTGTTGTTATTGTTGGTGGTGGTGGTGGTGGTGGTGGTGGTGGTGGTGGTGGTGGTGGTTCTCTCTCAAACTGAGGTTCCATGTACAACACAGGCGGAACATCTTTCACATACGTTGAAACGGAAAAGTATGATGTTGGGTGCCGTTAAAATCTGTTCCACCTTTTCGGAAAAGTAGGCCATTACCTGACAGTAAAAATGAAAGAAAAAGACAATAAGGCATGCATGGTAGTGTCCTGTTTAGACCTTATCCCCAAAGTCAGAATGCGGCTACCTTAATTGTGGGCAAGAGCAACGACATGTGAGAAAATCTCTCCATTGGTGAACATGGGAGCTCTAACTGATGAACGAGAAATGATGATGATATTGATGATGATGATGATGATGATGATGATGATGATGATGATGATGATGATGATGATGACGACGACGACGACGTCCACCACAACGATGACGACGACGACGACGACGATGATGATGATGATGGTGGTGGTGGTGGTGGTGGTGGTGGTGGTGGTGGTGGTGGGTGGTGGTGGTGGTGGTGGTGGTGGTTGGTGATGATGATGATGATGATGATGACGATGACAATGACGACGATGACGACGCGCGACGGGCGATGATGGTGGTGGTGGTGGTGGTGACGACGACTACGATGGCGTTGTTGATGATGATGATGATGATGATGATGATGATGATGATGATGATGATGATGTGTGCAGCCCCTAGGACAGGCAAAAAGGGTGAGTACCTTGACTGACGTCATTTTCTGACATCTGTCTGTCTGTCTGTCCAGTTGTTGTCTGTTTTAATCCTAGTGTCCATCCCTGCTGTTTTATTGATATTCCCTAGAACTGGTTCTTCAATGGTGGCCACAAAAAAACAAAAACATCTTCATATAATAATGATGATAAACATTGTATTTACATTGAAAGTAAAAAGATCCTAAAACACGGGGCAGAAAAAACAAAAATCGTTACAGGTGCACATTAATAGATCGTATTTCTGTCAAAAAGACAATCCTATTTCTAGGGGGAATAAAACTACAGGTTATTCGGGTCACGTAATACTTGTACAGAGTGTGAGTCAGAAAAATGTTTGCTGGTTTCACAGATTTGTTAACGTATGAAAAAAATGCAAGGTGTACTTATGTTTGGAGTAGAGGCCATAGATTAACACCAGGTAGTGATCAGAAAGTGGGAAATGATTATTAAATGAGGATTGTTTGTGTTACTACAGTGTTGACCCCGCCAATACATATTGTAGTTAGGAAGCTAGCAGACGACAAAGTGCTGAGGGGGTACAGTGTTTGCTGAAGAATTTTTAAAAAGGCAGAAGCCTACCAGATTTGTTCGTTTTGTACTGAGTTTAGGTTAGGGGTGTCTTTCCCAAAAGTGGTTTTTATTTCTGTGGATGCCCTAATACGTGCAGTACGAATGCAAGAGCGACATATGAAAACAAAAGGAAATGTGCCAGAATGTAACCGTTGTGTGTAACCAAACTGAAGCCCAAGAGGGAGGATGATAAATGTTGTTTATATAACCTGCTGTTCTGCAGGTCCGACAAAACTATAAGGTATGCAAGACACCTACCTACAAAACCATCTCTCACTGTTCCTTCATCCCCAAGGTGATGTAGGTGACAATAAGCTATCTAGCCAGTCATAAAATATCCCATCATTATTATTTTCTTTGACGTCAGAAAACTTTTTTAAAAAGATATGTTCAATGAGAACATGCCTATATGTTGGATATTTAATTGTACATGATGCACACACCCGATTGCTCAGAGCAAACCCCTGTAGGTGTTGTCTGGTCGTGAGTAAGTGCACGCTCGCTTAGACATGGACAGCAACAACAGCTAGGCCTATAACAACATCACTATAATGATAGAAATAATAACAAAAAAAAACATTAATAATAATAATAATAATAATAATAATAATAATAAAAATAATAATAATGATGATGATGATGATGATGAAGTTTATGATGATGTGATGATGATGATGATAACAACGATAGCGACACTACTACTACTACTACTATACTAATACTACTTACTTACTACTACTATCTACTACTTTCTATCTACTCCTACTATACTCCTACTCCTACTATCCCACTCCTAAATTACTACTTTCTACTACTTTCTACGGACGACGACGACGACGACGACGACGACTACTACTACTACTACTACTACTACTACTACTACTACTACTACTACTACTACTACTGCTGCTGCTGCTGCTGCTGCTGCTACTGTTGCTGCTGTTGCTGCTGCTTCTGCTGCTACTAATGCCGATGATGACAATGATGATCATAAAAACCCTTGTGTTTTATCCATTGCAGCTGGACTCTAACGTGAGTACCTGTATAAACCATTATTTATATATTCATTTCTTTATTTTAATTTTATTTTACATAGATTTAATTTATGATTTATATTACAATTTCTCTTCTTCTTTTAAAAAAAAAGTCTTTTCCCTTTCTTCACCCTTTTTCCTTTCTGAGCAGATCCTGGATTTGTTTCTGCTGTTTCTGCCACTCTTGTTTCTGATAGGGTTCAGTGTTTCTGCCCCAGTTTCTGCCCCCCTCCCCATCCCTCCCTCCCTCAAGAGGACAATCATTATTTTGAAAAATACAACCAAACATCACGTACAATGACAACAGGCTGGATAATGATCACACTCATCCTAAAGGAGAATGTTCTGGAAAATTCAGGCAGCCATGGGGAACATGATTATTTTGTAACAGAGATATTGACAGTGATGGCCTTCCACTTGTACTTAAATTTGCTCGTGTTGTTGTTGCTGTTGGTGGTGGTGGTGGTGGTGGTGGTGGTGGTTCTCTCTCAAACTGAGGTCCCATGTACAACACAGGCGGAACATCTTTCACATACCTTGAAACGGAAAAGTATGCCGTTGGGTGCCGTTAAAATCTGTTCCACCTTTTTGAAAAGTAGGCCATTACCTGCCGGTAAAAATGGATGAAAAAAGACAATGAGGCATGCATGGTAGTGTCCTGTTTAGACCTTATCCCCAAAGTCAGAATGCGGCTACCTTTTTGTGGGCAAGAGCAACGACATGTGAGAAAATCTCTCCATTGGTGAACATGGGGCTCTATTGTGAACGAGAAATGATGATGATGATGATGATGATGATGATGATGATGATGATGATGATGATGATGATGATGATGATGATGATGATGACGACGACGACGTCCACGACAACGATGACGACGACGACGTCGATGATGATGATGGTGATGATGATGATGATGGTGGTGGTGGTGGTGGTGGTGGTGGTTGGTGATGATGATGACAATGACGATGACAATGACGACGACGACGACGATGATGGTGGTGACGACGACTATGATGACGATAGCGTTGATGTTGATGTTGTTGTTGTTGATGATGATGATGATGATGATGATGATGATGATGATGATGATGTGTGCAGCCCCTAGGACAGGCAAAAAGGGTGAGTACCTTGACTGACGTCATTTTCTGACATCTGTCTGTCTATCTGTCCAGTTGTTGTCTGTTTTAATCCTAATATCTATCCCTGCAATTTATTGGTATTCCCTCGAACTGGTTCTTCAATGGTGGCTACAAAAAAATTAAACATCTTCGTATAATAATGATGATAAACATTGTATTTACATTGAAAGTAAGAAGATCCTAAAACACGGGGCAGAAAAACAAACAAATCGTTACAGGTGCACATTAATAGATCGTATCTTCTGTCAAAAAGACAATCCTTTTTCTAGGGGGGAATAAAACTACAGGTTATTCGGGTCACGTAATAATCTTGTACAGAGTGTGAGTCAGAAAAATGTTTGCTGGTTTCACAGATTTGTTAACGTATGAAAAAAAAATGCAAGGTGTACTTATGTTTGGAGTAGAGGCCATAGATTAACACCAGGTAGTGATCAGAAAGTGGAAAATGATCATTAAATGAGGATTGTTTGTGTTACTACAGTGTTGACCCCGCCAATACATATTGTAGTTAGGAAGCTAGCAGACGACAAAGGACTGAGGGGGTACAGTGTTTGCTGAAATTTTATTTTAAAGTTCAAACCTACTAAATTTGTTTGTATTGTACTGAGTTTTGAGTCAGGCTAGTCTTTCACAAAAAGTGGGTTTTATTTCTATGGATGCCCTTAATACGTGCAGTACCAATGCAAGAGTGACATATGAAAACAAAAGGAAAAGTGCCAGAATGTAACCGTTATGTGTAACCAAACTGAAGCCCAAGAGGGACGATGATTAATGTTGTTTATATAACCTGCTGTTCCACAGGTCGACAAAAAATATATAAGGTATGTAAGACATTTTACCTACAACTCCTCTCTCACTGTCCCTTCATCCCCAAGGGGATGTAGGGTGACATTAAGCCATCTACCCAGTCATAGGGTTTTCCCATCATTATTGTTTTCTTTGACGTCAGAAAAAATTTTACCAAAATGCTCAAAGAGGGGATTGCCTATATGTTGGATATTTAATTGTAATTTATGCCCCACACGCGAATGCTCAGGCAAGCCCCCGTAGGTGTTGTCTGGTCGTGAGTTAAGTGCACGCTTGCTTAGACATGGACAGCAACAACAGCTAGGCCCACAACAACATCACTTTTAATGATTTAAATAATAACAAAAATAACATTAATAAAATAATTTAAAAATAATAATTTAAAGATGATGATGATGATGATGATGATTTATGATGATGATAAAAACGATAGCGGGCACTTACTACTATACTACTATATACTATACTATACTACTACTACTCCTACATACTCCTACTCCTACTACTACTCCTATCCTACTCCTACTCCTACTACTACTACTCTATACTACTACGACGCGACGACGACGACGACGACGACGACGACTACTACTAACTACTACTACTACTACTACTACTACTACTACTTCTACTACTACTATATATACTACTACTACTGCTGCTGCTGCTACTGTTGCTGCTGTTGCTGCTGCTTCTGCTGTACTAATGCCGATGATGACAATGTGATCATAAAAACCCTTGTGTTTTATCCATTGCAGCTGGACTCTAACGTGAGTACCTGTATAAACCATTATTCATATATTCATTTTTTATTTTAATTTTATTTTACATAGATTTCATTTATGATTTATATACAATTTCTTCTTCTTCTTTTAAAAAAAAAAGTCTTTTCCCTTCCTTCACCTTTATCCTTTCTGAGCAGACTCCTAGATTTGTTTCTGCTGTTTCTGCCACTCTTGTTTCTGAATTGGGTCAGTGTTTCTGCCACAGTTTCTGCCCCCCCTCCCCCTTCCCATCCCTCCTCAAAGAGACCACTCATTATGTGAACAATACAACCCCAACACATCAGTACAATGACAAAAAGGCTGGATAATGATCACATCATCCTAAAGGAGAATGTTCTGGAATGTCAGGCAGCCATGGGGAACATGATTATTTTGTTTAAAAGAGATATTGACAGTGATGGCCTTCCACTTGTACTTAAATTTGCTGTGTTGTTGTTGCTGTTGGTGGTGGTGGTGGTGGTGGTGGGGGTGTGGTGGTGGTGGTGGTTTTTCTCTCAAACTGAGGTCCCGTGTACAACACAGGCGGAACATCTTTCACATACCTTGAAACGGAAAAAGTATGCCGTTGGGGGGCCGTTTAAATCTGTTCCACTTTTTGAAAGTAGGCATTACCGCGGTAAAATTTGGGTTTTGAAAAAGACAATGAGGCATGCATGGTAGTGTCTGTTTAGCCTTATCCCAAAAGTCAGAATGCGGCTACCTTAATTGTGGGCAAGAGCAACGACATGTGAGAAAATCTCTCCATT
>CM054158.1:1290000-1292500 GCA_028751875.1 Rapana venosa
CCTCAAAGAGACAGTATGATTATGTGTACAATGCAACACATCACGGAAGAGTACACCATTTGGTGCTGTTAAAACCTGTTCTGCCTTTTGAAATAGTAGGCCATTGCGTGCCTGTAAGAAAAGATAAAACCCATTGCATGCAAACTATAGTCCTGTTTAGACACTATTCCAAAGTTAGAATGTGGCTATTTGATGATGATGATGATGATGATGATGATGATGATGATGATGATGATGATGAATGACAATGACGACGACGACGATGACGACGACGATGATGATGATAATGATGATTGTGGTGGTGGTGGTGATGGTGATGAGGACAATGACGACGATGACGACGATGGTGGTGGTGGTGGCGGTGGCGATGGTGATGATGACAATGGTGACAATGACAACGACGGTGATGATGATGATAATGAAGATGATGATGATGGTGGTGGTGGTGGTGATGATGACAATGATGACAATGACGACGATGATGATAATGATGATGATGATGATTGTGGTGGTGGTGATGATGATGACAATGATGACAAATACGATGATGATGACGACAATGAAGACGATGACGACGACGATGATGATGGTGTTTGTGGTGACGACAACGACAGCGATTATGTTGTTGATGATGATGATGATGATGATGATGATGATGATGATGATGATGTGTGCAGCCCCTAGGACAGGCAAAAAGGGTGAGTACCTTGACTGACGTCCTTTTCTGACATCTGTCTGTCTGTCTGTCCAGTTGTTGTCTGTCTTAATCCTAGTGTCTATCCCTGCAATTTATTGATATTCCTTCGAAGGGCTTCTTTGATGGTGGCCACAAAAAAAATAAACATCTTCATATAATAATGATGATAAACATTGTAATCACATTGAAAGTAAGAAGATTCTAAAAGAAGCGGGGAGAAGACAAACAAGTCGTTACAAGTGCATGTTAATATATCATATCTTCTGTCAAAAAGACAATCCTATTTCTCGGGGAAATAAAACTACAGGTTACTCATAACGGTTAACCTCCGGGTCATGTAATATCTTGTACAGAATGCGAGTCAGAAAAATGTTTGCTGGTTCCACAGATTTGTTAAAGTATGAAAAAAATACAGGGTGTACTTGGTTTTGGTATAGAGACCTTAGATTAACACCAGGTAGTGATGAGAAAGTGGAAAATGATTATTAAATGAGGATTACTTGAGTTCCTACAGTGTTGATCCCGCCAATACATATTGATACATATTGTAGTTAGGAAGCTAGCAGACGACAAAGGACTGAGGGGGTACAGTGTTTGCTGAAGAATTTAAAAAAAGGCTCAAACCTACCAGATTTGTTCGTTTTGTACTGAGTTTTGAGTCAGGGGCTAGTCTTTCACAAAAAGTGGGTTTTGTTTCTGTGGATGCCCTTAATACGTGCAGTACGAATGCAAGAGTGACATATGAAAACAAAAGGAAAAGTGCCAGAATGTAACCCTCATGTGTAACCAAACTGAAGCCCAAGAGGGACGATGATTAATGTTGTTTATATAACCTGCTGTTCCACAGGTCGACAAAAAATATAAGGTATGTAAGACATGTACCTACAAAGCCATCTCTCACTGTCCCTTCATCCCCAAGGGGATGTAGGTGACATTAAGCCATCTACCCAGTCATAAGATATCCCATCATTATTGTTTTCTTTGACGTCAGAAAACTTTTACCAAAATGCTCAATGAGGCATTGCCTATATGTTGGATATTTAATTGTACATGATGCACACACCCGAATGCTCAGAGCAAACCCCTGTAGGTGTTGTCTGGTCGTGAGTAAGTGCACGCTTGCTTAGACATGGACAGCAACAACAGCTAGGCCTATAACAACATCACTATAATGATAGAAATAATAATAAAAATAACATTAATAATAATAATAATAATAATAATAATGATGATGATGATGACGATGATGATGATGATGATGATGATGATGATGATAACAACGATAGCGACACTACTACTACTACTACTACTACTACTACTACTACTACTACTACTACTACTACTACTACTACTCCTCCTCCTACTACTCCTACTACTCCTCCTACTACTACTCCTACTCCTACTACTCCTACTACTACTCCTACTACTACTACTACTACTACTACTACTACTACTACTACTACTACTACTACGACGACGACGACGACGACGACGACGACGACGACGACGACGACGACTACTACTACTACTACTACTACTACTACTACTACTACTACTACTACTACTACTACTACTACTGCTACTGTTGCTGCTGTTGCTGCTGCTTCTGCTGCTACTAATGCCGATGATGACAATGATGATCATAAAAACCCTTGTGTTTTATCCATTGCAGCTGGACTCTAACGTGAGTACCTGTATAAACCATTATTCATATATTCATTTCTTTATTTTAATTTTATTTTACATAGATTTCATTTATGATTTATATACAATTTCTTCTTCTTCTTTTAAAAAAGAAGTCTT
>CM054158.1:1297500-1300000 GCA_028751875.1 Rapana venosa
ACTACTACTACTACTACAACTAATTCAGCTGCTGCTGCTGCTGCTGATGATGATGCTGATGATGATTTCTGTTGATAAATAAAACATTGTGTTTTATTCATTGCAGCTGGACTCGAACGTGAGTATCTGTATAAACCTTTATTCATATATTCATTTCTTTATTTGTTCATATTTCACATATTTTTTGTTTATATTTCACATGTTAAAGCATATTTTTCCCTTTCCTCGCCTTTCTCATTTCTCATTGATTGAATCTTCCTCTCCTTTTTTCATTCTTTTGTCCTTTCTTTTATTTCCTTCCTACCTCTGTCTGTCTGTCTGTCTATCCTTTCTTTTTCCTTTCTTTTGTTTTTATGAAGTCCTCTTGTTTGTCATTTAATATTTTGTTAGTCTTTTTCCCTTTTTCTTTGTTTTTGTTTTTTGTTTTTTTTCTTTCATCATCCAATTATGTGCTTTTCTGTTTGTTTCTGTCTTTCTTTTCCCCTCTTTCTGAATGATGATGACATGATAATAATAACACGATGATATAATGACAACAATAACAACAACAAGGGAAAGGGGCAGGATAGCCTAGTGGTTAGAACGTTGGGTTCGCAGTTTGACATTTCCGGATCAAGCCCAGGTTCAAACCACATCTGAGACGCCCGTTGAAGGGGATTTTTCCCCTGGAGTTAACGTCAGTACTGACTCCACTCGCCGACAGTCCTTTGGATGAGACTATAAACCGAGGTCCCATTTGCGAACACACCTGGAACATTTGCACAGCATTGTTGAAAGGGAATTTTGGATGCCGATGGTACTTTAAAAAACCTTTTTCAACTTTTGGAAAAAGTAGGCCATTACCCCCGGGTAAGAAGGATAAAAAAAAAAGCCAGCAGGCTAACCTGTTTAAACACAATCCCAAATCAGAAAGCGGCTACCTTTAAATTTTGGGGGAAGAGCAACGGGAGTGCAAATATCTCTCCCTTTGGGGAACCTTGAGCTCTAGCTGATGAACCAAAAAAAGAAACTGCGCGCTCTGCTGCTGCTGCTGCTTCGCTCTGCTGTGATGATGAAACGACGGGGATAATATGATGAAGGTGGTGATGATGACAACGACGCGCATGACGATGGGATGATGATGGTAATGACGACGACATGGGGATGATGATGGTAATGACGACACGATGAAATGAGAGGTAATGATATGGAAACGATTTGACAAGACGACGACGACGACGACGATGATGATGATGATGATGATGATGATATGATGTGTGTGCAGCCTCTAGGACAAGAGAAAAGGGTGAGTACCTTGAGGGCATCATTTTCTGACATCTGTCTGTCTGTCTGTCTCTCCATTTTGTTATCTGTCTTTACTTCAATCTAAAATCCTGTTTCGGGTTTGGTTTTCTTTAAGAGTAGGTCATTATGTACCAGTAAAAAAAAGATGACAACTTAAAAAAAACCACCTCTGCATGCACACTTGTATTGTGCTTGGACATCATTCTTGAAGTCGGATTACATTTATCTTAAAGGTGGGTAAAAACGGTCCCATACACAAAATCCACCATTGGTAAACCTGGGAAACTCTGTCTGAGAAACGAAAAAATGTCTGTGTATATAGGCTTTTGCACACAAGGAGAGGGAGAGAGGGAGAGAGAGAGAGAGAGAGAGAGAGAGAGAGAGAGAGAGAAAAGAGAGAGAGAGAGAGAGAGAGAGAGAGAGAGAGAGAGAGAGAGAGAATCATAACTATGCAATCTATACTAAGGCAAATGATATTAAACACTAACACCATTATCAGATTTTGTGATTGTAGCCGAAATAATAATAATAATAATAACAATAATAATAATTATTATTATTATGACAAAGATTGTTGAAAGTAAGAAGATAATAAAACAAGCAGCAGGTAAACAAACAAGTCACTACCAGGGGCATAGTATATCACGACTTCTGTCAAAAAGACAGTCTATCCTTCTCCTGAAGAGTCAAACTCAAACTGAAGGGGATGGGGATAGGGGCATAAGTGTTGTTTATATAACCTGCTGTTCTAAGGGTAGCCATAAATACAGGATGTGCATGAAATGTTCCTACATGGCCATCTCTCACTATCGCCACACTGATGTAGGATTTCGGGTGATAATAATATATCTGCTGCACCAATTAAAACCTTCTGCAAATAACTATTTTAATATATTGAAAAATCTAGGGGCAAAGTAAAAATAAAAACCCCAACCCCCAAACAAGCAAAAAACCCCCTCCCCTCCCCTCTTCCATCCAGTACTAATGCACCAGGCTTTGGATGACAGAAGAGAACACTGTTGTCTTCTTTAAAACTACTTAATTTCATATAATCTTATGCTCATCGCCGGAAGCTTTGAATTGCCTCCCTTGGCTAAAACACCCTTGCCTTCTTCGCTACTACTAAAATTCATAAAGGACTGCTGCTTCAGGGGACTTAACTCATTGATGCTACAAAATAACTACTCCACGAAGAATTATGTACCTGGCTTTGTAT
>CM054158.1:1305000-1310000 GCA_028751875.1 Rapana venosa
ACATGCTGGTAGCAGATAATGATCATACTCATCCAACAGGAGAATGTTCTGGAAAATTCAAGCAGCAGTACAGAACATTATTTTGAAATAGAGGTATTGACAATGATTGCCTTTCAATTTTAACTTGCTCATTGTTGTGTTGTTGTTGTTTTTTGTTGTTGTTGTTGTTTTCTGTGTTCTTGATATCTTGATTATCTCTTGTCTTTGTTTAGTACATCAACTGTTGGCTTATTTCTTTGAAGCTTTCTCTTTCATTCATTTCATCTTCCTACTTAAGCAGGATGATGATGATGGTTGTGGTAGTGACAATGATGATAGTGATGATAATGGTGGTGGTGATGACAATGATGATAGTGATGATGATGGTGTGGTGGTGGGTGGTGTGGGTGGTGTGGTGGTGTGGTGGGGTGGTGGTGGTGGTGACAATAATGATGATGATAATGATGATGATGGTGGTGACAATGATGATGATGATGCTGATGACCACGATGATGCTGATGATGCTGATGACCATGATGATGACGACGACGACGACTACAATGATCATGATGATGATGATGATGATGTGTGCAGCCCCTAGGACAGGCAAAAAGAGTAAGTACCTTGACTGACGTCATTTTCTGACATATGTCTATCTGTCTGTACACCTGTCCCTCCAGTTGTTGTCTGTCTTAATCCCAGTGCCTGTTGCTGCTATTTAATGTCATTCCCTCCAACGGCTTCTTCTTCTTCTTCTATGGTGGCACCACGCTTTGAATGCTCTCCCCCCTGATAGAAAAAGAACACCGTTGCTTTCTTGAAAACTACTACATTTCATAACTGCTCGTTGCCGGAAGCTTCGATTGCCTCCCTTAGCAATAACACTGTTGCCTTCTTTGCTACTATTAACGTTCATAAAGGACTGCTGATTAAGGGGAGTTAACTCAAAAACTCTTCGAAACCACTACTGGGTGATGAATTCTGTACTTTGCTTTGTAGCCTACATACTACATCATTTACATCACTTAAAAATATAGCTCTGGCTTGAAATATCCCATAATTATGATCATTTTCTTCGACTTCAGAAAACTTTCTTTTTTTCAAATTTTTATGAAAGTATGCCTTTATCTTGGGCATTCCATTGTACATGATGCACACACAGGAATTCGCGGGAGCACACAAACACATAGCAAGGAAATGTCTGGTCCTGATTAAGTGCACACTGGCTGACACATACACAAGAACAACAACAACAGCATCAACACAACATCAGTTAATGATAGAAATAACATCACTACTACTACTACTACTACTACTACTACTACTACTAATTAAACTACTATACTACTACTACTAACTACTACTACACTACTACTACTATACCACTACTACTACACTATACTACTAGCTACTACTACTACTACTACTACTACTACTACTACTACTACTACTACTACTACTACTTTTTGTACTACTACTACTACTACCACTACTACTTTTTGTACTACTACTTCTACTACCACCACTACTACTACTACTACTACTAATGCCGATGACGACGACGACGACGATGATGATGATGATGATGATGATGATGATGATGATGATGATGATTCTGTTGATAAAAAAACCCCTGTTTTATCCATTGCAGCTGGACTCGAACGTGAGTATCTGTATAAACCATTAATCGTATATTCGTTTCTTTATTTGTTTATATTTGACATATTTTGTGTTTATAGTTTACATTTTAAAAACACACTTTTCCCTTTCTTCGCTTCTATCCTTTCTCAGCAGACTCCTGAATTTGTTTCTGCTGTTTCGCCACTCTTGTTCTGAATTGGGATCATGTTTTCTGCCACAGTTTCTGCTCCCTCCCCATCCCCTCCCCTCTCTTTATTGACTTAATCTTTCTCTATTTTTTCCATTCTTTTATCCTTTCTTTTATTACCTTTCTATCTGTGTCTGTCTGTCTGTCTGTCTGCCGTGCCTTCGTCTCTCTCTCTCCTCTCTCATCTCTCTCTCACTCTCTCCTCTGTTTCTCTTTCTCTCTCTGTTTTCTCTCTCTCTCTCTTTTCCTTTCTTCTTTCCTTTCATTCTTTTAAATCTGAAGTCCTCTTCTTTGTCATTTGTTTGATTGTTTGTTTGTCTTTTTCCCACTTTTCTTTCTTTGTTTTTGTTTTTGGTTTTTTTCTTTCATCATCCAGTTATGTGCTTTTCTGGTTGTTTCTGTCTTTCTTTTCTCCTCTTTCTTAATGATGAGGGCATGATAATAATAACACGATGATATAATGACAACAATAACAACAACAAGGGAAAGGGGGAGGATAGCCTAGTGGTTAGAACATTGGGTTCGTAGTTTGACATTTCCGGATCAAGCCCAGGTTCAAACCACATCTGAAACGCCCGTTGAAGGGGATTTTCCCCTGGAGTTAACATCAGTACTGACTCCACTCCCCGACAGTCCTTTGGATGAGACTATAAACCGAGGTCCCATGTGTGAACACACCCGGAACATCTTGCACATGCATATGTTGAAACGGAAGTGTATGCCGTTGGGTGCCGTTAAAACTTGTTCTACCTTTTGGAAAAGTAGGCTTTTACCTGCCGGAAAGAATGGATGAAAAAATCACCCGCATGCAGGCTAGTGTCCTGTTTAAACACAATCCCCAAAGTCGGAATGCGGCTACCTTAATTGTGGGGAAGAGCAACGGCATGTGCAAAAATCTCTCCATTGGTGAACCTCGGAGCTCTAGCTGATGAATGAAAAAAAAGGATGAAACTGCTGATGGTGGTGATGATGATGACGACGATGATGATGATGATGATGATGATGACAACATCGACGATGATGATGTCGACGAGGACGATGGTGATGATGATGGTAATGATGACGACGATGGTAATGAGGACGACGATGACGATGATGATGTAATAATGATGATGGTAATGATGATGATGATGATGATGATGTGTGCAGCCTCTAGGACAAGAGAAAAGGGTGAGTATCTTGACGACATCATTTTCTGACATCTGTGTCTGTCTGTCTGTCTGTCTGTTCATTTTGTTATCTGTCTTTACTTCAATCTAAAAACCTGTTCTAGTTTGTTTGGGTTTTTTGAGTATTTCATTATGTACCAGTATAAATAGATTACAACATTTTTTTTTAAAAACCCTGCATGCACACTTGTATTGTGTTTGGACATCATTGTCCAAGTTGGGTTACATTTATCTTAAAGGTGCATAAAAAAGGAAAAGGAAAAATTAAAAAAACAACCCCCAAACAAGCCAACCCCCCCCCCCCCCACCTCCCCTCTTGCATGTAGTTCTAATGCACCAGGCTTTAGGGCTGCTGTTTCAGGGGAGTTAACTCATTGACGCTACGAAATAACTACTCCATGAAGAATTATGTACCTGGCTTTGTATATACTACATCATTTATATTACCTAAAAATATGTTTACTCTGACTCCAAATATCTCATAACTATTATTTTATTCGACTTGAGAAAACTCTTTTTTCAAATTTCAACGAAAATGTGCACATATATATTGGACATTCAATTGTATATGATGAACACAATCCAATTCACCAGAGAAGGGCAGACAAACACATAGGAAGGAATTGTCTGGTTGTGTGGAAGAGCACGCTGGTTGATGCATGGACAACAGCAACAACACAACGTCACTATAATAATAATTATGATGATAATAATAATAATTAAAAAAAACAACAACATAATAATAATAATAATAATAACAATAATCATAATAATAATTATAATAATAATTATAATAATAATCATAATAATAATACAGTACTACTACTACTACTACTACTACTAAAAATATTAATAATAACGCCAATGACGATGATGATTATAATGATGGTGTTAAAAAAACAACTTGTGTTTTATCCATTGCAGCTGGACTCTAACGTGAGTATCTCTACAAACCATTATTCATTTCTTTTTCGCTTTTCATAGTTCACATATTTTTATTGTTTTTATTTCACTTTAAAAAAATCTTTTCCCTTTCTTCATCTTTATCCTTTCTCAGCACACTCCTGGATTTGCTTCTGCTGTTTCTGCCACTCTTGTTTCTGAATTGCGATCAGTGTTACTGCCACAGTTTCTGTCTCCCCCCTCCCCCCTCCCTTCCCCTCCCTCAAAGAGACCACAGAATGATGTGAACAATGCAACCAACACATCACCTACAATGACAACAGGCTGATAGCAGATAATGATCATACTCATCCAACAGGAGAATGTTCTGGAACATTCAAGCAGCAGTACAGAACATTATTTTGAAATAGTGGTATTGACAATGATTGCCTTTCAATTTTAACTTGCTCATTGTTGCTGTTGTATTTTTGTTGTTGTTGTTTTCTGTGTTCTTGAATAATTATCTCTTGTCTTTTTTTTAGTACATCGACTGTTGGCATATTTCTTTGAAGTTTTCTCTTTCATTCATTTAATCTTCCTACTTAAACAGGATGATGATGTTGGTGGTGGTAGTGACAATGATGATAGTGATGATAATGGTGTTGGGGATGACAATGACGATAGTGATGATGATGGTGATGGTGGTGGTGACAATAATGATGATGACAATGATGATGATGATGATGCTGATGACAACGATGATGATGCTGATGCTGATGACCATGATGATGATGATGATGATGATGATGACGACGACGACTACAATGATCATGATGATGTGTGCAGCCCCTAGGACAGGCAAAAAGGGTGAGTACCTTGACTGACGTCATTTTCTGACATCTGTCTGTCTGTCTGTCTGTCCCTCCAGTTGTCTGTCTTAATCCCATTGGCTGTTGCTGCTATTTAATGTCATTCCCTCCAACAGCTTCTTCTTCTATAGTGGCACCATGCTTTGAATGCTCTCCCCTGATAGAAAAAGAACACTGTTGCCTTCTTGAAAACTACTACATTTCATAACTGCTCGTCGCCGGAAGCTGTGATTGCCTCCCTTAGCAATAACACTGTTGCCTTCTTTGCTACTA
>CM054158.1:1312500-1393456 GCA_028751875.1 Rapana venosa
ACTCTGACTCCAAATATCTCATAACTATTATTTTATTCGACTTGAGAAAACTCTTTTTTCAAATTTCAACGCAAATGTGCACATATATATTGGACATTCAATTGTATATGATGAACACAAACCAATTCACCAGAGAAGGGCAGACAAACACATAGGAAGGAATTGTCTGGTTGTGAGGAAGAGCACGCTGGTTGATGCATGGACAACAGCAACAACACAACGTCACTATAATAATAATTATGATGATAATAATAATAATAATAATGAAAACATAATAATAATAATAATAACAACAATAATCATAATAATAATCATAATAATAATCATAATAATAATACAGTACTACTACTACTACTAAAAATATTAATAATAACGCCAATAACGATGATGATTATAATGATGGTGTTAAAAAAACAACTTGTGTTTTATCCATTGCAGCTGGACTCTAACGTGAGTATCTCTACAAACCATTATTCATTTCTTTTTCGCTTTTCATAGTTCACATATTTTTATTGTTTTTATTTCGCTTTAAAAAAATCTTTTCCCTTTCTTCATCTTTATCCTTTCTCAGCACACTCCTGGATTTGCTTCTGCTGTTTCTGCCACTCTTGTTTCTGAATTGCGATCAGTGTTACTGCCACAGTTTCTGCCTCCCCCCTCCCCCCTCCCTTCCCCTCCCTCAAAGAGACCACAGAATGATGTGAACAATGCAACCAACACATCACCTACAATGACAACAGGCTGGTAGCAGATAATGATCATACTCATCCAAAAGGAGAATGTTCTGGAACATTCAAGCAGCAGTACAGAACATTATTTTGAAATAGTGGTATTGACAATGATTGCCTTTCAATTTTAACTTGCTCATTGTTGCTGTTGTATTTTTGTTGTTGTTGTTTTCTGTGTTCTTGAATAATTATCTCTTGTCTTTGTTTAGTACATCAACTGTTGGCATATTTCTTTGAAGTTTTCTCTTTCATTCATTTAATCTTCCTACTTAAGCAGGATGATGATGTTGGTGGTAGTAGTGACAATGATGATAGTGATTATAATGGTGTTGGGGATGACAATGACGATAGTGATGATGATGGTGGTGGTGGTGGTGACAATAATGATGATGATAATGATGATGATGATGATGCTGATGACAACGATGATGATGCTGATGCTGATGACCATGATGATGATGATGATGGTGTTGATGATGATGACGACGCCGACGACTACAATGATGATGATGATGATAATGATGTGTGCAGCCCCTAGGACAGGCAAAAAGGGTGAGTACCTTGACTGACGTCATTTTCTGACATGTGTCTGTCTATCTGTCTGTCTACCTGTCCCTCCAGTTGTTGTCTGTCTTAATCCCATTGGCTGTCGCTGCTGTTTAATGTCATTCCCTCCAACAGCTTCTTCTTCTATGGTGGCACCACGCTTTGAATGCTCTCCCCTGATAGAAAAAGAACACTGTTGCCTTCTTGAAAACTACTACATTTCATAACTGCTCGTCGCCGGAAGCTTTGATAGCCTCCCTTAGCAATAACACTGTTGCCTTCTTTGCTACTATTAACATTCATAAAGGACTGCTGATTAAGGGGAGTTAACTCAAGAACTCTTTGAAACCACTACTGGGCGATGAATTCTGTACTTTGCTTTGTAGCCTAAATACTACATCATTTACATCACTTAAAAATATAGCTCTAGCTTGAAATATCCCATAATTATTATTTTCCACGACTTCAGAAAACTTTCTTTTTTTTCAACTTTTAAAGAAAGTATGTCTATATCTTGTGCATTCCATTGTACATGATGACCACACAGGAATTTGCGGGAGCACACAAACACATAGCAAGGAAATGCCTGGTCCTGAAAAAGTGCACACTGGCTGACACATACACAACAACAACAACAGCATCAACACAAAATCAGCTAATGATGGAAATAACATCACCACTACTACTACTACTACTACTACTACTACTACTACTACTACTACTACTACTACTACTACTACTACCACTACTACTACTACTACTTCTACTACTACTACTACTAGTACTAGTACTAGTACTACTACTACTACTACTACTACTAGTAGTAGTAGGATGATGATGATGATGATTCTGTTGATAAATAAAACCCTTGTGTTTTATTCATTGCAGCTGGACTCGAACGTGAGTATCTGTATAAACCATTATTCATATATTCATTTCTGTATTTCTTCGTATTTTACATATTTTTTGTTTATATTTCACACTTTCAAAACACACTTTTCCCTTTCTTCGCCTTTCTCCTTTCTCATTGATTTAATCTTCCTCTCCTTTTTTCATTCTTTTATCCTTTCTTTTATTTCCTTCCTACCTCTGTCTGTCTGTCTGTGTATCCTTTCTTTTTCCTTTCTTTTGTTTATCTGAAGTCCTCTTTTTTGTCATTTGATTATTTGTTTGTCTTTTCCCCTTTTCTTTGTTTGTTTTGTTTTATTTTTTCTTTCATCATCCAGTTATGTGCTTTTGTGTTTGTTTGTTTCTTTCTTTTCTCCTCTTTCTAAATGATGATGACATGATAATAATAACACAATGATATAATGACAACAATAACAACAACAAGGGAAAGGGGGAGGATAGCCTAGTGGTTAGAACGTTGGGTTCGCAGTTTGACATTTCAGGATCAAGCCCAGGTTCAAACCACATCTGAAACGCCCGTTGAAGGGGATTTTTCCCCTGGAGTTAACATCAGTACTGACTCCACTCCCCGACAGTCCTTTGGATGAGACTATAAACCGAGGTCCCAAGTGTGAACACACCCGGAACATCTTGCACACGCATATGTTGAAACGGAAGTGTATGCCGATGGGTGCCATTAAAACCTGTTCTACCTTTTGGAAAAGTAGGCCATTACCTGCCGGTAAGAATGGATGAAAAAAAACCCGCATGCAGGCTAGTGTCCTGTTTAAACACAATCCCCAAAGTCAGAATGCGGCTACCTTAATTGTGGGGAAGAGCAACGGCATGTGCAAATATCTCTCCATTGGTGAACCTGGAGCTCTAGCTGATGAACAAAAAAAAAGAGATGATGCTGATGATGATGACGGCCCCGACGACGGCGATGATAATGATGATGATGATGGTGGTGGTGGTTGTGGTGGTGATGATGACGACGACGACGACGATGGTGATGATGATGGTAATGACGATAATGATGGTAATGACGACGACGATGATGATGATGGTAATGACGACGACGATTATGATGATGCTGTGATAATGATGATGGTAATGACGACGACGGCGATTGTGATGATGATGATGATGATGATGGTGATGATGTGATAATGATGATGATGATGATGATGATGGTGATGATGATGATGATGATGATGATGTGTGCAGCCTCTAGGACAAGAGAAAAGGGTGAGTACCTTGACTGACGTCATTTTCTGACATCTCTGTCTGTCTGTCTGTCTGTCTGTCCACATGTCTCTCCATTTTGTTGTCTGTCTTTACTTCAATCTAAAAACCCGTTTTGGGGTTGGGTTTTTTTTTTAAAGAGTAGGTCATTATGTACCAGAAGAAACAGATGGCAATTAAAAAAACAACAACAACCCTGCATGCACACTTGTATTGTGCTTGGACATCATTCTCGAAGTCGGATTACATTTATCTTAAAGGTGGGTAAAAACGGTCCCATACATAAAATCCACCTTTGGTGAACCTGGGAAACTCTGTCTGAGAAACGAAAAAATGTCTGTGTATATAGGCTTTTGCACACAAGGGGAGAGAGAGAGAGAGAGAGAGAGAGAGAGAGAGAGAGAGAGAGAGAGAGAGGAGAGAGAGAGAGAGAGAGAGAGAGACAGAGAGAGAGACAGAGACAGAGAGAGAGAGAATCATAACTATGCAATCTATACTAAGGCAGATGATATTGAACACTAACACCATTATCAGATTTTGTGATTGTAGCCGAAATAATAATAATAATAATAATAATAATAGTAATAATAATAATAATAATGAGAAAGATCGTTGAAAGTAAGAAGATAATAAAACAAGCAGCAGGTAAACAAAAAAGTCACTACCAGGGGCATAGTATATCACGACTTCTGTCAAAAAGACAGTCTATCCTTCTCCTGAAGAGTCAAACTCAAACTGAAGGCGATGGGGATAGGGGCATAAGTGTTGTTTATATAACCTGCTGTTCAAAGGGTATCCATAAATACAGGGTATGCATGAAATGGTCCTACATGGCCATCTCTCACTATCGTCTCACTGATGTAGGATTTCGGGTGATAATAGTTTATCTGCTGCACCAATTAAAACCTTCTGCAAATAACTATTTTAATATATATATATAAAATCTAGAGGCAAAGTAAAAATAAAAACCCCAACCCCCAAACAAGCAAAAAAAACCCACCTCACCTCTTACATCCAGTACTAATGCGCCAGGCTTTGGTTGACAGAAGAGAACACTGTTGTCTTCTTTAAAACTACTTAATTTCATATAATCTTATGCTCATCGCCGGAAGCTTTGAATTGCCTCCCTTGGCAAAAACACCCTTGCCTTCTTCGCTACTACTAAAATTCATAAAGGACTGCTGCTTCAGGGGACTTAACTCATTGATGCTACAAAATAACTACTCCACGAAGAATTATGCACCTGGCTTTGTATATACTACATCATTTATATTATCTAAAAATATGTTTACTCTGACTCCAAATATCTCATAACTATTATTTTATTCGACTTGAGAAAACTCTTTTTTTCAAATTTCAACGAAAATGTGCCCATATATATTAGACATTCAATTGTATATGATGCACACAAACCAATTCGCCAGAGCAGGGCAGACGAACACATAGGAAGGAATTGTCTGGTCGTGAGGAAGAGCACGCTGGTTGATGCATGGACAACAGCAACAAAACAACATCACTATGATAATAATAATAATAATAATAATATAATAGTAATGCCAATGGTGATGATGATGATTATAATGATGATTAATATAAAAACCAACTTGTGTTTTATCCATAGCAGCTGGACACTAACGTGAGTATCTCTACAAACCATTATTCATATATTACTTTCTTTATTGTTTTTTTATAGGTCACATCTTTCTTGTTTTTATTTGACTTTTTTCAAAAAACTATTTCCCCTTTCTTCACCTTTATCCTTTCTCAGCACACTCCTGAATTTGTTTCTGCTGTTTCTGCCACTCTTGTTTCTGAATTGCGATCAGTGTTACTGCCACAGTTTCTGCCTCCCCCCACCCCCCACCCCCATCCCCTCACTTTCTCAAAGAGACCACAGAATGATGTGAACAATGCAACCAACACATCACCTACAATGACAACATGCTGGTAGCAGATAATGATCATACTCATCCAACAGGAGAATGTTCTGGAAAATTCAAGCAGCAGTACAGAACATTATTTTGAAATAGTGGTATTCACAATGATGACCTTTCAATTTTAACTTGCTCATTGTTGTTGTTGTTGTTGTTGTTGTTGTTTTTGCTGTTGTTTTCTGTGTTCTGGTATACTGATTTCTGTCTTTCTTTAGTACATCAACTGTTGGCTTATTTCTTTGAAGCTTTCTCTTTCATTCATTTCATCTTCCTACTTAAGCAGGATGATGATGATGATGGCGGTGGTGGTGGTGGTGACAATGATGATAGTGATGATGATGATGATGATGATGGTGGTGGTTGTGGTCGTAGTGGTTGAAGTGGTGACAATGATGATAGTGATGATGATGATAGATGATGATGGTGGTGACAAATGATGATAGTGATGATGATGTGGGTTGGTGGTGGTGTGTGTGTGACAATGATGATGATGATGGTGACGATGATGATGATGATGATGACAATGATGATGATGATGGTTGTGACCATGATGATGATGGTGGTGGTGGTGATGACAACGACGACGATTGTGGTGATGATGATGATGACGACGACAACTACAATGATGATGATGATGATGATGATGATGATGATGATGATGTGTGCAGCCCCTAGGACAGGAAAAAAGGGTGAGTATCTTGACTGACCTCATTTTCTGATATCTGTCTGTCTGTCTGTCTGTCTACCTGTCCCTCCAGTTGTTGTCTGTCTTACTCCCAGTGCCTGCCCCCGCTGTTTCATGTCATTCCCTCCAACGGCTTCTTCTTCTTCTTCTTCTTCTTCTTCTATGGTGGCTCCACCTGACGGTCGGAGCTCAAACCAGCATGGAGGGAGCTGATGGAGGGGATTTTCGCCCTGGAGTTAGCCTCAGCCCCGACTTCTCTCCTTAAAAACAGAGCCCGTTCTGGACCCTTCTCGACCAGGGTTCGAATCCCCTTCAAGAGTATTTTCCCCCTGGAGTTAACGTCAGCACTGTCTCTACTTCCTAAAAAAATCCTTCGGGTGTAACTATACAAGCCGAGGTCCTGTGGGTACACTCACGCAGAACACTTTGGGCATATGTTAAAAGAACCCGTTCTGAAGAGCCCGTTGTGAACCCTCTCGGAAGAGTAGGTCATTGTGTGCCCCCTACTGGAAACGGGTGACAAACTGTATGCACATTGGTATCGTGTTTGGACTTCATTCCTGTGGTAGGAGTGTGTTTATCTTGAAACGGGTGACAAAATTGGGAGAGAGAGAAAAAAACAAACAACTGTATGCACATTGGTATCGTGTTTGGACTTCATTCCTGTGGTAGGAGTGTGTTTATCTTGAAACGGGTGACAAAATTGGGAGAGAGAGAAAAAAACAAACAACTGTATGCACATTGGTATCGTGTTTGGACATCATTCCCGTGGTAGGAGTGTGTTTATCTTGATGGTGAGTACAACCAGTGGATAACTACAATCTCACTATTGTTGAAACTGAGAACTTTGGCCCAGGAACCCCCAAAAATTATGTGTATATAGGCCTTTACACCGACCCAGAGAGAGAGAGAGAGAGAGAGAGAGAGAGAGAGAGAGAGAGAGAGAGAGAGAGAGAGAGAGTTCAGAATTTTATGCAATATTTTTTGTTTACCATCTTTACATTATTAGATAGAGTATAGTTTCAAAATTGGCTATCTGCCGCTCTACCTACAGTTTTGCAAACATTCTTTTTTTTCCAGTATGCACAACCCAATGTAGCTACAGAAACAATGACAATGATCACGATGATAATGACAGCAATAATCCTATAAGAATAATAATAGTAATAATAGTAATAATAATAAAAATATAAAAATAATAATAGCAGCAGCAGCAGCAACAGCATCAGTATTACTACTACTACTACTACTACTACTACTACTGCTGCTGCTGCTGCTGCTGCTGCTGCTGCTGCTGCTGCTGCTACTACTACTACTACTACAGTAGTAGTAGTAGTAGTAGTAGTAGTAGTAGTAGTAGTAGTAGTAGTAGTAGTAGTAGTAGTAGTATATGGAATTTATAGAGAGCGCTATATCTTGCAATTACACATCAGAGCGCTTCCATTCAATCCGCTCCCACACAAGCAACCAACGATTAACAATATTCTAACAAATTCAAATGTACACACACACACACACACACACACACACACACACACACACCACACAGGTTGTACATTTCAGCAGGGTGTGGGAATTTTGGCTTTTAAAGGCAGGGACAGATATGAGATGAAACAAGAAGTAAAAATCTTAGGTTTGAAATAGGTATGTTTTGAGGCTGGATTTAAAGCTGTCGTAAGTAGGCTTTTCACGAAGGGAGAGAGGGAGGTCATTCCAGATTGATGGACCAGAAATAGAGAAAGAGCGAAGGCCAACAGTGGACTGGTTGAATCTAGGCATTCCTAAGCCCAAGGTATCTGCAGCAGAGCGGAGGGAACGAGAAGGAGTGTACAGGTGAAGACATTCACAGAGGTAGGAGGGTGCTGTTTTGTGGAGACATTTGTAACAGAGGGTACTGATCTTGTACTTTACTCTCTGTGGCACAGGCAATCAGTGGAGAGATTGCAGAAGGTGAGTAATATCTCAGATTTTTTCTTTTTGATGACTAATCGAGCTGCAGAGTTTTGTATGCGTTGAAGGAAGTGGATAGATGATGCTGGCAGACCAGCCAAAAGAGAATTACAATAGTCCAGACGTGAAAGAATAAGAGATGTGACAAGTTTGGATGTTGCATCAGTGGACAGGTATTTTCGGATTGCACTTATACGCCGTAATTGATAGTAGCAGGACTGGCAGGTCTGGGTGATGAATTTTTGCATAGAGAGTGTGTTGTCAATAACAACACCTAGATACTTAACTGCAGTGAATAGCCAAACAGATGTACTGCCAAATTCTATTGAATCAGTTGTGATGGAAGAGAGTTTGTGTTTGGTCCCTATAATCATGGCTTCGGTTTTATCTGCATTTAGCTGTAACTTGTTTTGTATCATCCAGTTTTGAATGTCTTGAACGCAAAGTGACATATTTGTCAAGAGAGAAGGCAGATTTTCAGGAGTGTCACTGCTTTGAATCTGAGAGTCATCAGCGTAGAAATGATGGTTGATCTGGTGACGGTTTATTATGTATGAGAGTGGAACAGTGAAGAGAGTGAACAGATTAGGGCCCAGAACTGATCCTTGTGGGACTCCACATTCTAGTTTTGCAGGAACTGATTGAATTTTGTTTACTGTGACTGTCTGGAATCGATCAGTGAGGTATGAACTAAACCAGGTAAGGGCTGTGCCAGTAACGCCGAACGTTTTTTGGAGACGGGAGAGAAGGATAGAGTGATCTATAGTGTCAAATGCTACAGATAAGTCGAGAAGAGTGAGAAGGGAGATTTTCCCTGAGTCAGAAGCGTTTAGAAGCGTGTTTAACGTATGGACTAGGGTGGTTTCCGTGCTGTGGTTGACGAAATAGGCAGACTGAAATGCGGCAAGGAGACTATTTGAATGAAGATGGCTGTTGAGTTGTTTCAGAACTACTTTTTCAAGGACTTCGGAGATGAAAGGTAGGTTAGAAACAGGTCTGTAATTTTTCAGTATGTTAGGGTCGAGGTCGTGCTTTTTGAGTAGAGGTGTAACTATTGCAGTTTTGAGTTCTAAAGGAAAAATTCCCGAAAGAAGAGATGAGTTTACAATCTTCGTGATAGTTGATATAAGCTGCGGAAGGCACTGCGTGAAAAGAGAAGCAGGCATAGGATCAAGATCACATGATTTTATGGTCATTTCATTTATAATTTTCCTGATTTCTTCCTCACTTTTTGGCTGAAAGGAGAGGAGAGGAGTGCCAGTGAATTGGGGATCAGGAGGTACAGGTTGGAAGGGAGTCTGATCCAGTCTGGAGCGAATGTTACGGACTTTGTCTGAGAAGAACGAAGAAAATATATCAGGAAGTTCAGAGTGACTGTGAACAGTAGGCAGAGGGCTTGTCTTTGCAGATCGAAGAAGAGTTGAGGTGAGGCAAAAAGAGGTTTCATGATGTTGCATTGAGAACTTGAGCAGAGTTTTTCTTGGCTGAGTGGATTAAGGTTTTTACTTTGTTGGTTTGTTTTCGAAAGAGCTGTTTGTTTATTTCAGTTTTTGTTTTTCGCCACTACCGTTTTAGTTGTCGGTAGTAGTCAAGTCAAGTCAAGTCAAACTCAAGTCAAAAACACTTTAATCATCCCATGAAGGGCAATTACAATACTGACAGGCAGATTGATACACATCAAAAAATACCAAAGACACAAAAGCTATATTTCATATTGGTTTTCAAATGACTTCAAATAAAATGTCACGAACACACACACACACACACACACACACACACCACACACACACACAACACACACACACGGCGCATGCCCACACACCAAGACACACCAAACACACGCCACGCACACACATCAATTGTGAACACAATTTTAAACCCATTGGGTAGAAGACATAAAAACTTATTTTTACGCACGCATATACGCAGCACGTACACACGCACGTACGTGTGTGTGCGAACACGCCCACGCACACCCACACCATACACCAATATACAAATTCAATGTTTTAAGACTGTTGACTAGAAGACAGACTTATTTTACACACCCACGCACCCACCCACACACACCCACACACACATAATTATGTATTGACTACACTCATAACAATGACAATCAAGCAAGTAATTCAGAGAAATGTAAAAACTAGGTAGTCAACATCATTGTGAATTCAGAATTCGAATGCTTACTGGCACAAAAGAATTTCTTTTTCTGTTAGTTTTGCTGATGGGACACTGAAAACGGCGTTCTGAAGGCAACATTTGAAATTCTGGAAACAAAGCATGGGAAGGATCAGCCAAAATGGCTGTGGCTTTGCGTACAAGCTGCTGATTGCAGAACGACATGAGATCTCTTTGTTCTTTTCCAATTATTTTTTTAGCAGATTCTTACAATTCTCTGAAGGCCATTATTGTTTTTAACACTAAGGTTATTGTACCAACAAATGAAAGCAAAACTTAAAACACTCTCTATGTAAGACTTGTAAAACAAGGAAAGAATCTTTTTGTCTACAAAAAATGAGTTCAGTTTCCTCAGAAAATACACACGTTGTTGTCCCTTTTTGACAATAGCGTCAGTGTTAACTCCCAGTTTAACTTGTGGTCAAAAACAGTTCCCAGATACTTATAGTTCAAAACGTTTTCAACTTCTTGATTATGGATAATAATATTCTTAGGAGTATGCCCTGTTCTTCTGAAGTCGATAGGCAGGTCTTTAGTTTTAGATAGGCCTCGTCACACCAGTGTAGGAACTCGGTGAGGGCTGGACCGTGGTCTAAGACTTATCCCGATAAGAGAGATAACAGCGCACTATCGTCTGCGAACTTTACCAGAAAGGAATTTCCATAGTTGCTTCTGCAATCATCTGTGTATAGAATGTACAGAAGTGGTGAGAGGACGCAACCCTGCGGAGAACCAGTGCAGGTAAATCTAACCGAAGAAGATATTTTGTTGGCCAAAACACCATGTGGTCTGTTGGTTAAAAATTGAATCAGCCAACGAACAAGTTGATTGTCTACGTCAAATTTTGAAATTATTTTGTTAACCAGAACGTGAGGCTGCATTGTATTGAAAGCTGAACTAAAGTCAGCGAACAATATTCTGGCATGAGAGTCAGGTGTTTCCAAGTGGCTATACAACTTGTTCAAAATGAATAATTTGGCATCTTTGACACCCCTTCGAGACCTGTACGCAAATTGTAGTGGGTCAAGGTCTTTCTCTGTAGCGGAAAGAATGAAAAATTTTACGATCTTTTCTAGCGTTTTCATCACAAGAGATGTGAGAGCTACAGGTCTAAAATCGTTAGGCCGAGAAGGATTGGGTTTCTTTGGAAGATGTATTACATTGGAAGTTTTCCAAATAATTGGAATCTGACAAGTATCCAGTGAGGCCTGGAACAGGTGTTGAAGGACACTGGCAAGCTCAGTAGCGCAGAATTTCAGGGTTCTTCCACATATAATAATAATAATAATGATAATAATAATAATAATAATAATAATAATGAATAGCATTTATATAGCACATTTCTCAAAGCAATGACTCAATGCGCTTTCATACCATGCGCATTTATACACATGCACACACAGCACATAACAACAACAACAGCAACAACAACAATGATAATGAGCATTTCTAAAGCGCAAATAAATTTACAAGAGATACCTATCGCACTGTAGAGGCACACACTTGCGTCCGGGCACACACTAGCAGGGCAATTAACAGTACACTCAGAGAAAAGGCACTAGCAAAACATAACTAACAAAAAAACATAACCAAACAGCCGGGCATGCACATGAAGTAGCCTACAGTGTGACAAACGGCGACCGTCAAGACAAGCACAATATATTAACTAGCTAAGAAATACATTAAAGAGATGTGTCTTCAA
Source organism: Rapana venosa (assembly GCA_028751875.1). NCBI lineage: Eukaryota > Metazoa > Mollusca > Gastropoda > Neogastropoda > Muricidae > Rapana > Rapana venosa. The sequence goes on from CM054158.1 coordinate 1,324,360, forward strand.
TGAAGACTTAAACTGGGATAAAGTGGGAGCATGTCTGACGACTGGTGGCAGAGAGTTCCAGATCGTGGGCGCAGCAACATCAAAAGATCTACGACCTGCGGTTTTGAGGTTGTAATGGGGTACAACAAGTAAGTTATCATTCGAAGACCGCAGGGTTCTAGTTGTGGTGCGTGTTTTCAAGGCAGCTGACAGAGATGGAGCAAGCAAGCCTTCAGAGTGACGGTATGCCAAGACCGCAACTTTGTACTGACAGCGTGCCCTTACAGGTAACCAATGAAGCTTCCTAAGCATGGGAGTCACATGGTCCCTTTTGCTCTTTCCAAGGATGAGCCTGGCAGCAGAGTTCTGAATTCGCTGCAGGCGTGTAAACTGTTCATCACTTATACCGATAAAACAGGAGTTGCAATAGTCCAGTCGCGACAAGACGGTCGCTGAAACGAGCTTGATCACTGCATCTCGAGGCAAGAATTTCTTAATGTGTGCAATACGGCGCAGCTCTAGAAAGCATGCTCTGCAGACGTTACTAATGTGGTCTTTCATGGAGAGAGTAGGATCTAGCTGAACACCCAGATACCGCACAGAACTCTGAAAAGCTATGTCACAGCCACCCAAGACCACAGAACTCTCCGACACCCGCATAAGACTAGATGGTGAACCAACTGCCATAACTTCTGTCTTGTCTGTATTTAATTTGAGTTTGTTGCTGTCCATCCACTGAAGGACACTGTGCGTGCAATCTGCCAGTGTGTGTGTGGCGTCTGAAAAATTTTGAGGTGTTGCATTTGCCGAAATTTCTGTATCATCTGCATATTTATGAAACTGGCAATCATGTAAGGTCATCACATTAGACAGAGGCTGAGAATATAGTGTGAACAATACGGGACCCAAAACAGAACCTTGAGGTACGCCATACAGGAGGGGGCAGGTTGTGACTTAACTCCCTCTATCAGCACGCTATGATAGGCCCGGGAACTCTTTAACATCACAAAGCTTTACAACATTATCATCATTTCTTACTACAATCCAGTCCAAAATGTGTCTATCTCTGTGAGTAGATCTGTCAAACAGTTGACACAAATTAAAATCAGATAGAATAGACTTCACCTTCTGTACATCTTTGTCACAAAGACTATCATAATGATAATTGAAGTCCCCTTGAATAGAAAAACTTCTGCTGTCATTGGTGTAATAAGAGAGAAGTCTGGGAGTTCTTGAAAAAACAAATTACTAGGAATTTTGTTCTTCTTGGTGGGAGTACGCTGGTAAATGAGAACTAAGTTTGTTGATGTTTGGTCGTGGGTTAAACGAATCTCAACACCTTGAAAGAAATATAGTCCAGTCTCTTGCGGGTAGCATGACGTGAGAGAGTCTTTTTCATCACGATAGCCAAGCTGCCGTTGGATCTGTTGGTCGTATGTTGACGAGGGAAGGAAAACAGTTCAAAATTACTTGAAGTGAGAGAGGCAATAAAAGCTTCATCACCTGTGTCATGTAGCCAAGTTTCTGACAAAAGGGCAATGTCGACATGTTCGTGGATAAAAAGTTCGTTTAAGTCCGATGCGATATTTCGGCAGGACTGACAGTTGAGAGTCAAAACTTTCAGTTGTCTGCGGTCTTTGGATTGTTTACATCGACAACGACAAGACCGCTTCCGGGGTAGATTGGCTCCGATTTGCAGTGAGCGAAGCCGGGCCATATACCATCTGGTCCGGAAGATTTGTTAATATTTATTGCCTTTAAGTGCTTACAGATAATTTCTTCATCAACAATGACGCTATTCTCAGAAACTAGGGATTGCTTCAGGTCATTTATTTCATCTGAGAAATCAGGCTTTTCAAAGCGAGTAAAAAAAAATGCGGTTAGATGGTCTGGTAAGTTGTTATCACATACTCCCTGCAAACTGATCTTTGACCTTTGTTGGACACCTACCATAATTATTTACTGCAGACATATTTTTGATACCCTGCCATGCAGCACGAAAATTTTTCCCTGCGAACTTGTCTTCTATCTTATTTTTATATAATGTTATTATGTTCAGTTGCTCTAGCCACTTTTGCTTTTGGGGTGGATGTAAACTAAAGTAAAAAATAATTGCGGGAATTCCCGTGGTAAGTAGAAAGGTAAAAGGTAAAGGAGTCCCATAACCTATAAGGTCGTAGGGGAGTGAGGCATCAGAGACCTCACTTCTCTAGGGCCAGCATATTGAGGGCGGCGCCCATCTCCTCTCCCTCGCTGCTTTACCTTCCCTGACCCTAAAGAGGGCAGGTACCCATTTACAGCTGGGTGAACTGGGGGAACTGTACTAAAGCCAAGGCGCGCAAACGGTCACCCATCCAACTGGTAACCACGCTCGACGCTGCTTAACTTGGCTGGGAGAAAGCGAGTGCTCCGACCACTGAGCTATCCCGTCCCCTAAGTAGAAAGGCCTGAGCGAAATGGACAGCAATTCAATGTCCTCCACGGATAGCGTTGCTCTAATTTTAACATCATGACGCCAACCCTCGTTGGTGTAGAAGCACAAACCTCCCCCTTGTGCCTTCCCCGTTGCGTAATGGGTTGACCAAAGCCGTCTATTGAGAGGTCGCAGTTTGGTATGGCGGGATTCAGCCAGGTTTCGGTAAAGGCAAGAATTCCGGCTTTGTTATACTGGTGTAGGTCGCCTAGTTGACGTTAGCTTGAGGTCTGTTTTGGAGTGTAGGGACTGGGCATTGGACAGGAGCACGGCTGGTAGCGGAGTTTTCCGATTATTCAAATTTTTGAGTCTTTGTCTCACACGGACTTTCTTTCCTCGCTTTCTTTTCTTAATGTTCTTCCAAGTTGAATCGCTGTTATTTGCTGATGGTAGAATCTCACATGGAAAGTTGTAGTCTTGGCCTTCAGCTAACACACTGGCTGATTCCCTCAGGCTAAGAAGAAATTCTTGAGTGTACGACGACCGGCCATGGCTGTTGCCGTTAGGCAAACCTGCACACAATCAGATGATGCTATGAGAAAGCAGACTAAAAGAGTGAATATAACTGATCTTCCCAGCATTGTTGCTGTTATTACTGACACACCAGACACCAGACAACTCTGCAGAACTTGGAGCTGATAGACACACAATATAACGAAAACAAGAAAAAAAAATATATCACCTGTCAATAGAGTGTCACCACTCGAGCAGCGCCACCTATGGTGGTAGTAGTAGTAGTAGTAGTAGTAGTAGTTATAATAATAACATTTTTTTCCATTTTTGATTGCAGCAAGACAGCACTGTGAGTATCAATCAAAACATCTTCATTTAACCATTGAATGCCTGCCTGCCTGCCTGCCTGCCTGTCTGTCTGTCTTTCTTTCTTTTTTTTATTAGTTGGTTTTTTCCCCCTTTCATCTCCCCCCTTTTTCTGATTCTTCTGTGAACCTGACAAAAACAACAATAAATGAGGATAATGATGATGATGATAATAATAATAAAAAAAGTGGAAAGTGGAGGGATAGTATAAGGTATAACGCACACAGAACATCTTGCCCACAGGTTAAATCTTGTTCCGCTTTTCGTAAGAGTAGGCCGTTGGGTGCCGGTGGAACAGATGACAGAATTTGCAAAACCCATGTCGACTGGAGTGCTTATTCCATTATCCTCCATATAAAAGAATAGAATATAAAATATAAAACAAAACTAGAAATATGAACGGTCAGTCTTATCCCCATTGAAGTATGCTTCAGTGGTTTACTCCTGTTTACTCCGACTGCTTGTTTATCAATCCACTTTATTTTACCAGTAATATATGCCAGTCATTAACATTATCGCAGTACAACATGTACATCAATCATTGAAAAAATTACTTATGAAACTTCACTTTAAACACGAACTACAACTATCAGGTAAATCCAAGATTACACTATTAAATAAAACATCAAAGTGCCCTGTAAAAGTCTCATGACTAGCTGACTTATGTAAAGCAACTACAGCAGTTCTGCCCATCCAGTAATTATTCAATTCTGATAGTATATAATAAAACAAAAAATGACATTATTACTATCTACTTAGTCACAAACACTATAGCAAATAAGATTTTACCTAGATAAATTACTATTTTTAACCAACAGCTGACTACAATATTTCAATGGAAGAGGATTCTCACATACATCTCAAGCAGAACAAAATGCCGTTTTTCCTCTAGGCAATTGAAGAAAAAAAAAAAAGTAAAACTTCTCTAGCCATCCCCCTACAGCTTGCAAGCTCACCCCCCCCCCCCCAGCTCACACCCCCCCCCCCCCCCCCCAGCATAAAGGACTTTGAGTAGGCGTCTTGTTGTCTATAGGTGAGAGAGGTGAGAGTGCCTTGCTAGCTGAACTCAGAGGGACTTTGAGTAGGCGTCTTGCTGTCTATAGGTGAGAGTACACTGCTGTATGGAAGGTATATACAGAGGGTGTTACAAACAGGGCTGACCTGCCTCAAGCCCTGGGGCTATACAGGTCTGCTATAGACTTGGCTACCCCTAGAGCGGTAAGTCACCCAGTCTTTGATCTCAGAGCTGATAAGCGTGACATTTTAAGATGAAGGGGGGAGGGGGGCGGGACAATAGGGACTTTAATTGTTCTCTTTAGAGAAAGCCTCACGTGGATGACAAGAAGCTGTAAATTGCAGCCTGGAGTACACAAACATGGGGAGACGTTGTTTGCTTAGCCCCCCTGTGTAGTAACACTCCCCCCCCCCCCCCCACCCCGCAAGCTTTTGAATGGAAAGCTTCCTTCTTGTGGTTGAGTCAGACCTGTAACGAAGAGATTCACAAAGAAACTTGAATACCTGTCTCTTTTAGACAATGACCAGGTACACCACTAAGTCTGACCAAGTGGAACACATTCTTTCCAGGGAGGGGAAGTCGTGGTGGTGGAGGTTGTGGAGGGTGTGTGTGTGTGTGTGTTGGTTGAGATTTTAAAGGTACAGTGTACAAAGTGCACAGAGTAGCATAATGATGACCATCCCATATAATATATGACACAACATGACATGACATGACATGACCTGATGTGATGTGGTATGGCATGGCATAGCATAGCATAGCATAGCATAGCATGCTGTAGCATAGTATTGAAAGCAATATTGTCAGTAATGACGCAACCAATGCCTAGTATTTTCTCAGGTTTTGTTCCTGACCCTTTTTATTATCTAAAGTATAAACATAAGAGAATGGATGAAACAGTAGGTGAAGTAATTTGTTTGTCCTGACGTTTTATGATTTTCTTTTTTTTAATTCTTAAAACATTCTTTATTTAAATGTGTGTGTGGACGTGAGCGTGCATGTGTGTATGAGTATGTGTGTGAGTGTATATGTATATGTGGTAATTTGTATTTTTCAATGTATTACCTTATCGATTTTCTTCTTTTTACTGGTTTAATTTAATGGTAAAAGATGCAATAATGTAGTATTTCAATATGATCATTAAGAAATTTGTTCTTAGATAGATTGCTTGATGAAAAAAAAGCAAATGCATTGCTTATTCAATGTTCCATCTGGAAATAAAATTTTGACTTGACTTGACTTGATAGTATAGTATAGTATAATATGATACATAGAATAGAATATATGATGTAATGTGATGTTATAGAATAGAATAACAACAAGAGCAAAGATGATGATGATGATGATGATGATGTGTGTAGTCTTTAGGACAGAAGGCGAGTACCCAGACTGACGTCTGTGTGAGACATGTCTGTCTATCTATCTGTATGTCTGTCTGTATGTCAGTCTGTCTGTATATCTGTCTGTCTTTATGTCTGTCAGTCAGTCAGTCTGTCTGTCTGTCAGTTAGTCTGTCTGTATGTCAGTCAATCTGTCTGTCTGTCTATGTCTGTCTGTCTATCTGCCCGTCTGCCTGCCTGTCTGTATGTCCGCCTGTCTATCTGCCCGCCTGTCTGCCTGTCTATCTATCTGCCCGCCTGTCTGCCTGTCTATCTATCTGTCTGCCTGCCTGTCTGTCTGTCTATCTGTCACCAAAAACTGGAGATAAAAAAATCCTGACAGTCATTTTGACAGACCCCCGACTCTTGACTGATCCCATTTTTGCAGGGTCTGACTTTTTGGCGGAGTTGTCCGGCATGTTGTCTGTTTCTTTTCCAATCTCTGTCTGTCGGTCTTTTCCTCCGAGTCTCTTGCTCTGTAGCCCCTCTTTCCTACAGAGGCCGGGCAGTTTGAGCTGTCTTATCCCTGCAAGAAACAAATCATAAGATATTGCCAATCGCTTATCATCCGCCATGATTGTATTCAGGCTTTTTTTTTTTTTTTAAAGAAAGTAATGCTATAATGATATTCTTCCTTTTACTTTTCCAGTTGCTGTTAATTTTGTGTATTTTATGTTTGTTTTTGTGCTAATTTCAAACGTTTGTTGGCATTTATAGGTCATTTATTTATCATTATTCTTGAGTATCATTCTCATTAAAGTTTTGTTAAAATATAAAAAAATTTAAAAGCTTTTTACTGTGGAAAGGATATTATTATTTTTGTGAAATCTTTTATCGTTTATAATTCATTGAGATGTGTTTGATTGAATAGTTATCGTAGTAGTAAGAGTAGTAGTAGTAGTAGTAGTAGTAGTAGTAGTAGTAGTAGTTTTATTTTTATTCTTTTATATTATTCTTTTATATTGAGGATAATGGAATAAGCACTTATGTGCTTTTTTACATCCAGTCCCCGTGTGTATGCGGTTTTGTTAATTTTGTCATTTGTTCCCACCGGCACACAATGGCCTACTCTTACGAAAAACGGAACAGGATTTAACGGGTGCGCAAGATGTTCCACACGCGTTCGCACACGGGCCCTCGGTTTATAGTCGCATCCGAAGGACTTTTGGGGAGTGTGGAGTCTGCACTGATGTTAACTACAGGGGAAAATATCCCCTTGAACGGGAATCGAACCCGGGTCATCAGATTGCGAGTGCAATGTTCTGACCACTAGGCTATCCCGTCATCATGACTGATTGTGCAAGCTGTACCTCACCTACACCGATATACATCCATTTACATTAGTGTTCAGAATAGGCACTGTACAAGTTTTGAAGATAAAGGAGAAGCTACACTTGTCAAAACAGATAAAAGTCAGTTTATGACAAATGACAATCTCTGGAGAGAGAGAGAGAGAGAGAGAGAGAGAGAGAGACAGACAGACTGACTAGTAGTAGTAGTAGTAGTAGTAGTGGTAGTAGAAGTAGTAGTAGTAGTAGTAGTAGTAGTAGTAGTATATAGTGGTGGTGGTGGTGGTGGGGGGGTTGTGGGGGTGGTAGTAGTAGTAGTAGTAAAATCCCTAGCAAACGCCCCCCCCCCCCCCCCCCCTGTGCACTGATTTAGGGCAAAATTGGGGGGTGGGCGTTTGCTAGGGATGGACCCTTTTGCAGAAAGTAGTTTTTGTGCTCAACCGTGTAATTGAGTGAAAACAAACCCCGAAAGCATGTAAGTTAGGTCGTGTGAGTAGAAGTGAAGGAAAAAAGAAAAAAAAAGCGACTTTGAGGCAAAGAAGGCCAACGAAGACAATCATGAGAGAGAGAGAGAGAGAGAGAGAGAGAGAGAGAGAGAGAGAGAGAGACAATGACAATGACAATGACATCTTTTATTTCGAGGATAATGAATAAGCACACATGTGCTTTTTACATCCAGTCCCCGCCCGTTAGGGATACATCTTAATAGAGAGAGAGAGAGAGAAGAGAGGAGAGGAGAGAGAGAGAGAGAGAGAGAGAGAGAGAGAGAGAGAGGAGACTGGCTCTTGTGAAAACACAGAGCATGATTTCTGTCATTCATATTTATAATAAAAAAAAAAGAAAAAAAAAGGAAATCGCCAGACCTTTGCAAGGACAAACAATAAGAACACAATTCCGGGGAAAAGAAACTTGATCAAATGTCGAAAGGTCAACACCAATGAAGTCCTTTCTTTCTGTACAGGGAAAAAATTACACCATGGTCTTTGGAAATGAAACGTCAACTGAACTTGGATTTTGTCTTCAAAAGGCCAAATCTTGGAGAAAGAAAAACCCACAAACAGAAAAAAAAAGAAAGAGAAACTCGAAAAAACACGAACAGCACTCATTAACACATGAACTCATCTTGCTAACTGCCTAGCTGGGGTAAACAGGTTCAGTCTTAGTACCGGTACTTATTCCAGTCCCTCAAAGTCTGCATCGGCGTCGCTCTCATCCAGGTTGTCGTCCTGGGCCCCGTCGTCCTCACTCTCTGGCTCTTCTGGACCAGTGCCAATTGCCATCAACACAAGGCAGGACAGCGCCGATCTCGTCCGGAAACCCATTCCAGCACTTCGATGGTGCCTCAGATCCATCCATGGCGTTGGATATGGCGCACCTCAGGAACGATTAAGATCGTTCGGGTCAAATGTTGTCCCACGCCCTGCTGACCCAGTTGATGACGTCCTTGTCTGTGCCTGCCTAGGTTGCCAGCAGCATCGGTGGCCTGGTCCCTCCTCCACTCCACCCAGCAATCTCTGATGGAGTCCTTAAAAGGCTTGGCAAGAGCCACATCCACTGGCGGCAAAGGGGTGCAGCCTGCAGAATGAACATGGTGTCCACTTGCTGTGCTTGGAGTGCGTCCCTGACTTCCTGAGTTCCTATGGCACTGTAACAGTCCAGAAGCAGGAGGCGGCGTTCGTCGGATGCCCAAGGACACGCTGAATCCAGCAATGATGTGTCTCTGTCATCCAGCCATTGCTGTCGCACATACCACGAACATTGTCTCACTCTCAACGGCAAAAAAACCCGGGTGGAATGTTCCCATTTCTCTCTCGCAGGATCACAAAAGCTGGCAATTTGGTTCCATCCGCTGCCGCCGTAAGTGCCACCGTGAAGCCTCGTTTTTCAGCCTTTGTGCTCTTGATTCTAACTTTGTTTGGCACCTTTCTTGTTGTTGGTACGGGCTGCCATCATGTCAAACTGGACCATCGTCTGATCCATGTTCATGATGTTGGACAGAGGATAACCATGGCGATGACGTAGTCGCAGAACGTTCCGTCGGAACTGTAGAAGTTGATCCTCAAAGTCTGCAGGGACCTTTTGGCTTGAGCTGGTTCCCTGTCTACAAGACACCAAGGGCGCTGTTTCCAACGACTTAACCACATGTCTGATGCCAAGAAGCCCACCACATTGAAAGCACCTGCCAGTTCCATCGCTTTCCGTTGTAAGTCCTTGTTTCGCACTACCCTGCCTTCAGATCTTTCATCTTCCAGATAACGCAGCACACCTTGGTCGACATGTTCAGATCTAACTGCTGTACTTCCGACAGTTTCCGTTTTGTTTGTCTTTTCCGTACTGCTGTTCAAGTCTATCTCTGTTTTCACTCCATTCCCTGGTCCTTTTCCTATCCACAGAAAATTCACGGGCATACTCCGAAACATTCCCACATGCTTCGTTATCCAGATACTGGAGGGCTTGCAATTTGAAAGACACAGTGTAAGACTGTCGCATTGGCGTTTTGCAAAAATGGCACAGAGAGATTCAAGAACCAACTTCCGGCCACCAGGAAGCGTCCTCAAAGTACCAGTACCTCACGACAGAAAAAAGACGTCAGTGGAAAAAGCATGACGTAATTTTAATTCACTTTGTCTGGGTATGGGTGGGAGTGAGGAGAGGGGACAAAGAATAAGAAAAAAAGGAAAGAAACACGAAAAGGTAAAGGGGAAAAAGATGACTGCACAAATCTTAGTGAAAGTGAGCCTAGTCTCTTTGAAAAAAGCAGGGTGGGCGTTTGCTGGGTAGTTACCCCAGTGCACAACTTTTGGCCCAAGTGGGGGGGGGGGGGGGGGGGGGGGGGCGTTTGCTAGATGGTGGGCTTATGCTAGGGATTTTAGGGTAGTAGTAGTAGTCAAGGCAACATCCCCTCCCAACCTATTTTGCTGTCTTCCTTCATGAATTCCTGCTGTTCTCACGCCATTCATTCCACTCTCTCCGCCCCTGCCATACCTACACTCGTCATGTCGAATCCTCAGGGTACAAAATCCACAGGGAACTGATCAATCTTAGGCTGCTACCGGGTCACCACACAGAAGGGCCCTGCACTGCTGCTGAATCACTTTGGTCCTATTCAGTAAGTGCTGTTCTCAGCAAACATTGAATATGCAACCCCTAAAACTGTGAAAGCAACTCACCACATGCACAGATATGCATGGAAGGCCCAAAACTGAGGACACCATGAGACCAGAGCAACAGGGTCTGCCCAGTCAGAGACAGTTTTCTTTTCTTGCATGATGACCAATGGTGGTGAGAAAAATGCAATGATAATGCTTTGGAAAATGCGCTTGCTTTGAAAATACTTGACAGGGTTGGAGTACTCTATGCTTCATATCATGATACATCCCGGCGTCAACCAGGCCCGAGAGATACAAACATCTGCCGTGCTGGTCAAGTAAGTCGAGCAATACACTGAAAACTGCATCTGTAAAGCAGATGAAGGAGCTGCACTTGCGATATCAGTCTTCCCAATCAGCCCATAGCAAACACTCTGGGTAGGAGCCCAGCTGAGAAAAACACCCAAACAAACAGAAAGAACGAATAGCAACCTATGAGATTCAAACTCGCGATGTTCCAGCTAGGAACTGAACACACTAACCACTGCACCCTGACGACAACTCAAGCCGTGTCCCTTTCTTTTTGCATGATGCCAATACGGCACGATGACCTGCCTGCCTGTTGATTCATTAACCTGGAACAGTTCCTGCGTTTTGAACGTGAGGATGACTACCTGCGTGTGGGGACAGGTCAGGAAGAGGCCTGACATGAAGAACTGGTCCCTTAGGGTCAGCAACCCGGGTTGACCAGCCGTGTCCAAGGTAGGAACGTGGAAGTGTACAATGTACTTGAACTTTCTTATAAAGGAGCGGGGGTCTAGAGGCAACGGTCTGGCTCAAAAAGCCAACAGTTAACGGTTCCATCTCTCTCCGGCCCCCCATCCCCCCCCACCTCCTCGTCCCCCTTTCCTGCCGTGGGAATGCTTGGGGCCTGTCAGGCTAAATAGCACCCCACCTTCTGAAGATTCTGTGCTAGAAATTCCCTCTTTTCTTTCCCTCTCTTTTTTTCTACCTTGTTCCTATTCTTCCTCTCACCTTCTTCTGGTCTATTTTCTGCCTTCTTGGTCCGTTCTCCTGCCTTTGTTTCCAGAAAGCCCTAAGTTCTCTCCCACACCGAAGTCGGATGCGCTGGGACTGACTTGTCAGGCGCTTAACGGAAACACAACGCATTTTCACTCATATGACAGAGAAGAGTAGTTGCTGTCTCAGCGTTCGACAACGGAGAAGAAGATCCCGTTTGAGGCCTAGCTTTTCCTCTGCCCACTGGACCTTGACTGGTGGTCTAGGTGCTAGTCTTTCGGATGATTCGATAAATCCAGGTCCCCTGCACAAAACGCATTCCGTGTGCGTAAAAGAACCCTCCGAGCTCTTTCTGGAAAATTATGTTTGTAAAGGAGGCACCGTGGTCGAGTGGTTTAGGCGGTCAACTCGTGATCCAGAGGTCGCGGGTTCGATCCCCGCTCGGCTCGGTGTTGTGTCCTTGGGAAAGACACTTTACTCCTACTTTCCTCACTCCACCCAGGTGTACAAGTGGGTACCAGCTCTGCTGGGGAAGTATCTGGCGACAGACTAGCGTCCTGTCACAGGGGTGGTGAAAAACCATCAGTTCGCTTAACGCTACAGAAACCGGGATAAGCTCCTGCTCTATGGGCCTTCTGGCTCGAAAGAAGAAAGAACATGTTTGCAAAAAGGTCACTTTCTTAAGGAAAGAAATACACACGAAAACCAGAATAAACTTGTTTTTAAAATGGGTGGCGCTGCTCTTGTGGCGACGTGCTTTCCCAAAGGAGAGCCGCCCGACTTTCATGCAGAGAAATCTGCCGTGACTGAAAGCGGTATACAAGACAAGTAGTTACTGTTGTTAGTTAAGGTGGCATGTACAGGCAGGAATCACAGCAGCTTCTTTAACATTATGTTCTTATGTGTGGCTTTGTTTTGTATAACAAATAATGATACGATTTCTGCTTGCTGACAGGTTTATCTGCTCAATAATTCTGACTCTAATCTGAGTCTTTCCTTTTTTTTCTCCTTTTTTTGGTTTTCTTTAGGTTCCTGGGCTAAAGCTCTTACATTTACCAATCTGTGATTTAGTGTGTATGCCACGGGTTTTGCCAAATATAAAGATAAAATCATGTGGCTTTGGGTATGATGTCTAAAGACATCAGTGTACATGCTGTTGGGGCGAGAGTGGGGGGGGGGGGGGGGCGCACGGGCGTGTGTGTGTGTGTGTGTGTGTGTGTAATGTGAATGTGTGTGTGTGCAAGATGTGCTGCGAGCGTTTGCACACAGTACCTCGGTTTATAGTCTCATCCAAAGGACTTTTGGGGGGAGTGGAGTCAGTAGTGATAAAGAATAATTAAATAAAAGAGCTGCACTGTATATACAAACTCCTCATCCAGTGTGTACTTACTGTCTCACTGTGATTCCAGGGCGTGAAATATGCCGCCATGTGCATACTTTGGGTCACCCACAGGGTGTTAAGGTAGGGAACGCCCAACATTAACATACTACTGCAATACACTATTTTCTATGACAAGTAGTAACATGTGTTCATATGTTTCAGGCTTTGAGGAGTAGAACAACCGGAACCACTAACAGCAAGACAACATTCCGCTAACGCAGTTTGACATTGGCAAGAACCAGTTCCGCAATCTACCTAGATCAGTTTACAAATTTCTTTGTTAGCATTCAGTTAAGTGCATCACGTTTCTGTTGTGGTCAGGTAATCCCCATGGATTAAAAAAAAATCCTCTTAAATTTAAGTCTAGAGATGTGTTTGTAGGCCTATTAATTGCAAATTCTGCCTGTGATAGCCTTGGAAGCATTGTAGGTTAGGTTTTATGGAGATTGCTTGGTACTGTATTTGGGTTTTGTAAGCCCCTCCAACATGCTGGCCCCTGGAGAAGCTGAGGTCTCTGACATCTCGCTCCCCAAGGACCGCTTAGGTTATGGGAAGTCTTCCGACTAACTGGTTTTTCCTAACAGACAAAAACAAACAAAACCACAAACAAACAAACAAAAATATATGACTAAAATTATGACAAAATGAATTAAAAGCTATATTTGTATAACAAATTACAAAAAAACTGTGGAAATGAGTAACTGAAGAAATAAACTGCACATGTTGAAAAAAAACTACTGGTATACCATTGTGGTGTTCTTTTTAGAATGTTTTGGAAGGAATGTGGACTGTGTTCATGTCAAATTGACTTGATTTGACTTGATTTGACTTTATGTTGAAATATGTATGTTGATATGGTTGTGTTGTTGTCATTGTTGAGGGGTGAAGGTTCGGGATAGGGGATGTTAGGACACTGGCACTCCACACTCAAAGGAATGATGTGAGGCCATGCAGGGGTGTTATGGCAACACTTTTTATTTGTATCTACCAAACAACACACACAGCTCAAGCAGAAGAAACACAGATGTTTTCCGTTCTAAGTCATCTTGTAGAACTTCATCAGTCAGCCCCTCTTGTTTGAAGATTACAATGCCACCACAGACTTTGTCACCAGACAGCACACAAGAGAATGACTTGAAAACCCACGCACCCTGTTATATATTACAGTTTAGTGGCAGGGCTCTGATTCCCACTGACCAATGGACCTACTTGGAGACAGATTCTAACCAGTCCTGAATGCCCCTTGGAGTCAGCTGACAAACAAATATTTTTTAGAAACTAAGATCCTCCAATAGTCTAACTACATTACAAGAGAGAAGGAGGAGGGGGGGGGGGGGGGGGGGGGGAGGGGGGAGAGGGGGGGGGGGGGGGGGGGAAGAAGAGAGAGGTGGGGATGGGGGAAGGGGGTGATGTGAGGGTGTGGTCTGGGTGGTTACACCATCTTTACCCAAGTTGAAGTGTTTACTAACAAAAGCCTTAGAGAGAAAATTGGTCACATGTGAAATGGCTGCCTGAGAAAAGCGGTCAACAAGACCAGACACAACAAGATCAAGAATGAGGTGATCAGAGACATGGGTCGGACTAACACCAATTCTCCACCATACCGAACAACAAAGGATCAGGTGGTTTGGTCACCTCACTAGAATGCCGCCCAACCAACCAGCCCTACGGGCATACCACCAAACACAATGGCTGGAAAGCCAGAGGTAGACCAAGGAGACCATGGGGCGACTCCGTGGCTGACACCCTGCGAGCCCATGACCTGTCACTACATCAAGCCTCCCGCCTAGCTGCAGACAGACGTCTGTGTCTCCCCAGACGCCGAAGGGCACCAGCGGCAGATGAAAGAAAGAAGAAGAAGAAGTGTTTACTTGAAGTGGAAAGACCCTTCCCGCCTCTTGGTGACAAACTCAATGTGCAATGCTTTAACGACTGCCCCACTCCAACCACAAAGCCACCATCAGACAGTTTGGCGACTGCCACTGCCCTGCCTCTTGGTGACAAACTCAGTGTGCAATGCTGTAACTGACATTTCTCCACTCCACCAAGCTGGCCACTTGAGACAAGGTGATGGGAAGTTTCACATTCAATTTCAAATTCAAAAGCTTTATTATCTCAAAGAAGAGAAATTCCGGCGGGTTACTCGCCATACATCAAAACAATAAACATTTAAACATAATATTTAAAACACACACACTGTCCAACATCAGCATGCACCCATCATGAGATAAAAAGCAACCACAAAATGTAATCATCAATATCTCAGCCAGCCACAAACCCACCCCTCCAAAAGTCACCGTACATCAGCACATTCACAAACAGTCGCTCGCGCAGGCCCACGCTCGCGCAGGATTGTAAACATTCCTACCCATCGTCACGCATTTTCATAATATAAGTCAAATTGTTACAACATGTTGTATAAGACAAATGTCAATTAAATGAATACCTTGTTCTATTAAGATATTGAACAGTCCTAAATAATAACACACCCACGTATTTTTATTTTTAAAAATCATTTGTATAACATGTATGATAAGACAAATATTCAGTGAAGTTAATACTCTATTAGAAATTGAACACAGGTTACACTAATAAAAGGTAGCCTTTAGTCTCTCTCTCTCTCTCTCTCTCTCTCTCTCTCTCTCTCTCTCTCTCTCTCTCTCTCTCTCTCTCTCTCTCTGTGTCAGTGGGCTTTAGTTCAAATCAGATTTATTGTCAAACATTTATTTAGCAGCAGAATTGAGGTTGGAATAAAACTATTTTTAAATCGAAGGGTCTTGGGTACTCTGTAGCGCTTTTGAGAAGGCAGGAGTTCAAAATATTTTGCAAGCACATGTGTGTCATCACTCACAATCTGTCTCGCTCTGTCTCTCACACGGCATTCATACAAGTCATTCAGTTTCATTTGCTCACAGCCCACAATTTTGCCACATCTGGTTACAATCTTGTTTACTATGTTTTTGTTTCTAACAGTCAGGCCCCCATACCAACAAACCAAGGAAAATGAAAGGACAGACTCAATAAAGCATCGGTAGAAATTTTGTAAAACTTTTACATTCACTTTAAGACTCCAGAGTTTTTGAAGGAAAAAGATGGGTGAGTGACATTTTCTATTTACAAGATCTGTATTAGCATTAAAGTTTAGTTTATCATCAATAATAGTACCTAGATATTTGTATTGGTGTACACGCTCTACCATTACACCATCAACGTAAAGATTTGGTATGGGCTGGGGATCCGCGCGAAAATCAATCAACATTTCCTTAGTCTTTTTAACATTAAGGTCAAGACAGTTCTGTTTGCACCAGGAGGGGAACTCCTCAACTTGTTTAAAATACATGACATGGGAATTAGACAGATCTTTCAGAGCAGAGTCATCAGAATATTTGATTAACGGTATAAGATCAGAGCCAGTGCAGTCATTTGTGTAAAGGGTGAAAAGGATGGGGTACAGAACAGTGCCTTGGGGAGAGCCAGTGGAAGTTGATCTTTGAGTGGATATGGGTTTTTGAAATCGAACAAACTGTGTCCGGTGTGTCAAAAAGCTCATTATCCAGAGAATTAACCGAGGACAGACATTTATTGAGAGCAGTTTGAGAGCTAATAGATGGGGCTGAATGGTATTAAAGGCAGAAGAGAAGTCAATGAAAAGTATATGAACAAAGGAGTCGGGTTTTTCTAGGTGGGAATAAACATTATGCAGCAAGGTAATTGTAGCATCATTTGTGCTTTTGTTGGCTTTGTATGCAAACTGAAGAGGATCTAGATATGAAGAAGTAGAGAAAAGAAGCCGTTTGAGAACGATTCGTTCAAAACATTTCATTACTATTGGAGTGAGAGCTACTGGTCTATAGTCATTTAAAGATTTGGGGTGATTATTTTTTGGAACAGGACAAATTATTGATTTTTTTAAGGAGCATACTGTTGGACTCTTTTCTTCATAAACACCCATGCCATAACAACAACTAGCTTGGATGGACAAGAGTTGCCCAGACAGCACTCTGACAGCCTCCTCACTTACAAGGAAACGGTAATCCGTTTTTACACATTAAGTTTAATGAAGCCAAACACTTCCTCTACAAGAAAAATTGGGGGGGGGGGGGGGGGGGGGGGGGGTGGGATGGGGGTTCCAATTCAAAAGTTATAGTGTACAAATCCCACACTATAACATCATAAAAACCACAACTCTCATCAGTATCCATAAACTTCACACACACACATACACACACACACACACACACACACACACTCTCTCTCTCTCTCTCTCACTCAGAGAAAGGATGGGTTAGCCTGGTAGTTAGATTGTTGACCATTGTGCCCCTGAATCTGGTTGAAGGACTATTTCCCCCCAGGAGTTAACACCTGTGCCGACTCTACTCCCCCCTCCCCCCCCCCCTCCCCACACACCTGCTCCTCCCACCCCTGTGCAGAACAGCTCCTGCACAAGTTAATACCTGACAGGCTGCTTTTCCGAAAACAATGCCATTGTGTGGTGGGAATGAATGACAAAATTTACATAACTGCATAAATGCATAACCAGGGCTGCAATAGATAAGGACATGGGTGCTTCTTTTGTTATTCTCAAATAAGATGAATGAATGAATAATAAATAAATGAATAATGAATTAGTGAATAAATGAATGTATGAATAGATCTTACACACACAGGGAATTGGAGATTCACGACTTAATTCCTTGCACTCTATTTGGGGTGTGGAGGGAACGTAACACACAATAACAAACTGAAAGACGAGTATCCAACATGGAAGGGACAACAACAGTTAACCACAACAACAACAAAAATGACAAGAAAGGAAAATGCAAGACATCTACAACGATTTTTTATCTTTACTTTGTTTTTAAAATGCATTTTTAGTACAGGGGGATGTGCTCAGAAGTGAAAAATAACAATTTTAACTTTCAAAATAATACAGATACCACACACACACACACACACACACACACACACACACACACAGAGTACTGTTTTACTCGTTGGGTAATGCTTTGTTGGACTTCTTCCTCCATATAAAAGAATAAAATAAAATAAATAAATAAAATATCACACACACATACACACATATGCCTTCGAGATGGCGGAGGAAAACTGGAAAGAATCGGAAGTCTTTATCAGCAATGAACAAGAAAACATAACCACCACCACCACCATCACCATCAAGAACAACAGCAACAACAACAACACTAGTCTAGCTTATTTGTGTGTGGTGGACGCCATAACCAGAGGTTAAGACCGTTTAATTTCAGGTCTATGAAGTTGTGGGTTCGAATCTCGTGGCGTCTGATGACTTAAGGGGGGATAGGGGGAAGTTTACAATGTCCTAGGTCAACTTCAAGTGAAGACCTGACATTGCCTTAATTCCCTTCCTGTGCACACACATGCCAATAAATGAAACATGCACGTTAAATATCCCGTAATTCATGTCAGCTTTGGCTGGGTTACTAAACAAAAACACGCCCAGGGTACATCCCTGAAATCGGAATGGGGCAAACTTCATGGTGGGTAAAAACTGTTGCATATGCAAAATTCCACAATAGGTGAACCTGGGAGCTCTAGTCCAAGAGTGGGGAAAAACAGTGTTTAGGTGCAACACATAGACATAGGATTAGTCGATTTACACAAAGAAAAAGAACAGAGAGGGGGAAAAACTAAAGGACAAAGGAAAGCCATAATTATGGTTGCAAGATATACTAATCATTAGATGTAGGGGTATATCAATGGCCAACAAGGCTACCAATCCCTCAGATATAACACACACACACACACACACACACACACACACTCTCTCTCTCTCTCTCTCCCTCCACTCATCCCTTCCCTCCCCCCCCCAACCCAGGTTGATTATTCTACATTTATACTTGATTAGTTTTTTAGTAAAGAGATGTTGCTGTCCAATGTGTCTTGCTAAGTGGTTTTCCAAATTAGTTTCAACTTTTTATCTAAGAAAAAAACAAACAAAAACTGTTGCCTATGCTTCTTTCCACAATCTGTTCCTAACTACTGAAAGTCCTTGCATTCCATTGCTCTAGCAATTAACTTTAAGCATTGTGAAAGACAGAGTTTACCCGGTTTTTGTAGAAGAAAGAGTTTACCAGTTTTAAGGAAGAAAGAAATTACCCTTTTTTAATGAACAAAGAGAAATTGGTTTTGTGGAAGAAAAAGTTTACCTTCTTTTAAAATGTAAGATGGGGGGGGGGGGTTGCGAGTGTTACTAGCTGCTAAAGTCTGCCAATTTGATGTGGAAACTTAGATTGATAATAAAATTTACTACACATTGACATGCTTAAAATGTAAATATGTGTGCATGCAAAAACGGCTTTCAAAGGAATTGAAACTATTCTAATGAATGAATGAAAAAAGGATGGATGTTCCACAAAGATCAGATCAGGAGGAAGTGAGATGCAAGGTTTACATTCTTCTTTGTTTTTCTGTTATTGGTTTTATCAGAAATTGCCCTCACAATTTTTGTGCAGTAGGTCTCTTGTGGTGTGTTATCAGTTTTGAAGGACAGGCTGGTTTGACATTTCATTGCTTTTATGTTCTGGGTGTAGACACCATGCATTATCAGTTTTATAACACTAGGTAATTTGACACTGATTGCTTTTGTCTCAGTGTCAACACTTGTGTGTTATCAGGTTCCACACATCTGGCAGGTTGACACTGATTGCTTTACCTCCCCCCCCCCCCCCACTCCCCCCCTCCACACCCCTATGCTTTTGTCTCAGTGTCAACACCGGTACAAGTGGAACGACCTCAACATCTCGTCTCAAATCGACTTTATACTTGCAAGATCTAGAACACGTTACGCCATCAAAGACTCAAAAGCCATCCCCAATGCCAACCTTGACACTGACCACAGGCCTGTCATTCTATCCTCCAGTACTCAGAAGAAGAAAATAACAACTGCTAGAAAGAACCAGCCTGAAAAGATCAACCTCCTCAAACTGGAAGAGAAAGAAGTGCAAGAACAGATCCACAGTGCTATCAAGGTGAAACTTGACTCCATTGATACAACACTTCTCAACATGGAGCAAGTCTGGGACACCTTCAAACTAGCTCTCTTGGATGGATCGTTGGTCTAGAGGTAACGCGCCTGTCTAGAAAGCGAAAAGTCCGGGTCTGAAGTGTGCGGCGGTTCGTACCCCGTTTGGACTGGAAATTTTTCCCCCATCCATTAGACCATGAGTGGTGGTCTGGGCGCTAGTCTTTCGGATGAGATGATAAACCGAGGTCCCGTGTGTTACACGTAATTATTTAGCGCACGTAAAAAAACCCACGGCAACAAGAGAGTTGTCCCTGGCAAAATTCTTAGAAAAAAGCCACTCTGATAGGGAAACAAATACAGCTGCAGCAAAAAAAAAAAAAAAAAAAAAAGAGTGAAAGGGTGGCGCAGCGCTAAGTGGCGATGCGTTCTCCCGCTCTCCCCCCAGGGAGAGCAGCCCGAATTTCATGGGGAGAAATCTGCCGTGACTTAAAGTGGTATGAAATAAAATCTGAGCGCTTTGATTTGTTGCTTTACAAGATTCAGCGCTATATAAATTCCATACATTATTATTATTATTATTATTGAACACCTTAAGGGAAGTTTGCGGGACAAAGAAATGTGGAGGTAAAAACAGGAAAGCAACAGCTTGGTGGAACCAAGAGGTGAAGGAAGCCATCAAGAATAAAAAGCAGCTATATAAAGCTTGGGTCAAGACCAAGACAGAAGAGGACTACGTCAAGTACAAAATCGCAAGAAGACATAGTAAACGTGTTGTGAAAGCCTCTAAAGAAAAATCTTGGGCGACATATGGAGAGAAGTTAAGTGAAATTTGTAAGAACTCCCGAAGAGAATTTTTCAAAGGTGTGAAGGCGATGAGAGTAAGAGATGAGCCATTCAATCCAACAACAGTAGTAAATGATGCAAATGGAGAGGCACTGCACAAAGAAGAGGAAATTCTGAAACGATGGAAAGATTATTTTAAAGATCTTTTAAACCCATCTGGAGCACAAGCCTCCAGCTCTCAGTTCTCACCACACTATAAAGACCAGTTAGAGCCCCAAATCCTTGAAGCTGAAACAAGAAAAGCAATTAAGACCAGCCCAAAGGGCAAAGCGGCAGGCGATGACGGCATAACAACTGAAGCCATCCTTGCATGCGGAGAAACGGGAGTTAAGTGGCTCACCATCATCTTCCAGAAAGCATGGGAAGAGAGGAAAGTACCAATGGACTGGCAAAATGCAATAGTGGTGCCAATTTGGAAGAAGGGCAGCAAGAGAGACTGCAGCACCTACAGAGGCATTTCACTTCTCAGCCATGTAGGGAAAATGTATGCAAAGATTCTGGAACAGCGCACAAGAGCCAAAGCAGAACACCTACTGAGCAATGCCCAGTTTGGCTTTCGGAAAGGAAGAGGGTGCACAGATGCCATTTTCGCTCTCCGACAGCTGTGTGAAAGAGCCATTGAATACAACCAAGACCTGCATACAGTATTCGTTGATCAAGAGAAAGCTTTTGACCGAGTCAACAGAGACAAGCTCTGGAAGATCCTGGAGCAGTACGACGTGAAGGGGCAGTTGCTTGATAACATCAGAGCAATCTATGCCAACAGTATGAGCGCAGTCCGAACAGCCAGTGGAACATCCGACTGGTTCCCGGTTACATCAGGGGTCAGGCAAGGCTGCGTACTCTCTCCCCTTCTCTTCGTGATCTACATGGACCAGATTACAAAGGAAGCCAACCCAGATCTTGAGGCCCTAAATGAACTATTATTTGCTGACGACCAGTCCTTACTGAATCCGAACAAAGCAGCTCTTCAAGAACACACAGACCAACTCAACACAAGCTGCGAGAGGCATGACATGAAGATCAGTATCACCAAAACAGAAGTTATGTCTGTCAGCAGAAATCCAGGAAAGCTGGAAATCAACATCAACGGCACCCAGTTGAAACAGACCAAAGAATTTAAATACCTTGGCAGCCTCTCCACTGAAGATGGAAAATTGGACAGAGAGATAGAAACAAGATGCCAGAAAGCAAACGCAGTCAGTTACCAACTCGCCCCCTTTCTAAAACATTCCAGCATCCCAATGAGCACCAAGGCAAAACTCATCAACGCCATCTTCGTTCCAACACTCACATACCAGTGTCAGACATGGGCCCTAACAAAAGCCTTAGAGAGAAAATTGGTCATATGTGAAATGCGCTGCCTGAGAAAAGCTGTCAACAAGACCAGACGCGACAAGATCAAGAATGAGGTGATCAGAGACATGGTCGGACTAACACCAATTCTCCACCATATCGAACAACAAAGGATCAGGTGGTTTGGTCACCTCACTAGAATGCCGCCCAACCAACCAGCCCTACGGGCATACACCACCAAATACAATGGCTGGAAAGCCAGAGGTAGACCAAGGAGACGATGGAGCGACTCCGTGGCTGACACCCTGGAGCCCATGACCTGTCACTACATCAAGCCTCCCGCCTAGCTGCAGACAGACGTCTGTGTCCCCTGCCGACGCCGAAAGGCAGATGAAAGAAAGAAGAAGAAGAAGTCAACACCAGTGTGCTATCAGATTCCACACACTTGACAGGTTGACACTGATTGCTTTACCCCCCCCCCCCCCCCCCCCCCCCTATGCTTTTGTCTCAGTGTCAACACATGTGTTTATCAGGTTCCACACACTTGACAGGTTGACACTGATTGCTTTAACCCCCCCCCCCCCCACCCCCTATGCTTTTGTCTCAGTGTCAACACATGTGTGTTATCAGGTTCCACAGACATTGGCAGTTGATAGTATTACTTTAAACCCCCCCCCCCCCCCCCTTTTTCCTTGGACCCAGCTGCTCACTGTTTGTCAGCTGACTCCAAGGCCAGTTTAGGATTGGTTAGAATCTGTTTCCAAGTAGGTCTATTGGTCAGTAGGAATCAGAGCCATGCCACTAAACTGTAATATAACAGGATGTGGGGTATTTTCAAAGCCATTCTCTTGTGTGCTGTCTGGTGAGAAAGTCTATGGTGGCATTGTAAAATCTTCAAACAAGAGTGGCTGACTGTTGTTCTATAAGATAACTTAGAAGGGAAAACATCTGTGTTTCTTCTGCTTGAGCTGTAAGTGAGAATTCTCTTCTTTTATTGATGCAGCATTTGGTTGTTGGTTACATTTATGGATGCTAATGTTAATTTCATATAGTGTTTGTGACTAAACTGAGAGTAAGTCAAGGAGTGCATTTCAGGCTGTGTGTATTAACTGAATATAATAATTATTGATTACTTTGTTGATCTGGTCCAGTGAAAGTATGTGTAATTGCTTTATACATGAATGTTGGCTAAAGGCATGAGACTTTTACTATTTAATTGTGTGATCTTGGATTTATTGCTTAATTGGATGTTCATGTTAAAATTGGGATTTTATGAGTAAGTAATCATCATTTGATGTGTATATATGTTGAGAAGAAGTTTGTGAATTGCACTAATCAAGATAATGTAGATTTGGTAACAGAGCTATTGGGATAGACTACTATGGCAAAATTGAATTGATAGGAGTTGACTGATAAAACTAAAAGAGTTGAAGACTTGAAGGTTTGACTTAATGAAGTACACAACTAGGCTAGCAAGGCCCTTACAGAAATTGCCCAGCAAAAGTAGTCAGTCTGACATGTAGGTGTGACTTTGTGTATGGTTAGTAATTTGTGTCAAAAGTGGTTAATTTGTATGTGGTTTTGTGACACACTGGATTTGTCTCTCTCTCTCTCTCTCTCTCTCTCTCTCTCTCTCCTCTCCTCTCTCTCTCTCCTCTCTCTCTCTTTCGCTCTCTGGTGCTACAATATCCATGGGGTATGGTAAGGACCAATGTTGTGAAAGATCTTAGTATAGACTAAGTTCTGTTGACATTATTAGAATAATGTCAGTTGAGAGTATTGAGGAAAGGATTTTCCCGGTAATTTTGTAGTCTTTGGTAGTCTGATTTACAACTGTAAACTCTCTATTGGTTCCCTAGGATTAACTTGGTATTTAAAAAAAAAACTTTTTAAAATTCATTTTTAGTACAATGTAAACAAAATAATATTTTTAACATAACAAAACATCTATTATATAAACTGTATTATATATGTTCATGTATGCGCGCACATACACACACTCTCTCTCTCCTCTCTCTGTCTCTCTCTCTCTCCCCCTTCCTCTCTCCTACCCACACACTCTCACAAAGTAATATATGCCTTTGAGAAATGTAGCTACACACCACAAAATAACCAAAAAATTGAAACATGATAGGGCCAAACACAGTAATTGAATTCATAGTTTCTTTCTCACACACCACATTTACACACACAGCACACCACATTCACACTCACATTAACTCACACACCACACACATTCTCTCTCTTTAAAAAAAAAAAAAAAAAACATAAAAGCGCACATTCCTCGCAGTACCTGTAAGAAAAACTAGACTGATTTTAAAATGCAAAGCAAAGTTAGGTCATGTATTTTAAGCTTGGCAGTACCATGTTTAGAAATCGTCAATCAGTGATTTGTAATAAAGCCATTTAGATTCAAAATCAATATATTTCATATTTGTTTTTGCTATGTATTCCTCATTTCTTTATTTAAGTTTAAGAAACTTTCTGAAATCAGTAAACACAGGATACCTATTGTCATCTTTGCATTTATAGAGAAAATTTTTTGCTGAAACTATGATATAATCAAGCGTAGCATCTGTTTGTGAAGGTGAATCAGTTCCAAACAGTATTAGCTCTCTTGACAGAAACAAATCTTGTGCATTGGCGCAATTGTTGTTTAAGAAATTCTGAAGATTATTCCAAAACATGGTAGAAATCCTGCATGAGTAGAATAGATGATTAATAGTCTCTCTTTCGGATTTGCAGAATGTGCACTTATTAGTGTCAACAACATGCATCTTTTCTAAGACAATATTAGTTGCTAATATCCTGTGAATAATTCTTATTTGAAACCATTTTAGTTTAGTTTCTTTTATTTGTTGAGTTTTCATTAATATTTTACCCCAATTAAGGTCATATAATGTTTCACTATTCCATTTCTCACAGCACTTAGGCTGATTACTGCCCATAACAAGTGTGTCATAATAACTTTTGCCCCTTTCTTTATGTTTAGAATTGTATTTAGAGCTTTATGGCTTTCTTTGGAGCTGCTATTACTCACATCAACACCTGTTGTGCCTATAAACTTTTTTTTTATTGCTGCATAAGCCATGAAATTACTTTCCACATTATATTTTATTTTAAGTTCGTCATATGGGAGGAAAGAACCGTTCTGATTAACAAGATCGGCAACACATACACACCTTTGCTCACCCATGTTTTGAAATGTATTGTTTTATTGTCAATCTTTATATGTTCGTTATAAAATATATTCTCTGCCAGAAGGTCTTCTGGGCTGTCAATCTTGATCTTTTTTTCCAAATAATCTGTATGCTTGTAATATATTTCTCCAGAATGAATTTAGATATATGTTTTGGGTTGGCAAATCACAACCATACTTGTCTATGTGTTTTATACAAGGACATATTTCTTCTATGACAGATTTCCATTTGTGGTTACTACATCTTAGTTTTCTTATCCACGACAGTTAGTGCCATGGCAAAATACTTTAACGAAGGGATTCCAAGTCCCCTTTTTCTAAATTTTTTGTACTTGCTTTCCTGGCGATTCTGTCTTGTTTGTTATTCCATATAAATCGAAAGCATTGCTTTTGCAATTCATCCATTAAATTGTTTGGGGGGTTAGGCAACAAGATCCAAAGATGTGTTAATTTAGACAGAATGAGTGACCATAACACTGCCACTCTGCCAATTGGAGTAATATTTCTTTTGATCCAAATGTTAAAAAGATGTCTGACTTCTGCAAACTTTTCATTATAATTCAGCTCCTCGCAGTTCATTAGATTGGGGGTTAACCATATTCCCAAGATCTTAAACTGTTTGGGATTCCATTCCATTTGCAAATGTGGCATGTATCTGACTTTAGAAAATGTTCTGCTTCCAAGCCATATTACTTTTGTTTTTTGAACATTCAGATATAGACCCGATACTTTACCAAATGATTCCAATGTTAACATGCAGTGTTCAAATGATTTTTTATCTCCCTCATTTACCAGTTGTGTATCGTCTGCATATTGTAAACATTTATGTTCCACTGAATTGATTTTAATTCCTTTTATATTTTTATTTTCTCTTATCATAATGGCTAAAATTTCCACTGAAAAGATAAATAAATGAGAGATCGGATCACCCTGTCTACAGCCTCTTACCACCTTAAACCAGGAAGAGGTGTGTCCATTCACTTGTACTACAGATTTGATATCTTTATAAAATGTAGTCACCCAATGGCATATATCTTTACCAAAACCAAAAGATTTCAATACTTTAATCATAAACTGCCAGTTTAGCGAATCAAATGTCTTCTCAAAATCGCCACATATAAGCACACCTGGAAGTTTTCTACTTTTTAAATAGTGAATAAGATCATATATTAGCCTGATATTGTCTCCCATATACCTGTTTGCCACAAATCCTGTCTGATCTTCCGATACAAGTTTTGATAGAACAGTTTTTAATCGATTTGCTATACAAGCAGATCCAATCTTATAAATAACGTTTAACAACGATATTGGTCGCCAGTTACTTATATATTCTTTAGATTTGTCTCCTTTGGGAATGCAGGTAATTATTCCTTGCTTTTGTGTACTGGACATCTCACCATATGCAAATGATTTATTTAAAGCTCTAACAACCCACACACCCAATTGTTTCCAAAAGAATTTAAAGAATTCAGCTGTAAATCCATCTGATCCAGGACTTTTTCCATTCTTCATATTTTTCAGAGCAGCTGTTGCCTCGTCCAGTGTTATTTCTCCCTCCAGTGACTTTTGTTCTTCATCTGATAAATTTGGTAGATCTGATATTAGATTTTCTATTTCAGTCTTTGACCTTCCTTTCTCTATACAAATTTGCATAAAAGAGTTCTACCTCTGACAAAATTTCTTTAGGATCAGTTACTGTTATCATTTACTATTAGTCTGGACATGTGGTTTAAATAGTTTTTATTCAGAAATGAGTATAAGCATTGAAAACAGCATTTTGGAATCATAGCAACAACAAGCTTATAGCTTATGGTGTGCTCAATTAAACAATGAAGATTAACATGAACATAACGGCTGCTGAGCTGAAAAATGCAAACCAACACCAACAAACATTTTCATCAATTACAATCTTTGCTAATGTAAGAAAAAGGAAAACAACACAAAGAAGCATATCAATTTGTAGAATAAACACACATAAAAACAAAAAAAAATAGTTGGAATAGGAAAACCTCAGAGAGAGAGAGAGAGCAATTTAGGAAAATATCATCCACAAGGCCAAAAATGCTATTAGTTAATATACTACCAATGATATAATTTACATAAGCAGGACAATTATTAAACAAATCGTGTACTATGTCAGTAATCATTGCAAAAAAATTTCTATTCACTATTACAAAATGTTTCTTGCTTTCTTTTCAACAATCACACATACATCAGGGGAGAGCAAGAAGAGTTAATTAAGTACCTCTAGCCTGAATGAAGACAACCTCAAATAGGCTACCATCCAACAAGAAACACTACAAAAATCTTTTGAATCAGATATAAACTGATGGACAATTTCAACAATATAAATGTTTGTTTTCATACTAAATTTAGGGCTGCCTGATAAAAGAATTTGAAAATGAACATACTCAGGAGGAAGGGAGGCAATTGTGTAGGCAAGTACTAGATCAAAGTTAGGGCAAAACAGCAAATAGTGTTCAGCTGTCTCTTGGGTGTTACCACAGGCACATGATGGATCGTTTGCTATGTGGCGATGAAACATATCATATTTTAAATCACTTATTCCGAGTCAAAGTCGACAATGCAATATCTGCTCTTTCCTTTCACCATGATAAAAATACAAAGGTACAACGGGATCGTTTGCAGATAAATATCATTTGAGCTGACTTAAAAAATGACTATTTTTAATACAATCTGGTAAAGAGTTCCACAATAAAGTAGTAGAAGGAATGAAAGATTTTTTATATAATTCTGTGCTGCACTGTGGCAAGCTGCCTTCAAAAGGCCTTCTTCTATGATAGGATTTATCTGTGTTACTAGTGCAGGAACAAGATTAACTAAGTAGAGGGGACATAAACCATTTACCATTTTGTGATATTGACAGAGTTTGTGTCTGGTTCTTCGCTCTTTCAGAGTACAGAATCCAGACTCTTGGTACAATTTTTTGTGATTTGTGCCATGAACAGCTCCTACTATAGTTCTGATTGCGTCAAGCTGCAACATTTCTAATGATTTGGACTGTGTTTCGGTACAATTGTCCCACACAATGTCAGCATAGTCGAAATGAGGGAGTATAAATGACTGGTACATTGTTTTAAGTGTTTTTCTACTAAGTTTATATTTATAGCTTTTGAGGCAGGAGACCAACATAGTTACAGTATTTATTATGTTTTTTATATGCTCATCCCATTTGCAATTGTCCTGAAGAATGATACCTAAGTGTTTGTGCATACTTTTATTTTGAAGGCAATTTGAATCAAATGAGAGTGGTAGGATCATGTTATTGTTGCGAGAAAAATTTAAGAGTTCTGTTTTGTCTGCATTAAAACTAACTTTCCAGCACTTGGCCCAAGAATTTATTTTTTCTAAATCGGAATTGTTTCGGCGCGAATGTTTGGATTGTTTACTGCTAAAGACATGCTAGTATCGTCAGCGAAAAGTCTTATATCAGATTCTATATTGTTCACAATATCATTTATATAAATTAGAAATAATAGTGGACCTAAGACTGATCCCTGAGGAACACCAGCACTTACTGTTTTAAAATCTGATGTATTACTTTTAATAACTACTGCTTGGGTACGGTTTGAAAGATAGTCAGTAAACCAGTCTAATAATTTACTACGTAAACCATATGCTTTCATCTTGTGTAGAAGCCCCTTGTGCCAGACACAGTCCAACCTTTTGATATGTCAAAATACACTGCTTGTGTTGTAATTCCACAATCAAATGAGGAACAAAGACTGTTATATATACAAAGTAACTGGTTCACAGTGGAGTCTTCAGGAGTAAAACCTGATTGGAATGGAGAAAGAATGTGGTTAGATGATAGGAATTGATACACTTTTGAGTGAATACATTTTTCTAAAACCTTCCCAACCCAACTTAACAATGAAATTGGTCTATAGTTGTTACATAGTTCTTTAGATGCTTTTTTATGAATAGGATTTACTAAAGCTGTTTTCCAAAGTTTTGGGAACCTACATTCGTTTAGACTTCTATTAAAGAGATTAATAAGCGGATTTAGAATAGATGGTAGAGATGATTTTAAGAGTTTATTGTGAACTAAATCTAATCCTACTGCTTTATTCGTATCCAGGTTAAGAATGACACTTTCAACTTCAGAAGCTGACAGCAAAATTTCATTTATTTCCTTTTCAAGAAAAGGAATATTAGGGGGGTCATCGTCATCATTTTCCAGAGTAGACTGGGAAATGAAAAAGCTATTGAAAATATTTGCCTTATCCCTACTTGAATAGAACACGGTGTTGTTATACAAAATAGGAGGGATTTCGTTGGCATCTATTCCTTTCTTTTTCAGAAACAGTTTAACTAGCTTCCACCATTCCTTTTGTCCAAATGTGGACGGGTTGGAAACCTTGCTTTCTAGTTCTGTGGTGTATTCTAGCTGTTTTTTTCTTTGTACAGAATTCACATAGTTCCAAAACTGGCGGAAACGAAGCCAGTTTTCAGGTGTGTTAGTTAATTTAGCAGTTCTGTGAATAACCTTGTGTTGGGCAATTAACATTCTAATCTCATCTGTCATCCAGGGTACATCATTCCGATGAACATTAACAGTTTTAACTGGCATACATAATTTAGCTTTTTCCATGAGAACCTTTGAAAACATCTCAGCACTTTCATTTAGAGTTTCAGCATAAATAACTTCGTCCCACTTCACTTCCAACAACAGATTACATTTAGTTTTATCTAGTTTGTTGTAGTTAAATATTATTGGTTTAAACGGTTGTTCTTTTGTAATTGTATTTCTGACAGTGGCCCAAGGAGCACTGTGGTCGCTACAGATAGCTGGTAAAACTTCAACTGAGTGTACTAGGTTCGGACTCTGTGTAATGATCAGATCTAAGTCAGTAGGTTCATTAATTAATTGTTTGAGCTGATAATGATTTAGAAGGTCAACTAAATAGGGTGACGGTGTATCTAGGATATTTGTGTTAAAGTCGCCAAGAATAAGGAATTTGAGTAAAGTGTTATTAACATTGTCAATACTCTTTTCTATTAGATCAGAGATTCCAGTAATCAACTGTCGAGTTAGGTGGACGATAGAAAGATCTGATTAATATACCGTCTGATCTAGTTTTGTTTCAATCCACACTGCTTCCAAATCGCTGACGTGCAAATTAGGCCAGCTTTACAATACCAATTATTTCTACATAAATAGCTACTCCACCATGTGGGGTCATGGGGTCTGTCACACCTGACTGGTGGATGAAAATTGGTCAGGTGAATGAATGGGCGGGCATGCTATTGGGGGGGGAACCCTATTTCTCGAACGAAGTTGCCAAGGTGATGCAAGGAGGAAGGTGGCAGGCTGAGTTAGACATTTGCCTGCCAATTAAAAATCCCCGTGGGTCCGAGTTAGGTGGGAAGCAAAAGGACAGTTTGATTTAGGGATTGCAAAAGTGATTTTGTGGAATAAAAAAAACTGTGACACCTCTTTATTTCCCTTTATTGTTTAAAAATATGCATTGTCTTTGCCATGAAGATTAGCAGCCTAAAGTATAAAACGACAGTGTCGCCTAAGGTATAATATACTTGCAGCCTTACTGCATCGTACGTAGGCTGCAACGTTTACTACACTTTAGGCGGCCCTATACCTTAGGCTGCATCGCATACAGTATTCCCCAGTGTCGCGCAATAGCGGGCCCCCGCAAAATCAGGCCCGCGCAATAGCAGGCCGACCCCGAATTGTTGTGGTCTGTTTCAAAAAGCCACGTTTCAGATACTGTAATTATATCGATATTGTATTCTGATTGTATCAGTTGAATCTTATTTCTAATACTTCTTGCATTTATGTGCACAATTTTTAAATCAGTTGTAGGAGTTGGTCCTGGGTTAACTTCTACATCTCCACACAAGAACAAAAGTAAGGGCAACCACTGAGTGGAGACTGAACCTCTATATCCCCTGTGATTATGAATGAACCAATCTGTGTGGTCAGTAGGAACAGAGCTGTTTGTTGAATTACTTTTGTGATCATCGACAAAAGCAAGAAAGTGAGCAAATATTGACAATGTTGTGCTATAGGGATGGTGAAGGCATGACAATATCAGAAATTGAACGATCAGAGATCCATCAAGAAAAGCTAGTTTTCTTGTTTTGGCCAAGGCTTTAGAGTAATGCATGCCAATCCTTGCAAGATACATACCTACATCTACTGCCATTCAAGTCACAGCACTAAGCAGCAACACAACAAACAGGAATGTGTCAAGGACCAGCATAAACAAATGGTATGAAATTGCTCTCCGTCTCGCTAAATAAAATAATAGGTAAACAACTAAACCATTTGAAAAAACATGAAATGCAAAATATTTCAACAAGAAGGACATGTTACAATAAAAATAGAAAAAAAATCGCGAGCATTTTTATGCACAAGAACATTTTTCCACAAAGCGGGGAAAAAAAGAGAAAAAGTCAGCAAAGGGAGCTAAAGCAGCGTGATACAACAGAGTGCGCTCCCAGCTTTCGAAGCAAAAACAGCAGTGACCAGGGACCCGACCACCAACCGCCTCCCCACATAAACAAGTGCCTTCCGATTTTGGTCCAACTGTTCTATTTCCAAATGGATCCATACACACACCCACATGCACACGCATCCACGCACACATGCGTATAGGCTTGCAAAAACACTCGCACACAAAACACCCGCGCCTCTCTCTCTCCCTCCCTTTCTCTCAACATGAAGGTATACCACACAATAGTTCTGACTGGCCATCCAAAAACACCCTTACGCTATGACACGCTCGCATCAACGCTTGCATGTACACACACGTGCGAAAGCACTCTCACGCCAATACACGCCCACACAAACATGAAGCATAAGTAGTAATAAACAGGTTTCCAAATCATTTTTCACATATATTCCAAATTGGTCCTAATAGGTTCTGAAATAACCATATGCACATATACACACATCCATACATCCATACACATACACACACATATACACACATACACACATATATATTCACACACAACACAAACATACACACACATGTGCATATACACTCATATACACTCATATTCATATATACACATCTGTATGCATATACCCTAATACACACAATACCCTAATACACACAATCCTATAGCACAAGCACTACACATACACATATACACAAAATATACATACAACCACCCACCCACACGTCCCTATACACACTGTGCCCCCCCCCCCCCCCCCACACACACACACACCACACCTACACGCTCACTCTCTCTTTCCACCATTTTACTCACATTTTACTTATTGATCCACTCAGTCTCTCATCTGTCCACAATCAGCACTTTCTGTATGTAAGTTGGTCCATCAGTCACTAATGCCGAGTTCCGAATATTGGACCCTGGTAGTAGTAGCGGGCTGTTGCCGCAGAGGTCTACATGTCCCTGTCAAACACAGTCATCTCTCGTTTGGTGGTCACACGGTAGATTACATCGTTCTGTTTGACGAAGATCACACCGTCGCTAACCCACGTGTCCTCGATCTTCCTTTTCCTTTTCAAGTTTCGGGACATCCAGGCAATTTCCGACCGTTCCTTGGTCAGGTCGTGGTTGATGTAGATCGGCGGTGGCGTGACAGCAGCAGCAGCTCCAGCACCTCCAGCACGCGATCCCGAAGACGAGGAGGAACGGGTCAGGGAAGGCCAGTGAGTGCCTGGGAACAGCTTTCCCACGTCAACGGCCGGCAGTTTCTTCCTGGCCGCCATGAGCACGGCTTTGTGACGGTAGGAGGCGCACTTCAGCAGAATTGGGCGGATCCTGGTGTCTCCTTCAGACTGCTTCCTGCCCACACGATGACTTCTGTCAATCATCTCCTCCGTCACCTCAACGTCCACCTCTTTAAAGATTTTTCTGACCACATCGTCAGTGGACTCCCCCCTCACTTCAGGAACAGAGGTGATCCGCAGGGAGTTGCGTCTCCCGTACTGTTCCAGCTCGTCCACCCTGTCCTGGAGCTTCATGATCTGGCGGTCTTTGCTCTCTATGGCGGCCTGCAGATCCCCAATGGTGGCACGCAGTCCCTGGATCTCCCGACGTAGTGGGTCGAGGACTTGGCAGCTACAGCCTTGGAGATCAGGTCCAGGATGGACATGTATTTACTAATATAGTTTCTTTTTTCTAGGTTACAGAAATACTTTGTAACTTTTTCTCCATCTGCTTCCCACCTTGCCCTTGACCTTAGTAGAACCCCCTGCATTTTGATCTCTCTTAGTGCTGTGAGTTCCCTGCTCAACTCAGTTAGCTTTAGTACATCCAATTCTGTTTTATTCTGATTTCTTTCAATCTCTCGAATTTCGTTCTCTAGTTTAAGTTCTTGTTCCCGTCTCTCTTTCTTTTTTCTTGTGGCATAAGAAATAGTTTTCGCTCTGATTTTCATCAAACGAAAATCTAGGAACACATGTTCAGGAACAGTCAATTCTAGATCAGAGTCTGGGATTTCCTTGACTTTTGTTTTGTCGTAGTGGTCTGCTGCATATTCTTTAACAACATTTGTAATCACCACTTTTACTTCATTGATGAAATAATGGTCTTTAAGAAGAGAACTGCTAAATTTCCAGTATGTTTTAAGCGGGTTTCCCTTACCAAACTTTAAAGTCAAACTAACCATAGAGTGATCTGACCGATACCCATAGTGGATGTCCGGTTCTTCTACGGCAGATATCAAATATTCAGATAGTAAGAAAAATTCAAGTCTACTTTGTTTAAAGGGCGAGGTTTTTCTCCAGGTATACCTCCTACACTCAGGATTGTATTCTCTCCATATGTCAGAGAGCTCTAATTCCTTCATCATGTTCAGAACCTTTTCTGAGCTTTGGGGTTTGTTGTTGTGCTTGTAGTTGTCATAGTCAATGGAGGGGTTCAACACAAGGTTCCAATCCCCAACCATGATTACATTGCAAGTCTTATAACTCTTTATAACAGTTTTTAAATGGGCGTAAAAATCCGGATCATCTCTGTTTGGACCATAAATATTAACAAGCAATATATCATACCCCATAGATGTAAAGTATACACATATATAGTTACCATCAGTGTCTTTCTCAACCTTTTTTACTTTGAACTCAAATGAGTTATTAAACAATATGGACACTCCTCTAGAGCTGGAATTATTAGAAGAGAAGTAACATGTATACCCCCACTCTGAAGATACAAGAGGTTCTAGGTTTTTATCAAAATGTGTGTCTTGCAAGCAATATATTGAATGTTGTTTTTGTTTAAAGTAGTGGAAAACATCCTGTCTTTTCTGGATGTTGCCTAGCCCTTGGCAATTCAAAGAAACAAGGGAAATTGCGGCCATGCACTTCATTTATGGGTTATTATACTTGGTTTGATAAAGGAACCTATATATACTGACTGCATCACTTGACGTACCCTGCTCTGCATGAACATCACACTTTTTACATAAATATCAATGAGACGGATAATCCCAAGTAGAATAAAGGTGCGCTTAAAATAACAAAAAGTATCAGACATAAACGAAAAGCGAAACCTGAAAAAAGTGTGCTTGGCACAAAAGATTTTCACATGAGCGTTGCCCATAGCCATCAGCGGAAAGCCCCGATAATTCACATCTCACACTGTACCACAATCACTTCTCTGCTGAAATGCCCTTCCGTGCCTCCGTTAAAGTCAAAGTCAGAAAAACCCACACAAATTCAAGCAAACAAAAACAGTTGCAAAAAAGAGGATTCCACAGAACCATACATAACCCCACTCCCATGTTATCTATTGTACACCCCTTTTCTATATGCATGTGTTAACTTGGTATTTTGGTGTGAGTGTTGAAAGGAATTTGGTTTTCTTACATTCGGCTAGATGACAATATAGCTATTTGCTGTGTGTGCCTTTCATCAATGATGTACCTGGTTAAAATTAATATAGATAGAGTAGTTATCTTGATTTTATGTTTGTTTCAGGTGTGTGTTCTTTGGTAGATGAAAGCAAAAAATAGTGTTACCATAACACCCCTGCGTGGCCTCACATCATTCCTTTGAGTGTGGAGTGCCAGTGTCCTAACATCCCCTCCCCAGAACCTTCCAACAATTATTATTATTATTATTATTATTATTATTAACATCAGTACCGACTCCACTCTCCCCAAAAGTCCTTTGATGAGACTATAAACCAAGGTCCCATGTGCGAACACACAGAGAACATAATTATTGTGAACATGTTAAAACCCATTCCGCTTTTCAGAAGAGTAGGCCATTGTGTACCAATGGGAACGATGACAAAATTGACAAAAACTGCATACGCATGAGAACTGGATGTTAAAAAAAAGCACATATGTGCTTATTCCATTATCCTCGAAATAAAAAATAAGTTATCTGTTAACAGGTGCAGTCAAGGGGATTTCTCTACAGTTGCTGAAAAACCAGTAACTGGCATTTTGAAATATAGAACTATCGAATTCTACTGTAGCTTACTGAAAGCACACCCTGTAGCTTGGCCCAGTCAAGTGCCCAGGCCCTAGAGAGAGAGAGAGATTCGGATT
Organism: Rapana venosa; assembly: GCA_028751875.1. NCBI lineage: Eukaryota > Metazoa > Mollusca > Gastropoda > Neogastropoda > Muricidae > Rapana > Rapana venosa. The sequence goes on from CM054158.1 coordinate 1,359,664, forward strand.
GGGATTGTTTAGTCATTTATAGGCCAAGGCCCCTTAAAAAGGGGTATAGGAACATGATATGATAATTGCAACACATGTAGTCAGATCTAAAAATGACAGAAAAAAGTGAATACAGACTGATTGCATATAATAAAAATGTTTCTGGGGTCATAACAAGGCCTCTAAGCTTAAATGCTTTATATAAATACAAGGCAAAATTACATACTACTTCAGGAGAGGATGATGACATCAACAAGCTTAATTTAAATAATGATGGCTGTCTATAATATTTGGGCTTAATAAACTGTTCTCAATTGTTGTTAAAACAGCGCAGCATAGAACAAATGAACTTCATTTTCTTCTGCCTCTTTACAGACAGACAGAGAGAGACAGAGGAGAGAGAGAGGAGGGGGGGGGGGGGGGGGGGGGGGGGGCGAGCATGGTAAACAGTAATAGATTCGATTTTAAGGGTTTTTTAAAATTGTGCTACAATGATTTTTCATAAAATCCCATCTGTAGGCTAAGGAGTACTGAAGTGGGAAGCTTTGCTTTCCTGTTGCTGTTGTGATGGATATGGATCCAACATGATTTACTCTTTCTCTGTCTGTCTGTCTGTCTGTCTGTTTCTCTCTCTTCTCTCTCTCTCTCCTCTCTCTCTCTCTCTCTCTCTCTCTCTCTCTCTCTCTCTCTCTTCCCCATCTCCCTCCCCTTATCCCCTCCCTCCCTTTCCCTTTCTCTCCTTGTGCTCCCCTTTTCTCTCTCTCTCTCCCCTACCCCCTCTCTCTCTCAGTTTGATGGTTAGTGGAGTGTGTGTACCTGTGTGTGTGTGTGGGGGGGGGGGGGGGAGGAGTGAGGGTGGTGTGTGCTATGGTTAACTATTTCTATACACACACACACATACGCACACACACATGCTAACCTAACAGGTGTTATCTTGTTTTTAAAAGGAGAAAAATTAATGTAGATGCTTTGTTTTTCCTTTATCACCAAAGCGTATGTAATTATGTGAGCTTTATACTCAAGGATCACTGGAGTCGGTCTGTTTACTTTTAAAGAAGGAGGGAAGAAGTAATAATTATGTGAATAGTGCAGGTGATGGCAACACTACCCAACTGGAGGAGTTTCTTGTTGATGATATACTCACGTCCCAGTGAGGGATCAATCCCCTCCCCCTCTGTATAGGGACCACATTTCAAAACCCAGTCCCAGCCAAAGATCCCTCCCCTCCTCAGTCATATGAGACTGTATCATCAATGATTATACCTGTGCGTGCCACATTAAATTTAGTCATCTTTATTTTATTCTTTTATTAAATTTTCGAGGATAATGAAAGAAGCATTCACGTGCTTTTATTTTTACATCCAGTCCCCATATGTATGCAGTTGTGTCAATTTTGTCATCTGTTCCCAATGGTACACAATGGCCTACTCTTCCAAAAAGGGGAACAAGTTTTAACATGTACCCAAGATGTTCTGATGCTCTCTCTCTTATGTGTGTGTGTGTGTGTGTGTGTGTGTGTGTGTGTGGTTGTGTGTGTGTGTGTGTGTGGATGGTGGTCTGTGCTACACATGTGCTACTTTTAACACTGACATGCAGAGAGAGAGAGAGAGAGAGAGAGAGAGAGAGAGAGAGAGAGAGAGAGAGAATGCAATTCGAATGGGAAAGTTTTATTCATTATAGGCCTTAGCCCCTCATGAAGGGGGTGTGTGTATGTAATCAACATTCCAAAACATGTTGCATAAGAAACATATATGGACAGAAGAATAATACCTCAAGTACAGATAGTATTTCTAATTTTAAAAGCTTTATACAAATAAATTGCTAGTCGCTTATTAATGCCTTCGTTAGTAGATGACATAAGATATACAAAGTCTAAACATGGAAGTACAGCTCACATATTTTTGCGTATCAACTGAGTTCTAAGATCATTTAACATAGGACAACATAATACAAAATGAACTTCGTTATCAACAGACCCCTTATATAATGGACAAAGAAGATCTGTAACACAGTGTTGTCTATAGCGAAGATTGTGCACAAACAATTCAGACACTCCAAATCTAAATTTTGTCATAATATGTTTAAGATGTCTATCCATGTTCATTGACAAATATACAGGAATTTTACCTAATAAACTAAACTGCCTATACAAACTAAAACGATCACTCTCCTGAATATGACTGGAACACTCCTGCCACCTACAATCTATCAATCTAGTGCGCAGTACTCAAATAAACCCATTTATATCCTCTACTCCTTGATTGAGAGAGAGAAAAACAGACAGACAGACAGATAGACAGCAGATAGATAGACAAACAGGTGGAGAGACAGAGACAAACAGACAGAGACAGAGGCACTAAGAGAGAGACAGAGAGACAGACAAACAGATAGACAGACAGATAGACAGACAGATGGAGAGACAGAGACAGACAGAGACAGAGGCACTAAGAGAGAGAGAGAGAGACAGACAGATAGCCAGCCAGCCAGCCAGCCAGACACACACATACAGACAAACACACAAAAAGTAACAGAGACAGAGAGCAGACAGACAGACTAAGAGACAGAGACACAGAGACAGACAGACAGATAGATAGATGGATGGATAGATAGATGATAAATCGATAGACAGACAGACAGACAGACTGACAGATAGACAGACAGATAGATAGATAGATAGATAGATAGATAGATAGATAGACAATGACAAATTCTTTTATTTCGAGGATAATGAATAAGTATTCATGTGCTTTTTTACATCCAGTCCCCGCCCATAGGGATACATCTGAATAATAATCCAACACTTATACTCTCACACAATAGAAACAAAGGGAAAAAATACTTTTAAAAAACATAACAACAAACAAATAAAAGAAACCCTCAAAACTCATTACCCATACACTCACACAATAAAAACAAGAAACAAAAGAAAAGAGGAAATCCAAACCTAAACAGCCATTGAGAGAGAGAGAGAGAGAGAGAGAGAGAGAGAATGTGTGTGGCACACATAGGCCTAGGCAACAGTAAGACCATGGCTCTGCCCAATCCCAATCTCCTACTGTCAATTGGTGGGAGGGTGTTGTGATTATGTCAGCCTATGTGGCAAGGTACTTGAAAAGAGTCATACATGCAAACTACCCAAGCAGAACAATAGTGGTTGACAACCCTGCCAAAGTGTGTATAACTTGTGTGCTGTGTTAGCTTGGGGTTGACAGCTCGGCACACAGGATACAGACGTAGTACACAGACCTATCTCCCTGGATTGGCCTTAGCTTGTCGTTCACACTGAAAGCAACATTGTGGAAAAGGTGTAGGCCCCCCCATTGTGTTGTGTTTATTTCATCAGGAACAAAGACTACGTCAAGTAAGTATTCTGTTTCTACCTTTCTTTTTTCTTTTTTTTCTAAAGAGATGATGGTTGAATGAATTGTTGGTTGATGGTGGTAGTTTTCTTTGTGTTCTAAGGGAATTTCAGATACTACTGGGACTGCTTAGGTGATGTTTCTTTGTTTTATCTCTCTCTCTCTCTTTGAATGTGTGTGTGTGTGTATGTGTTTATTATATCGAGGCTGTGTCTATGTGTATGGAAAAAGGATGTGTTAAAAACGAGATATAATTATATGTCTGTTCTAGGAGATGGTTTCCCCTTTCATTATGGCTTATCCTCGCTGAAAAAAGTAAGAGAAATGGGTCTTTCTAGCTGTTTAAAAAAAAAAAAATTTTTTCATAACTTTAGTAAAGTTAGATTTGCAAAGTGATGTGTCATTAGTCAGTGAGAATAGTCAGTAAACCTCTGCTTGTGTGTGTGTGTGTGCTTTGGTTGATTAGTCTTTCGGATGAGACGATAAACCGAGGTCCCGTGTGTTACACATAATTATTTAGCGCACGTAAAAAAACCCACGGCAACAAGAGAGTTGTCCCTGGCAAAATTCTTAGAAAAAAGCCACTCTGATAGGGAAACAAATACAGCTGCAGAAAAAAAAAAAAAGGGTGAAAGGGTGGCGCAGCGCTAAGTGGCGACGCGTTCTCCCGCTCTCCCCAGGGAGAGCAGCCCGAATTTCACGGAGAGAAATCTGCTGTGACTTAAAGTGGTATGAAATAAAATCTGAGCGCTTTGATTTGTTGCTTTACAAGATTCAGCGCTATATAAATTCCATACATTATTCATTATTATTATAAAGTACTTGAAAAGCAGTTGGTAACACTTGTTTATGAAAAAGAATTGTATTTGTACCTGCTTTAAGTTTGTTTGTTTATTTATTTATTTATTTTTAGAAACATTTTGTTTGTAATTCTTTGTAAATGCAAAACGAAAATTAAAAAAGTTTAAAAAAAAATAAAGACCGGGACCCTCCTTTCAAAGATTAACAGATGGTTGGGTCATTAACATTCTTATCAGCTCTTTCCAGTTCACTGGATGCGCTGATAACAAGACAGGCGTGACCGCACATCTTTATTTCAGGAGAGGGGTCATCTTTGGTACAGAAATATGCATAAATTAAGAACAGGCTGCCTAAACGATGGTTGGGTCATTAACATTCTTATCAGCTCTTTCCAGTTCACAGGGTGCGCTGATAACAAGACAGGCGTGACCGCACATCTTTATTTCAGGAGACGGGTCATCTTTGGTACAGAAATATGCATAAATTAAGAACAGTCTGCATAAACTAGGCTATCCTTTTAGCATCACTGGGACTGATTTAAAAAGAAAGAAAACATCTATCTGAGACCATGCAAGTAAAATGAAATGCATACCATGCAAACGAAACTATTACCACTAGAAAAAAAAAATGAAGAATTGCCATCAGTGTTCTTGCACACCGTGCAAATAGTAAGACATCCCACCCAAAGTAAATGAAAAGGAATGATAACAATGTTTATTAATTATTCGATGATCCTGTTAGATATATAGTGTGATACAGTGTTCTCTCGAGGCTCTAAAAACTGGCCGTAGGCTGCGCGCGGTTTCTCATGTGCACTCCCTTCCGGTCTACAATAAATTCGCAAGAATTTACAAACAGCTTCAACTTACGAGGTAAGTCTCGCTTTATTGTATTTAATTATTCAGCGTACATAAAAGAACCCAGGCAACAAGAGAGTCCTCCCTGGGCATAATTCTTTGAAAAAAAGCTACTCTGATAGGGAAACAAATACAGTTGCAGACAAAAACACAAAAAAGAAAGACAAAAGGGTGGCGCTGCTCTTGTGGCGACGCGCTCTCCCCGGGGAGGACAGCCCGAATTTCACACAGCGAAATATCGTGACTTAAAGTGGTATAAATAAATAATAAATAAATAAATAAATACACGGAGCACCTCCCTCCCAGCAAAGGAAATAATAATTACTCAAAGAGTTGTCTTTCCCTCTCGCGCAATGTTTGTTTCGAACAGGATTAGTTTGTTTGATTTATTTTGTCATTGTTTACTGTGATGTCTTGTGAACCTAAACGACGAAGAAATAGCCCTCTGAAAAGAGCATGTTTTGGAAATGGATGGTCAAAACAAGCGAAAGAGGTCAACTTGCAGTTTTCAATGGTGCTACTTCTAGAAAAGTTGGCTGACTTTCCTTGTAAACTCCCCTCTTCTGCTTTAAAATGGTGTTAATTTGAAACCTCCAGTGTCACACCCACTCGACAGGTAAAACTGCTAAGTTCACAGGATACTGTGAAAGAAGGTAGATGAATGCATTGAAAATGGTGAAAGTAGTAATGACGTGTTTGATTGGGGGGGGGGGGGGGGGGGGGGGGGGGGGGTGAAGTGTTGGAGGGCTTCACTTTCACTGAATTTCAGGTTGATTGATGTCCCATCCAAAATTAAAACATCACTTCACACCTTGTATGCAGTTTTTGTCATCACAGGGTACAATTGATAGAAGTAAGGATGGCAAGGTTAGGAAGTGAATTAGCTTTTCAGTGTAAAAATGCTGCTTGTGACAAAGGTATAGAATTCTCCTCATACCCCCAAATTTCTGCAGGGAATTTGTAAATGATAAACTCTGTTAAATCTACCTACAGCTTTTGTCATGCCCTTTGTTGGATGTGATCATGCAGAGCAACAAACTTCCTGGGGTGTGATGGACCTACCCCCTCCTGTAGATAAAAGTTCCTATGATATAGTAAAATCAGTAGAACTTTAAAAACAGCTACTTGGTCCATTCAAGAAAAAAGCATTAATTTGTTTACACTAATTACAGTACTACTTTTATGTCAATGTATGTATACATTTATGAAATTCAAGTCTTCCAGGAAATAGAAGTTAAAGAGCATAATATACTCAGATTTTTGCTTATGTTTCCTATATATATTATAAGAGACTTGTTCTCTCTCGGGTATTTGCCAGGGACCAGCATTTCTTGTATGCATTAGTGGGGTTCTCTATTGCAGTGTGCTGGTTATGTGTTGAGTTGGTTGCACTCAGGACCTCATTTAATCATCTCAACTGAAAAACTAGCACCCAGACTGCCACTCAAGTGTAGTGGGTGGGGGGAAAGCTTCAGACACAAAAGGGGATCAACCCCACACTGCTTGGTTTCTACTTCTACTAGTTCTAGGCAGGTGTGTTACCTCCAGACCACTGATCCTCATGCAGGTTGCAGCCAAATTAGAATATCATCATCTAGCAGAAGAAGGAAACATGAGACAGATCGATGTTTCATTGAATGGGACAAGAGTTGCTGTCGGAGTGAGTCTTCTATGAAGAAAACACATTTTTTGTGTCATGGTTTTCTCTGAAAAATAACATTTTTGTAGGCTTTCCAGCATAATTTTTTTTTAAGCTTACAGCTTTAAAATGTTGCATTAATTGCTGCAAGCTAACAATAACTAATATGAGTATTGCCACTATTTCAAAAGTACATAGATCTCCCTATTATGAACACTAGAACAGAATTGAAAATATGCACAGAGTATAAATTATCAATTTTTGGGATCATTGAAATTTTGATTATTTTAGATATATATATATATATATATATATATATATATATATATATATATATATATATATAGCTCCAAATTTGGTGAGAATCAGAATGTGATTACTTACTTCATTGCAAAAAAAAGAAAAAGAAAAAAAAAGAAAACACAGTACTTTCTGTCCAGTAGTAGTTCAGTTCACAAATCACCTTAATTCCTTGATCAAAGACTTATTTGTGTAGGGCACTGAATCTTTTAGGCAGTGTCATGGTAAATCAGATCTGGTAGAGCCTTTTTTATGTCTGTGTCTCAGATTGTATAGTAGATATATTATATATAATATATATATAACAATGTATTAATGTCAATTGTCATCCATATTTATCAGTGGCCATAATATTCAGTAATATGCATGCGTTTGTGCACAGGACAAGTTTTTCACCTGAAAGGACTTTCAGGAGAATACACTTGAAGTTGATACTATTGTAACTTTAGGGACATAACGTCAGGGGAAAAGTCCACTCAAAGAGACATTTTGCAGCTCTACTCTAGACTAACTCTGAGCCCTGAAGCACCATCACTGCTGTCAGATCATGAGTTCTAACTAAGCAACTAAGTATTAGACACCCCCTCCCCCCTCATCCCAAAGCTACCCATCTCAAAATGAACTTTAAGAAGTGAAAGCTTGACATTTCAAATAAACCAACTCTGATTTGATGGCACAGGTCATTGTTTTTATCTTGTTCAGTGGTGAACTCGTTAGGTTTGGGTGGTTTGTTTTTTTCTTTTACACGCAGATATCATCTTAACATTATCCTTGCATTAAGGAAGAGAACCTCTCTTTCCTAGTACACATGTATGCACTGTGCGTATTTGCACAAATGCTACCTAAGTAGCAGTTTTAGCATTTTTCCAAATTTTTTATGTCAAAACTCTCTTGTTGTTTGGAAACTGGCAGTTTTGGGTAGATAAATTCAATATCTTGTACCAAAACATACTTTTAGGCTGCGTAATATATTTGTACATTAGTTATGAGAGTGAACTTGACCCCACTGACCATGCTTAAATTAAAATGACCACTGAAGTACTTGCAACATGCATTGAATTGAACAAACAGATTACCTCATTACTGGCATGACATTTCTGTGAAGTAAGAAGCACAATTCAGAAACTTAAGTCTGTCTGCCACACGCACAGACACACATGCATGCAGGCATGCACCATAAGTATTTTGACCATTTACAAATTTATACAGATGGATCACGTCTAGATAATCACGAAACAGGTTCTGCTTTTGTTATACCAGCGTTGAAAATGGAGAAATCATACTATGTTGGTAAATATCACTGATATTTACAGCAGAACTAATAGCAATATTAATGGGTCTTACTCTTACTTATATTCTTGATTTGCCATTGTATATATTTCAAATCCTTCTTTGCGTTGATTCTAAGTGAGTATTGTATGCTTTAAAATCCCCATGTTATAAGAAAACTTCAAAAATTATATTAGAAATTAAGCATGTCATCCATCTCTTAACATTAAAGGGCATAAGTGTGAATTTTTGTTGGGTGCCTTCACACACTGGATTATTTCCAAATGAGTGGGCGGATAGAGCTGCAAAACAAGGTGCAAAACATGGACGGGATGCAATAGAATTGCACGTGCCTCTATCCTTAAAAGAGGGGTACAGCTTACTAGAATAAAATCATGGATAAAGATCACCGAAATTAATCAGCAAAATGAGAGATTTTTAAGTAGAACTACAATTAATACAGATAATTTAACAGTCGTGAACCATTCAAAAGCTTGTGTAAATGTTTTTACGTCAAGAAAAATTACTGCTTTATTTTAGAGAATGAAACTAAATGCATTGATAACCAAATTCAGCAAAAACGGTAAATGTCAATGTGGTGAGAATATCACCAATACTCATATACTTTTTTACTGCCAGAGTGTAAAACCTTTCATGCCCCATTTTTCTGAAAATTCCCTTACCAGCATATTCAATCATTTAAAACTGGCATTTGAAATTGTGAAAGGTCTATATCGCAGTCCCTTAGGACATTTATTATAGTTGCATTAACGTTAATGACTTGTTTTTATGTTTTTATAATTCCTGTTGCATTGCCAAGTTTCTTTATGTGATTTTTATGTAAAAGCATGGTTGGTGGGGTTTTTTTGTGTTCTTTTTTGTTGTTGCTTGTTTGTTCTTTTGATAAGACATCCACCCCTTCATTTGTTCCCTCTCGTCTAATATCACTAGGTGAACAGACGTAAAATTGAAGTCAACAACAACACATGCATGCACACACACACACACACACACACACACACACACACACACACACACACACACACACACACACACACATATAAGTGCTGGTGGGAACATGACAGAATTGACAAAACTGCATACACACGGGGACTTGATGTAAAAAAGGACATTAGTGCTTATTCTATTATTCTTGATATAAAAGAATAAAATTAAAAATTAAATTTTAAAAATATAAAAATTAAATCAAGAATCCTGTGGCTCTGCAGAGTCTTTGTTTTCATATGGGTTCTGTCTCTGGAAGCTGGTGATGGAGTGAAATTTGATCTGCTCACTGACCTGCTAGGAAACAGCATGTGCCTGGCTAACTTGTGGCGGGAGAAAGATTGAATCCTCTGTAGGAAGGAAAGCTGGAGTTTTTTTTTTTTTAAAACGTGTCGCCCATATGTGAGTGCTGGATACTAATGTGCATATAGCCACTGTTTCCCAGTGGTGGGTGATATGGAAGGAAGGGTTATTAGATGGTTGGTTACCAGGCTAAAATGAGTTACCAATGGGGAAAAGGTTGATTACAGTTTGATTTTGACATCTGTAGACACTAGTCTAATTCTTTGTCAGATTATACGTGTATAGATGTGTTTACCAATGTGATTATTTTCAAATTCACAGTGTTTAAGGACTTTAACCGCTTGACTGCCCCACCCTGGACATTTTCCAGGACTAAATAGTAAATGTACACTCTATACGCCAGCAACCTGGAAAACTTCCAGGGTTTTGAACCAAAGTAAACGAGCCAGATTCCTTGACTACAATTAAAGGGAAAGAACTCAACTGCAAAACTAGTTGAGATCACTCTCCTGTTGCTGGGCAGCATCCAGCTTTTGCTTTTAAAAAACAATTGGTTTTTAGCTCATATTTTGTGTTATTTTGCTTGACTGCTTGGATTGTTCTTGTTCAAAATGGCAGATTCTTCTCATTGAACGTATACACCAATGACTTGACAAAGCTGAAGATTTGCAAATAAACTATAAAGTTTTAAATAATCCTGACGGTGATGAAAATGATCATGTAAGATTCAGGAGATAGAGAAGATTTTAAGAAAATCAAACAAACTGAGATTTTGCCTCACCTTATGTGTGATGTTAATGATACGGAGGTACTCAGAATGACAGTGGTGATGAAGAAATTGTATTTTCATGTATTAAAGTTTTAAAAAAAAACATATATTATATTTTTGCAGTGTAATATGCTAACTACTTTGAGCTTGCCTGAGCGCAATCTATGATATACTGTCTTTGGGAAGAGTATCACCTGCAGGATTATTCATAATATATAGCAATTTCTGAGTAACAAGGACATGAACATAGCAAGTGGTACATAAGAATTTTATTCCCCGCATATAGGGTGCACTTGTACTCGGCAATTAAGAAGTTATCAGAACTTTACCAGTGTAATTACATTGTATTTAATGGTTACCAATGTAATTACATAGTGTATAACACTGTTACCTTTGTAAAATTTACTGTATAGTGTTTAACAGTCACCAGTGTAAAATTACAGTGTTTAACAGAACGTTACCAATGTAATTTCATTGTGTTTAACTTTAAATGATATACTAATGTAATTTGAATTACATTTACATGTGAAGTTTTACACAGCTACCATTATAACATTTTTGCTTTTAATTTCTACATGAAATCTTACATTGTAAGTATTCTCGTTTCAGACAGAGACAGACAGACAGAGAATCAAAATCTAGACAATTCATGCAAGCAGCAATAATGGTAAATAATATAAACTTCATAAACATGATATGATAACAAAGGCTGTAGTTCCCTAAAAATAAAAATTCCCTCTTTTCTTTGAAGCAGTTTTACTTTAGCTGCTGTATCTTGGCCATAGTGGGCTGGATAGGCAGACGATAAGCATGAGAGAGAGAGAGAGAGAGAGAGAGAGAGAGGAGAGAGAGAGAGAGAGAGAGAGAGAGAGAGAATGAATGAATGAATGAATGAATGATCTTTATTTTTCAAGGTGCACAGATTGGCATACACATACCTTTTTCATCCAGTCCTTGCCCTGATTAGGGACTAGAGTAAAAAAAAAAAAATAAAAAAATAAACCTATGATTTAAAGAAAAGAGATTGACACATACACAGCAACAAACATATTCCTTTATTGACTCGCACATCAATGTTAAGATATAATTAATTATAATTAAGAAATCTAGATAAGATGAAACAGAGATAAAATAGTGGGAAGCTTGAGAGAGAGAGAGAGAGAGAGAGAGAGAGAGAGAGAGAGAGAGAGAGGAGAGAGAGAGAGAGAGAGAGAGATTGATTGATTCAGTCTTCAGATTGCATCAGCATCAAACAAAACTAACTCCATAATATTTATCATTAAATTATGTTATTGTGCCAGGCATCTACACTATTACTAGCTGTGTGGCAGGAATGGTCTTTGTGAATGCTGATCGGTTTTTAGCCACAGTGGCTCAGTTTATAGTCTCATCTATAAACTAAGTTTATAGTCTCATCTGAAGGACTTTGAGTTTGACATTGAGTTTGAATGAATGAATGAATGAATTGATTAATTAATGACTGATCTTTATTTTTCAAGGGGCACAGATTGGCATACACATACCTTTTCCATCCAGTCCTTGCCCTGATTAGGGACTAGAGTTAAAAAAAAAAAAAAAAAATCAACCCATGATGTAAAGAAAAGAGATTGACTTATACTCAATAGTAAATGTAATCCTTTACTAACTTGAACATCAATGTCAAGATAGATAAATATTGATTATAATTAAGGAAACTAGATAAAGTGAAACAGAGATAAAATAGTGGGAAGCTTGAGAAGAGAGAGAGAGAGAGGAGAGAGAGAGAGAGGAGAGAGAGAGAAGAGTGAGAGAGAGAGAGAGAGAGAGAGAGAGTCTTCAGATTGCATCAGCATCAAACAAAACCAACTCCATAATATTTATCATTAATTTATGGTATTGTGCCAGGCATCTACACTATTAGAGCTGTGTGGCAGGAACAATTTTCATGAATGCTGATCGGTTTTTAGCCTCAGTGCCTCAGCTTATAGTTTCATCTATAAACTAAGTTTATTTTCACATATAGTGAAGGAGTTTGACATTGAGTTTGATTTTCTTGTCAAACTGGAAAAAAGGGCAAGGCTGGGAATTGAACCCAGAGCCTCACTGTTTACTAATAGTTGGGTAAACTTCTTAACTATCTTGCCATCTTCCTTCTTAAGTAAAGTGTGTCATATTTGAGTTGTTAATTTTTATAAGCATATTTTATAGTTTTCTGGGAAAAATATGTTTTTATAATATACCACGGCTGACAATATACTAATCACAAAGTTATTAGTTTAGAACGAATGTAAGGTAATATGACTATTGTCATATACATTTTTCGAAAGTACATCCCCCTATTCTGAACAGAAATGAAAATATTTTTCAGTCTATGATATCATTCTTGGGGTCATTGAAATTTTGATTATTTTAGATATCTAATTTTCATATTGCTTATGCTGTACTATTTTCTTTAAATTTTATCGTTGAGAGCAACCTTTGGCATTTTGGCCAAATTTGGTGAGAACATCGATTACTTACTTCATTGCAAATAAGAACCAAAAAAGTAGAAAACACAGTACTCTCTGCGTAGTAGTAGTACTGGTGCCTTAATTCCTTCTTTAAAGACTTGTTGGTGTATGGCACTTAATCCTTTAGGCAGTGTCACGGTAAATTTTTATTTATTTATTTATTCTTTTATATCGAGGATAATGGAATAAGCACTCGTGCTTTTTTACATCTAGTCCCTGTGTGCATGCAGTTTTGTCATCTCTTTCCACCGGCACACAGTGGCCTACTCTTCCGAAAAGCGGAACAGGATTTAACGTGTGCGCAAGATGTTCTGCATGCGTTTGAACATGGGGCCTTGGTTTATAGTCTTATGCGAAGGACTTTGACATTCAGTCAGGTGGAGCTTTTTTATGTCTAGGTCTCAGGTTGCATGCTGGATATATTTTAACAATGTATTCATGTCATCCATATTGATCACTGGCTCAGTAATGTGTTTGTGCACAGGATCAGGTTTTCACTGAAAAGATTTTTTAGGGGAATACACTTGATACCATAGTAACTTTAGAGGAAAATAACTTAAGGGGAAAAATCGACTCGAAGAGACACTTTTGCAGTTCAGCTCCCTCTAGAATAACTATGTGCCCTCAATCACCATCAGATCATGAGTTGTAGCAACTAAGCATTAGGTACCCATCTCCCAATGTACTTTAAGAAGTGAAGGCTTGTCATTTCAAATAAACCACCTCTCTGATTTGAAGGCTGAGGTTATTGTTTTTATCTGGTTCAGTGGTTAACTCGTTAGGTTTGGGTGGTTTTTTTTTCTTTTACACGCAGATATCCTCTTATAATAATAATAATAATAATGTATGGAATTTATATAGCGCTGAATCTTGTAAAGCAACAAATCAAAGCGCTCTTAACATTATCCCTACGTTAAGGAGAGAACCTCTCTTTCCCAGTACACATGTATGCACTGTGTGCATTTGCACAAGTGTTACCTAGGACTAAGTAGCAGTTTTAAAATCTTTCTAATTTTTTTTTTCATTATGTCAAAACTCTCTTGTTGTTTGGAAACTGGCAGTTTTGGGTAGATAGATTCAATATCTTGTCCCAAACCATACTTTTAGGCTGCATTTGTTATGAGAGTAAACATGATCCCACCGAACATGCTTAAATTAAAATGATCATTAATGTACTTGCAACATGCTTTGAATTGAACAGATAATTTCCCCATTTACACTAAACTTCTGGTGTGCCATTAGTGCAAAGTAAGAAGCACAGTTTGCTCAAAGGTAAAACCACTTGAGCATTCAGGAACTGTGTCCATCTGCCATGCACACACAAACGCACGCACACACACACACACACACATGGAGGGGGGGGGGGGGGGGGGGGGGATAGAATAGCCTGGTGGTTAGAGTGACATATTCGTGATCTGCTGACCTGGGTTCAATTCTTGTTCAAGAAGATTTTTCCTCTGGAGTTAACATCAGTGCTGACTCCACTCTCCCCAAAAGTCTTTTCGGACGAGACTATTAACCGAGGTCCTTGTGCGAATGCACACAGAACATATTGCGTACATGTTAACACCCGTTCCGCTATTCAGAAGAGTAGGCCATTGTATGCCGGTTGGAATGAATAACAAAATTTAGAAAACTGCATACACACAGGGACTGGATGAAAAAATCACATGAGTGCTTATTCCATTATCCTCGAAATAAAAGAATAAAATAAATGATAAATAAATAAACACACACACACAAAACACACATACACACTCACATACACACACACACACACACACACTCACACTCGACACACACACACACACACACACACACATGCATGTACCAAGAACCCTGCTGCTCCACAGCGTCTTTGTTTGCACATGTATGGGTTCTGTCTCTGGAAGCTGAGGATGGAGTGAAATATGATCTGCTCACTGACCTGCTACAGGTCTGACTGGAAACAGCATGTGTCTGGCTAACCTGTGGCAGGGGGGAGGGGGGGGGGGGTTATTAGATGGTGGGTTACCAGGCTAAAATGAGTTACCCATGGGGAAAAGGTTGATTACTGTTTGATTTTGACATCTGTCTAATTCTTGGTCAGATTATACATGTATAGATGTGTACCAATGTGATGACTTTCAAATTCAGAGTGTTTAAGTACTTTAACAAAACTTTACCAATGTAACTACACAGTTTAATGGTTACCAATGTAATTACAGAGTGTATAACAGTTACCATTGTAAAACTTACATAGTGTTTCACAGTTAACCAATGTAAAATACCAGTGTTAAACAGAACTTTACCAATATAATTTCATCATGTTTAAGTTGACATACTAATGTGATTCAAATTAATTTTAGTTTTGAGTTTTTACACATCTACCATTGTAACATTCTACCTTTTAATGCCTGCATGAAATCCTACATTGTAAGAATTCTTTTCTTTTTTTTTCTTTGAAGCAGTTTCATCCTTAGTTGCAGGCTGGAGCAAACAAACAAACGAGAAAAGAAAGGGGAAACAGAAAAGAGGATAGTGGTATCAACTTTTTTAAAGATGTCTCTTCCTAACTAAGCACACGTGAAGAAACTAAAAAGTTCTTTGAAACTAAACATGTTAGAAAGAGAAGAACAACGAGATGGAAATGTATGTTATGTGTTTGGATGTAGTTAACACTCTGTTGTATGTGCAGATATGCAGGTGGAGTGTGTAGAGGGCCCTGGGGCAGTCCTGACTGGCAAGTGGCTGGTGCCAAAGAGGGTGGCACCAGAGGACTTTGCCCTGGCACCCAGGAAGCCACTCCGGCAATATCTGACGTAAGTATCATTCTCTTGCTCTTCCGCTTGGGGGGGGGGGGGGGGGGGGGGGGAAGGGGAGAAAAAGAATGAATGTGGAGGGGAGGGGGGGTGGGGGTTGGAAGTACAGAGATGTTTGGAAGAATAATTTACAATTGGAGAGAGTTTTTATCATTAATGTAAAGTGGCACTGTAAAACTTCCTGTATGCAGCAGTTCACACAATGGACACTGGGACAGAGAGACTGTGCAAGTTGTATCATGAACAATGTTGCATTTCTTTTTGTTTTGTTTAGCAAGCTGTCACATAAAGACTGTGCAAGTTGTATCATGAACAATGTTGCATTTCTTTTTTTGTTTTGTTTTACAAGCTGTCAGACACAAACCCTCAGTCCCCATCACATGTGAAGTGTGTAATGACTAGCTCAATGAACCATGCAGCTGCTGCAATGGCTATGTAAATCATGCCATCAGTATTATGTGAGAGGACATATTCATGTATTTGTGCATAGTGTGGTTGGCTGATCATTATCTGTACATTATATATAGTTTAGTTGGCCAATTAATTGGTGGTCGTATTTGTTATAATTGCATGAGTAATTTATCACTTTCATGGTTATGTTTCACACACCTTACGAGGTCCTGGTGTAAAGAAACCTCTGTCTGATCTAATCACCTTGAAATAATATGTGATGATGCTGAGGGGCAAGGACAAAGTCGTCAGGCAGGGATTGGAACACACAATGCTAAGCAAATGCATTTCATAGCAACCAGGAAAGGGAAAACTCAGGCGAAGACAGCAGTTGGACATTCGTCTTTTATTCCATCTTCAGCATATGTCTTGATGCCAGGATCCCTTCAGCAATGGTGATGAAGGATCCTAACACTAGCTAACTATCACTGGGAGGCACCGTGGTCGAGTGGTTTAGGCGGTCAACTCGTGATCCAGAGGTCGCGGGTTCGATCCCCGCTCGGCTCGGTGTTGTGTACTTGGGAAAGACACTTTACTCCTATTTTCCTCACTCCACCCAGGTGTACAAGTGGGTACCAGCTCTGCTGGGGAAGTATCTGGCGACAGACTAGCGTCCTGTCACAGGGGTGGTGAAAAACCATCAGTTCGCTTTACGGTACAGAAACTGGGATAAGCTCCGGCTCTATGGGCCTTCTAGCTGGAAAGAACATACTTACTTACTTACTTTAACTATCACTACTAAAAAGTACACAATGTCTCACAATTCACATGTATGTCCCGATTTAGAAACATAATGCTATAATATAGCATGGGAGATGATATAATGACCTCCCTGTCACACTAGATCTAACATACAAACAATAATAAGAAAATTAATTCAAATCATATCTCTCTAAGCCAATGAAGAACCCGATACTAGCTAACTATCACTACCTAAAAATACACAATGTCTCACAATTCACAAATGTGTCCTGATTTAGAAACACAACGCTATGATATCATGGGAGGTGATATAATGACCTCCCTGTCACACTAGATCTAACATACAAACAATAATAAGGGAAATAATTCAAATCGTATCTCTCTTGAGCCAGTGCACATACAAAGTGCACCTGGCTACATCTCCCCCCACAACCTCTGTCAGCATCCACACTGACATGCACAAAAATGCCAGTTACAAAAAGTTGCCAAAATTTACACACACACACACACACACACACACACATGCACACACACACACAATATATTTCAAATACCCATATCATACTTGAATGTGAGAATTTAAAACCTTATCTTCCTGCCTTTTCTGAGAATACCATTGACAAAGTTTTGAACAATGTAAAGCTAACGTTTGACATTGCTAAAGGTTTATTGTTAAGTCCTATAGGGCACTTATTGTAGTTGTAGTTCTCTTCGAATTTCATTTTAAATGTTCTTGATCTGTTCATGTTAAGATTACTATTTGTGTATTTCCCTTGTTATTACTCTTTATTACACACACACACACACACACACACCACACACACACACACACACACACCCCAACACACTTATACACCCATGCACCACCACACAGAGTAGAATCTATCTATCTATCTATCTATCTTTTCTATCTATCTATCTATCTCTTTCATTCAGTCTCCTATTTTTTTGGGGCCCTCTGGTATCACTTAAAGTGGAAAGATGTTAAAATTAGACTTACTTACACCCCCCCCCCCCCACACACACCCACACACACACACACACACACACACACACTCACACACACACACGGGGGGACAGGATAGCCTAGTGGTTAGAACAGTGCGCTGGCAATCTAAATACCCGGGTTCGATTCCCGTTCAAGGGGATATTTTCCCCTGGAGTTAACATCGGTGCAGACTCCACTCTCCCCAAAAGTCTTTTGGATGAGACTTTAAACCGAGGCCCCATGTGCGAACGCACACAGAACATCTTGCGCACATGTTAAATCCTGTTCCACTTTTCGTAGGAGTAGGCCACTGTGTGCCGGTGGGAACAGATGACATAATTTACACAACCGCATACACATGGGGACTGGATGTAAAAAAGCACGTAAGTGCTTATTCCATTATCCTCGATATAAAAGAATAAAACAAACAAAAAAACCAAACAAACACACACACACACACACCCCTACATAAACACACACACACACATATACACACAACCCACACGCACAACACCGGACAAAAAGTTACACACACGCCATACACATACACATGGGCACACACACACACATGCCTACAGATATATTCAAATTCTCCCCATCTGTCTTGTCTGTCTCTCTCTCTCCCTTCCTGCCCTCCCCCCTCGATCTCTGTGGCATACATACAGAACTTTCTCTTACATGGCAGTCAGCAAGACGCCATATTCAGCAGCGCTCAGTTCAAACACATTGCAAAAATGTATACTCTGTGTAGCATGCCTGGAGTTGACTGTTGACTCCAGAAAGGGGCAAGGTGTGTAGACCTGTACCAGCCACCATGGCGCAGTGGTTAGTGCCTTGGGTGACAGGCTGTACTGTAGACATGGACATTGGAACAGCAGCTCAGAAACTTCACAGAAAAGATGAGGCAGCAAACAGACAACCCCCAAAACAACCAAGAAAAGATGGGGAAAAAAGGAAAATACACATACCTTCCTCCACGCCCCACCCCACATGTAAGATGTGGTTATATTCTGTTATTTTTTTTCTTTTCTTTTGTTTTTCTCTGAAAAGTGTAAACCCAAAAAGGGCCAAGGTATCGGGCCCGCGGGTTACCACAGGTTTTGTAAAACGCCCCCTGCGCAAAGGCAGCAGCAGAAGCCCAGGCGCGTGTGGCCCAAAGGGGGTGGCAGATTCCACAGGCTGTGAAAAAGGCAAGTCTTTTATCCCCCTTGCAGGGTTGTTGTATTTTGCCCACCCTCCACCCCAGTCTGTTAGGGACGGGAAAAAGCCAGGGGTCGGAGCACTGCTTTCCCCCCACCCCAAGTTAACGCGTCGAGCGTGGTTCCCACTTGGATGGGTGACTTTTTGGTGCCGGGGTTTTCGTACAGTTCCCCCAGCTGAATGGGTCCCTCCCTCTTTGGGTCAGGGAATTTTAAAGCGCGAGGGAGAGGGAGTGGGCCGCCCCCCTCAGATGTGGCCTTAGAGAAGTGAGGTGTCTGAACCTTGTCCACTCGATTTAGGTTGGGGGACACCTTTACCTTCCCCTAGTCTGTGTATACTGTGACTTTGCCCCAAATACTAAAAGCTGTGTATCACTGTATTTGACCACATACATCCCCCACAATGCATACTACAACATGCCAGACCTCCTATTCTCCCAAGTCTCTGTCTCCCCCCCCCCTCCCTCTTTGGGCCACAAAACATACACATTGACGGACACAGCTGGGGGGTAGGGGGAATTGCCAGCAGGCATGTGGGGGGGGGGAAAAAACAGCGTGACGAGGGGCAGGGGAAAGGGGGTGAGCTGTGGCCTGGTCAAGTGGGTGGCAGTGTGCAGAAGTGAAAGAGAAGGAAAAGAGAGACAGACGGACGGCGGACCCGGCTGACAGTTGTGGGCATGTTGACAGGGGGGGTGAGTTTTGTAGATTTTTTGGGTTTTTAAAACTTTGATGAGTGGCACTTTGTGGGTAAAAGGGGATCAACGTTTCTTCATCTTTTGTCTCTTCTTGTCCTTGCACCCCTTTTCTTCCGTCCTTTCTTTCTCTCTCTCTCTCAACCCACCCCCACACACCACACAAAAACACACACAACACACACACACACACACACACAACCCCACACACCCACTCTCACACACTCGGGGACACGTCATAACATGGCGACATTGAGCAATGCAAAGAACAGCAAAATGACCCAAAACAAGGCGCACCCGATCTTTTTCCTGCAATCTACAAATGTGAGTTAGCAAAGTCAGGACTGAAGGCTGACAGTGTCCCTTAGGTCGCAAATCCTGATAAACCAGCAAATGTGGCCGTCTTTATCCAAAAAAGTTACTAATGACAATTAAACAGATCAAAGGGCGACAACAAATTTTCCTACTGTTTAATTGAAAAACCACAAAATTTGCTATTGTGGAGAAAGGGGACCCCCCTTTAGAAGACGGGGAGGACCAGACCCCAGTGTTGGCGGCGCCCCCGGGATTGGATTGCTGGGGCAATCTCCCGGGGGAAACAGCGACCCCGCAGCAAAAGCCATCGCCCCCCCCATCACGGCCCGCCCCCCAGCCGCGTGTTGACAGCAGACCCCCCACTCTTCGGGGAAAGTCAACCAGGCCAAAACCTCCAGACCCAAAGGGGAGTACAACTAAATAAGGGTCGGAACCAAAAAAAAAAACAACCAGACACAATGAAGAACACCACTTTGACGCAACAACCATCTGACGTCACAGCACGTAGTACAGAAGACAACTCTGATCTGCCCACTGTCATCCTTCTCCAGGACTCTGTTCTAAATGGCGTTAATGCAAAATGTGTAGGACAGTCGTATGGATTAAGAGTGGAAAAGAGAAAGTCAGATAAAACCAGTGACATTCCTCAGATAATGAGTAAAGCCTCTGATATGCAAAAACTACATGCTGTAGTTATTCATTGTGGGACAAATGATCTTAAAAAGTCGGACCCCCAAGAAGCCAGCAAACACCTGGTTAGTAATGTGAAGCAGATTTTGGCTTCCTTTCCTGAGACAAAAATTGTCATTAGCAAAGTTGCCCCTGTGAAAAACCCAAGTCTTCAGATGAAGAGAGAACTCTTCAATGCAATGACTTGCTCCAGGTTATACCATCTAATCAACGTATCATTTGTCTCCCACGAAAATATGTACACCCATTATCATTACAAAGATTCATTTCATCCAAATGCGAAAGGCTCCAGTATACTGGCTAGAAACATTGGCAGGCATGTTCATGCATTGTTTTGGCAAACAGAAAAGAGGAGACCAAGACGCCAATTTCATCCCATGAACCCTCATCCAGTACCATGCTACGCCTTTGACGACCACTACCAGCAGCCAGTGTACAACCAGCCACAGTACGAGCATGTCTACCAGCAGGACTACCAGGGGTGGAGACAACATCCTCAACATAACAAGTTCCGTGAGGTGAAAAATAATTTTGAATGGTGACATTTTGTATGTCTTTGCTTTACACCAGCTATAGATCTAGTACAGTAAAATAGACACTGTGATTTCTGCTCACATCCCCAGCAGCTGCTCTACACGATCCTGATTACTTTGTTGTTTTGTTTTCTTTTTATTGCTGTTATAATTGAATTATCTGAACTTTTATTACAAGTGTACTTGGACACTTTCAATAAAGATATTTTTTTATTTAGTGTTACCTCCAATACATTTTAAATTTGTGTTTTGATTTTTTTATTTTATTAGTTAGGGCATTTTGTGTATAATGCCTCAAAAACACTCACTAATGCTTAATGTCATGCAGTGGAATGCTAGATCCATCTCCACGAATCTGCCATATTTAGTTCAACATCTTTCTAGTAACAGCTATCAAGTTCTCATCCTGCAGTCCCTCAATGTAAAGAAGTGTAAATTACCCAGACTTCAAGGTTACCATTACCCACCTGTTCATGAATACGTGGATGCTGTTGGTAAAGTCAATACAGCAATATATATCTAAGAAGGAATTGATTACAGTGCATGTTGTTCACCTATGCCTAATGATATCCCAGATTCATATTCGTGCGCTGCACGTGTAAAGTTTACAGATCATTTGGTCATGAACATTGTTTCAGTTTATTTGCCTAAGGGAGCTAATGACTATAATACAGAATGGCTGCACTCATTACAAGATAATCAGAAATGGCTGGTAGCAGGGGACTTCAACGCTCACGCACCCTTTTGGGATAAAGGAAGTATATCCCTCTCCTGCAATCGTTTTTTAAAAATAGAAAATATAACAGATTCTTGTCTATGCCTACTAAATGATGGAAGTGTCACCAGAATACCTGACATCTCTAATCACAAGGCATCGGCATTAGATCTGACTTTAAAATCTTCTGCTCTTGCACCTGAATGTACGTGGGCAACTTTTGAAGACACATTGGGAAGTGATCATTTACCTATTGTTGTTACTTTTAATGAAATGCCAGTCCCCTGTAACACTGAAAAAGATAAACTCCCAAAATTTAACTCTAAAGAAGCTAATCGGAAACAATTTAAAAGTATCCTTGCAGCCTACAATACAAACAGCTTGGATTCTGAAAACATAGATTATATTCTACCTTTACTAATGCCATCATTCAAGCTGCTTACCTATCAATCCCAACCATTAAATAATTAAAATCAAGGAAATGTTCAGGAAATGTTTGGTGGACACCTGCTTGCGAGGAAGCAGTGACCAACAAACGTTTAATGTATAAAACATATTTAAAAAATAAGACGCCAGAAAACCATGAAAAACAAAAGCCGGCAAAAAACTATAGCAACATGATCATAGCTCAGGCGAAACGACAATTTTGGTCTTTGTTTTGTTTGAGCGAAGTATCAAATCATAAAGATCTTAACAAAGTGTGGCAAAAAATTCATGAAATGAGAAAAGGTGTGATTTTACCAACTTGTCCAATTAAACTTAAAAACAATGAATTTCCATCCAATGCAGAAAAAGCTGAGGCCTATACAGATATGTTCTCAGAGTCTATGCATATTGAAGGCCTCTCACCTAAAAGCACTAAATACAGACAAGCTGAGGAGAAGAAAGAAAAATATAAAGACCCATGTTCTGATAATACTGAATAGTCTAGTCAATCTTTGCCAAAAAAGTGCCAAGAAAGGAACTAATTGCAATAGTAATGATTTTTATGATACTTGGATAGGCAAAGTACCCAACTTTTAACATATCCAAAAAGTAGGATGATCTAAGTGTCGGAAGACTTTTTTTTTTAAAGATATGATGTCATGAAATTTTGATTTTATCAAATTTTTTTAACAGAATGTAATATGGTCTTGTGACATATCATTCGAAAGCTTTCGACCTACTGATTAAACATTTGATAATAGAATCATCATTAGACGTAACAGAAAGCAAAAATCAATGAAAATATGCGCATATGTTCTATATTTAGTGTTCGCAGCCCATTATCATGCGAAATCAGGTATATCTCATGCATTTTACCTCCCACGTGGAGATGCCGGGCCTATCAGTATAAATAGCATCCCCAAATTCTGGAAATTCTGTGATAGAAATTTCCTCTTTTTTATCTCTCTCTTTGTTTCTGCCTTGTTCCTTTACTTCCTGTCACCTCCTTCTTGTATATTTTCTGCCTTCTTGGTCCATTCTGCTGCCTTTTTCCCCAGAAAGACTTATAAAAGATAACAGTTTTCTTTTATGCCGCAGTCAGATGCGCTGGGCCTGACTTGTAAGGTGCTTAACGGCAGCGTGACGCATTTTCGCTTATAAAACAGACAACAATGGTTGCTGCCTGAGCGTTGGAAGAAAAAGAAGAATGCATTTTACCAGGATTAAACCAAAGTTTCCGACCACTGTACAATTCCCATGGCAGAGCAAAGTGGTAGTCTCTCCTTGATGGTAAGAACTTCACAAGGAGTATAAGATAAAACAGTGCAGGTGGAGGCAAACAGCATCAGAATGAGTTCAAATAAATCACTGTGGCAAGTCACTTCAGTCCAGCATAATCAGAACATGGAAAGCTCAGTTCATCCAGCGCACTCTTGCTGGAATGAAGTAACACAGCAGAATCAATCAAGATCAGGCACACCTAGTTCTCATCCACTTCCTGAAGAGTGGGTGCATTGAGACAGCTCAAGTCTTTGCATTGTCCTAATGCCATTTAAAATTGGAGCCCATATCTTTTTCTGCAGTCCGTAGTAATGATAATAATAATAATAATATATAATTTAGGTGAATCTTGTAAACAAACAATCAAAGGCTTGCAGATTTATATTCTCTGTGCAGGGGGAATCAGTCTCCCCTGGGATAAAGTGCATGTGAGAATAACTGCCCTATAAGTGCAGTGTGAAGAATATCTGCTCTATAAGTGCAGGTGGAGAATAGCCACTCGGGTAAGTGCAGTGTGGAGAATAACCAGCTCCTATTAGTGCAGTGTGAAGAATAACCAGCTCCTATTAGTGCAGTGTGGAGAATAGCCAGCTCCTATAAGTGCAGTGTGAAGAATAACCTGCTCCTATAAGTGCAGTGTGGAGAATAGCCAGCTCCTGTAAGTGCAGTGTGAAGAATAACCTGCTCCTATTAGTGCAGTGTGGAGAATAGCCAGCTCCTATAAGTGCAGTGTGAAGAATAACCTGCTCCTATTAGTGCAGTGTGGAGAATAGCCAGCTCCTATACGTGCAGTGTGAAGAATAACCTGCTCCTATAAGTGCAGTGTGGAGAATAGCCAGCTCCTGTAAGTGCAGTGTGAAGAATAACCTGCTCCTATTAGTGCAGTGTTTTCAACTCAAAAGGCAGAAAGGTTGCCATCCTTCAGTGCTATGCTCCAACAAATACAGCAGAGTTAGAAGATAAAGAAAACTTCTTCGAACAAGTCCAGACCATCATGGACAAAGTACCAAAGAGGGACCTAAAAATACTAATGGGAGACATGAATGCCAAAGTGGGGACAGACAACACAAACAGAGAACTGATCATGGGCAGATATGGCACTGGAGAACAAAATGAAAATGGAGAACTTTTAACAGAATTTTGCATGTTCAACGACCTGGTCATTGGAGGCACCATCTTTCCCCACAAGAAAGTCCACAAGACCACATGGACTTCCCCCGATGGCAAGATAGAAAACCAGATTGACCACATCACCATCGGGCGAAAGTGGAGAAGGAGCCTGCATGATGTCATCGTGAAGTGCGGAGCAGATGCAGCATCAGACCATCATCTTGTTGTTGCCATCCTCAAGACCAAGCTCAAAGCCTACATCGACTGGGCAGGAAGGCCATCACACAAGTTCAACGTGCAAAGCCTGAAGGAAAGAGAAAAAAATAGAAGAATTCAGGCTCGAACTGAGGAACAACTTCAGTGTGCTTTCCCAGCTGCCAGAGGAAACAGTCGAAGAGCAATGGCAGAGTCTGCGTGAGACCTGGAAGACAACATGCCAAACAGTACTGGGAAAGAAAACAAGAAAATACAAGAAGTGGCTGACAACAGAAACATGGGCACTGATCACCAAGAGAAAACAGCTGAAAGATCAGATCAACCAAACACAAGATCAAGAAAAGAAACAGGAACTGCAAGCATGCTACTGGGACAAAAACCGGGCAGTAAAGAGAAATGCAAGAAGAGACAAGAGAAAATTCATTGAGGAACTGACTCAGGAAGCAGAGACTACAGCAGGTCAAAGAAATATGAAGAGACTGTACGAGATCACGAGAACTCTCTCAGGAAAAAACAACAAACCTAGCTGCCCTGTCAAAGATAAGAATGGCAATACCATTCCAGGTGAGGAGGACCAGAGAGCAAGATGGGCAGAGCACTTCAAAGAAACGCTCAACAGACCTGCACCACCCATGCCGCCTGACATCCCCCCACCTTCTGAAAGCCTTGGCATCAACACCAGCCCCCCTACCAAGAATGAGATCACCAAAGCCATCAAGTCACTCAAATCAGGCAAAGCAGCAGGCCCAGACGGTATACCACCTGAAGCACTGAAGGCAGACATCCAAACTTCCACTGAGATGTTATACCCACTCCTATACAAGATCTGGGAGCAAGAGAGTGTACCAGAAGACTGGAAGAAAGGCCATCTCGTAAAGCTGCCAAAGAAAGGGGACCTGTCCTCATGCAACAACTGGAGAGGAATCATGTTACTGTCCATCACAGGGAAAGTGCTGACAAAGATCATGCTAGACAGACTGAAGACAGCACTGGACAAGACACTTCGGGATGAACAGTCAGGCTTTAGGCAAGACGGATCATGCACAGATCAAATCGCCACAATGCGCATCATCATTGAGCAGTCCCTGGAGTGGCAGACCCCCCTATATTCAGTCTTTGTCGACTTCCAGAAGGCATTTGACAGCGTCGACAGAGATGTCATTTGGAAACTGATGCATCACTATGGCTTTCCACCAAAGTTCATCACCATCATCCAGCAGCTATATGAAGATGCCACCTGTCAAGTCATCCATGAAGGGAAACTGACGGAACCCTTCTTCGTACAGACCGGTGTTCGTCAGGGCTGTCTGCTGTTGCCAACCATCTTCCTGTTGGTGGTTGACTGGATAATGCGGCAAGCCACAGCAGGCAGGAGAACCGGCATACATTGGACCCTCATGAAGCAGCTGGAAGACCTGGACTTCGCAGACGACATCAGCCTTCTCTCCCACAGGCAACAAGACGCACAAGAGAAGCTTTGTCGTGTTGCTGACGAAGCTGAAAAGACTGGCCTCCAAATCAACATCGGGAAGACGGAGATCATGAGGGTGAACAACAAAACACATGACCCAGTGCGACTGCAGCAAGAAACCATCAAAGAAGTGACCAAGTTTATTTACCTGGGCAGTGTCATCAGTAAAGATGGGGGAACAGATGAAGACATCAAGTGCCGAATCAACAAAGCCCGTCACGCCTTCAACACCCTTCGGCCAATTTGGAGGTCAACAGCCCTCTCATTTCAAAACAAGATTCTGATCTACAACACCAATGTCAAATCGGTCCTACTTTATGGCTCAGAAACCTGGCGGGTAACAAAAACCAACACCCACAAACTCCAGTCTTTTACCAACAAATGCCTCAGGTACATCCTCAACATCAGGTGACCAGAAGTCATATCCAACAAACAACTGAGGGACAGGACCAGACAAACCCCAATCGAGTCCATTATTAAACAAAGGAAGTGGGGATGGATCAGCCATACACTCCGCAAGCCTGCGTCAAATGTCACCAGACAGGCCCTTGACTGGAATCCACAAGGGAAGCAGAAAGTTGGTCGACCAAAGCAGACCTGGCGCAGAAGTGTTGACGAAGAAACGAAGGCAGCCGGAATGACATGGGCCGAGCTGAAGAGAATCTCCCAAAACCGAGTTTGTTGGAGGGGTGTTGTTGCAGCCCTATGTTCCCCAAGGAACCAAGAGGCATAAGTCAAGTAAGTCAATTAGTGCAGTGTGGATAATAGCCAGCTCCTGTAAGTGCAGTGTGAAGAATAACCTGCTCCTATTAGTGCAGTGTGGAGAATAGCCAGCTCCTGTAAGTCAAAACTATAGAACAATCAGCCTCATCAGCCACGCCAGCAAGATCATGCTCAAAGTTATTTTGAATCGACTCAAGAAGGAGGCAGAAGAACACCTTGCAGAGGAACAAGCTGGGTTCAGGGCAGGCAGGAGCACAATCGAACAGATTTTTAACTGCCACATCATGATGGAAAAACATCTTCAACATCAGAGAGACCTGTTCCACAACTTCATCGACTTCAAGAAGGCTTTTGACAGAGTATGGCACGAAGGCCTGTGGCAGGTCCTCAGAATGTTTGGCATTGAAGAAGGACTAGTGCAAACCATTCAAGCACTATACAACACTGCAAGCAGTGCAGTCCTTCTGAACAATCAGGTCGGAGACTACTTCAAAACCACAGTTGGGGTCCGACAAGGATGCCTGTTATCTCCAGTCCTGTTCAATCTGTTCTTGGAAAACATCATGAGAGAGACCCTCCATGACTTCCACCCTACCATCTCCATTGGCGGCAGACCCCTCAACAACTTACGGTTTGCCGATGACATTGACCTCATGGGCGGAAGTAACACAGAGCTGCAAGATCTTACGACCAGACTTGAGAACAGAGCTGGAGCATATGGGATGGAGGTGAGCTTGGAGAAAAGTAAAGTACTTGTGAACAGCACGAGCAATGCCACCGCTAAAATTTACATGAACGGCCAACAACTGGAGGAGGTAGACGCTTTTAAATACCTCGGCGCTACACTCACAAAGGACGGGCGATCGACGACAGAAATCAAAGTCAGAATAGACGTGGCAACATCTTCCATGACAAAACTCACCACCATATGGAAAAGTAAAGAGATCAGTTTCCCAATCAAACTAAAGCTCTACAAAGCCCTAATTCAGTCGATCCTGTTGTACGGAAGTGAAACCTGGACATTGACTGCTGAAACAGCAAAGCGAATCCAGTCATTCGAAACAAAATGCCATAGAAAACTACTGGGCATATCCTGGAGAGAACGAAAGACCAACGAATTTGTCAAGAGTCAAATAACACGGCTGGCAGGTCCACAGGAACCCCTTCTCACCATCGTCAAGAAGAAAAAGCTGACATGGTTCGGCCACGTCACCCGCCACAACACTCTGCCCAAAACAGTACTGCAGGGAACACTCGAAGGTGGCAGAAAGAGGGGAAAACAGAACAAGTCATGGATGGACAACATCAGAGAATGGACCAGGATGAATGACTCGGCACTACTGGGCAGAGCCGAGGACCGAGATGGATGGAGGAGGCTTACCACGGCATCGTCTTTCATGTCTCCCCCATGACCGCCAAGGTCACGGGTCTGATGATGATGATGTAAGTGCAGTGTGAAGAATAACCTGCTCCTATTAGTGCAGTGTGGAGAATAGCCAGCTCCTGTAAGTGCAGTGTGAAGAATAACCTGCTCCTATTAGTGCAGTGTGGAGAATAGCCAGCTCCTGTAAGTGCAGTGTGAAGAATAACCTGCTCCTATTAGTGCAGTGTGGAGAATAGGCAGCTCCTATTAGTGCAGTGTGAAGAATAACCAGCTCCTATTAGTGCAGTGTGGAGAATAGCCAGCTCCTGTAAGTGCAGTGTGAAGAATAACCTGCTTCTATTAGTGCAGTGTGGAGAATAGGCAGCTCCTATTAGTGCAGTGTGGAGAATAGGCAGCTCCTATTAGTGCAGTGTGAAGAATAACCTGTTCCTATTAGTGCAGTGTGAAGAATAACCAGCTCCTATTAGTACACTGTGGATAATAGGCAGCTCATATTAATGCAGCGTGGAGAATAGGCAGCTCATATTTGGGGGGTCCATGTCTATAATGTAGAGAAATGTAAAGTTGCTCTGACCTGAATAGTTTCCATTGCACACAGCTTCCTATCCCCGACTGTCCCTGAAGGTGGGGCACAAGAGGCCAGGACATTTTCCACAGAAGATCCAGTTGCCTGGCTTTGTCATGATCACCAAAATATGTAATACTTGGTATGCTAATGACAAAGTAGCTGCAGAATTTTCAAAGTAGCGAATGGGAACATGGTTTCTGGTGGTAATGCTAGATTATGATGTACAGCCTTACATTGTTTGGAGCCAGGGGTGCTGCTCCAATAATGCCCATACCATGGAAGGTACCAGTTCTATCCAGTGTCCTGATCTGATGGTCTACATTGTCAGCAACAAACTGGATCCAGCTGTTAGGGTTCATGCCTACCAGGTGTGTTTCCTGGTCAGCAGCAGCACACATTTTCAAACAGACTGACCTCCTTGTATGAAGAACAAAACCCAAGCTTGTGGACAGTCCAACAAGGTTTTTGGAGCCAGTCTGCTGGGGCATTGCAACTCCAAGAGCAATCTGAAGAGGGGGGGTGAGTACTGTTGGTCGTGCTGCCTGCATTAGTGCCTGACCAAGAGAAGCATTTGTCAAGTCAGGATCCGTTTTCCTTTCCAGCCAAGTTCTGAGAAACAGATCCAAAGAAGATGGTAAATAATCGCAACTGTTTTAGGGGGGAAATCTCAATTGTTTGAGATACTTGCTTCTGCAGAAGGATGCTCTGTTGTTGATGTGTTGACGTTCCTGATATTTGATAGGAAAGTTGTGCAAATGTCTGAATCATTCTGATTTTCTTCTTTCTCTGCATCTTTCTCTCTGTTGGATTTTTCAAATTTTTCCAGGATCTTCTCTGCATTTGACCTTAATGTAATGACATTCTCTTTCCCTCTGATGCAAGTAATAATTGCTTAATCACCAAAGTGACTTCTTAGTTCTAGTTTCTGCCACATGTATTTCTCTGTGTAGGGAGTGTCACTATGGAGATACTATTTCATCTTTGTGCACAAGTCCATGATTGTGATTTTTTCATCATCATTCTCTTTGAAATAAGCCATGACATGTCTGAAAGCTTCATCATGAGCTGTGTCTACTGGTCTGCCTGCAGTTGCTGTGGTTTGTTCCTCTGAAGAATGGCGGAATGCTAGAAGGTTAGATTTCATAGTTGTGAAATGGACACTGCACTGCTGGTGATACACAACATCTGCAGCATGAAGGTCATTGACAGCTTGCATTCTTCCACACACTCTTTCTGCCCATTTGTCCTCTGGTCCATGTTTTAAACCACTTTCTTTCATCTGCTGCTGGCAATTGCATGTCTGGATTTGATACATAGCTGTGTTTCGTTTCTTCCCGAAATCATTAATGGACTGACCACAAAAGAGACAAAAAGAGGAATTACTTAAACCTAGCTTTCTTGGATCAAAGAGCTGGGTGTTTACACATTGAATATCTTGCTCTTCCCTCTGTCTCTACATTGTCATCCTTCAAACAGCATGCTTTTTGGAGACCTGCTATACCTTTCTCAGTCTGCCTTACTACACCTTGGCTATCAGTCAGCAGTCTTTCTCCACACAGTAACGTGCAGACATACCCATTCAGTCCTTTCATCTGGACAAGAAAAAAATTTGTGATCAGTTATTGGGAACAATTTTGCGAAATTGCAACCAAAAATAATTTAGATCAGCACTTTTGTAGAGCGAGAAAAAAACAACAAAAGCATCACACCCCACCCTTAGCTTTAAGTTAAACTGAAAACAGTTGCAAGCCTTTTATTCGGGATTTAAAATACACCAGTACGGTAAATAGGACTGGGCAGACATTTGGATCCAATGAATTCAGATCATCTGTACACACAGTCAGAGACAGGAAACATACAGAGAATGAAACAGAGAATGAAAATATATATACCTATATTTATTTATTTATACACACACTTTTGCAGGGAGCACGCAGATCTACTTTCCAAAAGCAGAGAGCACACAGATCTACTTTCCGCTTTACTGGATATCAACAGAAAGGGGATAGGTCCCCAGTGTTTATACACACCCTTCCTAATTTCTTTGGGCAGATTTCTCCAGTGTCTGTCCTATCCAGTGTTCTGTGGACAGATAAGACCTCTGGCTATGTTTATGAAAGTTAAAAACACTTTCAAGTAAAACAACACAAGGCACTCAGAGAGCTGATTTTGACAAAAGTGGTTTACCATACAAGCATCACTACCCTACTGTATTGTGTAGGAACTGGCCAGCATGTGGACAGTTGTTTTGATGTTGCTGGTTTAATATGTACATCGGTGATGTAAAGACCAAAACATAGTCGTAAAAAACAAGCAGGCAGGTACTTTAAGTGTGTGTAAAATTTCAAAAGATAGTCATTTTTGCTCATCTAAACCAGAATCAGTAGGGCAAGAGCATTTGCCCCAGGCCCTTTTTGGGTCAAAAATGGGTGGAGCCTTACCAAATAAGGGAGGATGCCATGTGTGTGTGTGTGTGTGTGTGTGTTGTGTGTGTGTGTGTGTGTGAAGCAGGCCAGCTATAGCAAACAATTAGTCTCAGAGTTCCAAATATTGTTTTTGAGCTTGTTTGTTTATTGATTTTCGGCAACTTCCGACACCTACTTTTTCCTACTTTTTTGATATGTTGTTAGTGACATTTTTCTCTACCTGTTGCACCAAGTGAAAACTATTGCAATTAGTTCCTTGGGAAATGCAAGGATTGACTACACTAGAATACATAAATGCTCCAATAACAATCATTGAAGTAAAAGATATATTATTTTCCCTTCCTAATAAGAAAACTTCTGTTGGATTAGATGCCATATCCAATGATATGCTTAAACAGTTACCAGAAAACTTAATTCTTCTAATGCATAACTTGTTCCAAAAGTGTCGGACTGAAGGTGCAATGCCATTGAACTGGAAGCAGTCTATTATTGTTCCCATTCATAAGCAAGGAAAGCCTAAAACTGATAAAACTAGCTATAGGCCCATAGCACTGACTTCTAACGCTGGTAAGCTTATGGAGAAAATTATTCTAAAGAGGCTTGTGTATTACTATCAGAAAAATAACATAGTTCCTGTCAATCAAGCAGGCTTTCAAAAAGGTAGATCAGCAATTGATAACTTAAACTAACAACACAGGTCAAACAACAATTTGCGAGAAGAAAAAATCTACTCAACATTTTTTGATGTAAAGAAAGCCTACGACCAAGTTTTGCCTGCTAAATTGCTACATAAACTGAAGACTATTGGTTTTTCTGGGCATTTTTTCTATTATATTTAAAGCTTTTTATGTAATAGAAGTATGCAAGTGAGAGTAGGGAATGCATATTAAAATTTTAAGTCATTGCATATGGGTTTACCACAGGGTTCAGTTATAGCCCCTTTTCTGTTTATTATATTGCTGTATGATTTACCCACAAAACTATCTAAATACGTTGTCCTGGTGCAATATGCTGATGATATATGTCTATGGATGAATGTCTCTGTGAAGCGTGCTACAACAAAAAGGATGATAAACTATACCAGAAAAGTATATCAAAAAGAGCTAGGTAATTTACATAAATATATTTTTGAAAATGGCCTGACATTATCTACAGAAAAAAAATGCACATTATGCTTTTTATTAATGGCAATGATCCAGATGCACTGCCACAGTTTACGATTGGAGGGGAGCCAATTCAGTATAAAAATATGGTAAAATTTGTAGGCATTCAACTTACATCAAAACTAACTTGGAATGCTCATATTGGATACATTTTAAACAAAAGCAAGGAAATTGCATCAATTTCTTAAAATGGTTAGCAGACAGTCCTGAGGACCCAAAATATCTTCACTCTTAAATGCTGTCTAAGTCACTTGTACGTTCCAAACTGTCTTTTTGGACAAGAAGTCTTTTTCAGTGCTTCTAATTATTTACTTAAAAAACTCCAAAGTATAAGATTGTAAAGCGACAAACTTGCACTTGGGGTACCCCTTCCATCAGCCACCATAGGAACTTAAATGGAAATTGGGGAACTTCCCCCAGCTGAATACCGACAACTTTCATGCGCCAAAAAATGTGTTACGGAGCACGATGACGAAAATTTTGTCTGTAGTGGAATTAAAAGTTCAAGCAGAAACGAATATTTTCCAAAAGGGCTAAACAAATTTCGTGTTTAATGCCCATTGGCACTTATGTATCAGACCACTTTCAAAAAAAATAAACTTAATCAATGATTTAGAAACACAAAAGAAACTTTACCATGTCCTTCATGGGAGATGAATAAAGCCTGTTTTGATATAGAATATATTAATGAAAAAAAGAATGAAAATCAAAACATCTGGTTGCAAAATGTTAAGTCGCATATTGAAAATAGTATGCTGACTGCTTAAAATTTTATACCATGGTCTGTTTTAGAAAATCATTGACACAGGCTCTGGGATTTGTCATACCAGCACTTAAAATTAAGAAATCGTACTAAACTTCGTAAACATCGTTCAATATTTACAGCTGAATTATTGCAGTTCTTATGGCTCTTAACTTTTATTCTTGATTTTTCATTTTCCTTTTTTTCATATCTTGCTTTGTGTTGACTCCAAGTCTGTTTTGTATGCTATAAAATCCCCAACTTCAAGGCCTCCAGAATTATTTTTGAAATTAATATGTCATACACCTCCCAAGTTTAAGAGGTATTCCTGTTTCTTTTTGTTGGGTGCCTTTCAGTTGGAATTTTTTTCAAAAAATGGGCTGACAGAGCTGCAAAAAAGGGGGCAAGGCATGAAGGAATCGATAGAA